>JAFEMH010001269.1:0-502803 GCA_022495995.1 Adenophora triphylla var. japonica
TACTAGCAATGCCGATTTCTCTCAAAGTGGTCATTTTTGGTACATAAATTTTCTCTTGAGTCATTTAGGTAAATATTAATTTAAAAATGAATATTTTAAAAAAAAAATCCAAGTAACACGAGTCGTCATTTTATCCAAGTTAAGCGTCAAACGATGGCCTTCTCGGTAACTTCTTAGCGGGAAGAATACGAGGCATGCGAATAGCCATGATTTTGAATTGATATATTCTAAGGGTTTTAAAATGAATAATATTTACAGTCGAAAAGAACTTTGAAAGTGAGATCATTCTTTTGAGTTTGTGTGTGGATTTGTAGGCCTTGATCTTTGCCGGGAAATGTGCTTATCAATCTTCCTCCACGTGGCGGGAGGCGATCACCTGGCTTCTTGACACAGCGAGAACAATCACGACTAGCCGGATGTGTCTCGGCGAAGACGCTCGGGCGTGAGTAAGATCACGCTGTATATAGCTCAAAATGTATTGAATAATGAACTCGAGAATACAAAATGGCGATTACCTTTCACTTAGTTTGGTAGTGATGAAGTATTTATAGGCAAGAGTGATGTATTTTTGGGGAGGCGGCATGTCCTCCAGAGATTATAGCGGCGGTTACTTGGTTGGGCACGTGTCTATAACGGTCCACGATTTGTAGGGATGTAGTTGTGAGCATTGATTGACCAAATAAGCCGGCAAGTGTCAGTCGTCACTTCTTTGATTTAGGTCGAGGTCGCCACTCGTGGAATGGTCGACATGTGTCGGGTAGAGCATGGTTCGTACCCGAATAGTAGCATGGATCGTGAGGTCGGACTAAGTTAGGTCGGGACTTGTAAGTCGGACCATGGGCTTAGTCGGCGATGTGTGAGATGGGCCTTGGGCCTTGTTACGGTGGATTAGTTTCATTGAGAATGTGGGTGCCAACGCTATACGAGATTGGGCTTTACTCGTTTGGCCCGATTCGACACTTTGGTATGTTCGGTGGCTGACTTTCGAGTTGACTTCGTCGACTTGGAAGTTAAGAAGATTTCTTTGCCAAAAATTGCTTTACTCGAAACTAGATACTAGTCTTTGAAGTAGGTCGACCATGATGACGTGGCAACATCACGATCGTTGGTGACGGACGGTTGGAGATGAAGGAGCGCCGGTTTTAGTAATGATTGCAGCCCTGACGTTTGGAACTCCTTCTCGAAAACCGTCTCAATCTTTAATTTTGGAAAATTAATTTTGATTTTCTTTTCCCCTTCCAAATTTAGGAAAATATAAATAGAGAAATCCCTCTTTGTTTAGAACTTTTCTTGCTCTAGAACTTCTTCTTCTCGTGATAATCAAGGGATCCCGGCAAGATTTAAGTTCGGCTCTCTAGCTCAGCCAACGAAACCACGTTAACGCAATTAATTAAGGTATTTCTTTCATACCTTTGCTTTAGGGTTTTAATTTATGTCTTGTTCTCCTTTTCCGCCATGGCTAGGACACTTTGAGTTGCGAACCGGGAGCGTGGTATAGTTCTTTGTCGTTAGCGCAGGAGCATGCGAGAACGTGAACGGTGAGTGGAGAGTGATGTCCCTGGATGAGTGTGCTTCCATTTTTGACTAGTTGGGGATTGAATTACTGCTTGAGATAGAGGCCGCCCGTTTGTAGTAGAAATTGAAAATGTGGTGATTGACGACTCAAATGTTGTCACTTTTCATCTGTTCCATGAATTGCTTGACCATATCACCCTGTTTTACGTTAGGGACGTCCATAAGCCCTCCTTCCTTAGAAATAGGATAGGTTTCCCAGGGGAGTCTAGGTCGTCCTTAGGTAGGTCGACTGAACATGATCATAGGGACCGACTCCCCTGCTTCCTCTTTTGCTTGTACGAGATATGACGACTCAAGAAGGGAACGCCGCCTCGACGTCTTCGGTCCTCGAATTGTCAACGCATTTGGGCCCAATGTGGTGCCGAGGCAAGAATGAGAGGGGCTATGTTCCCCGAGGGCCGGCGCGTGGCAATCGGAATTTGCCCTCTAGGTACGGTATGATCAAGGATTTCGCGAAGTCGACCGTTGGATTACCAAGTAACCATATATACCCGAAAAGGAGTTCATGAAAAAGTATAGGTCGACCTTCACTAATGATGCTACCAAGGTTGCTTTCTTTTATGGTCGGTTTGTTCTTTGGCCTCGGCCTCTTGACCACTTTTATCAATGAATTTCTAGAATGTGCAAATGCCGCTTCCCCTTGACTTGGAGCTAATACTTGTAGGGTCCTCGTGTGTTTTGCCATGGTGTGTAGATTTTAGGATACGAGCCTGTATGAGAGTGTTCAAAGAGTTCTTCGGTATAAAGTATAGTGGAGAGGACTTGAGCATCAGTACCCCCTCTAAACCTAAATCTCCCAAGCTCTTCACCACCTCCCAGTAAGCATAGTGGCCGGAACTCGCATGTTGTTGTGGTGGAGAGTAGATTAGGATGGGAATTCCCCCTTGATGATGAAACGAAACCATAGATGAGGGGAGCTATTGGGAGCCGACCACTGGCATCTTAACTTGTATAGGGCTTTGTGTCGCTTAGTCAAGAGAAGACCCGTTAGGCTGGGAGAGCTTTGATCACCACCAAGTATAACTTCATCCAGTGCAGGATGATGCACGGAGATGGAGTGGTAGAGCCCCTTGTCCCTGTGTTGAGAGGGCAAATATATCCCGACCGGGTTACTCATTCTGCAGGGAGGTTTGGGAATTCGTGCCGGCTGCAAGAAGACGAGAAAATTACCGCAAGGATAACGGGAGCATGCCGGTGGTAAGATCTTGCTCTGCAATCCTTTACTCGTCTATTGTTATCTTGTATTTGTATGCAACTCTTAGGTCGTCAGTTGCTTGCTCGTATGTAGAACTTAGTTAGCTCGTACATAGAACTATTACATTGCAACTTTATTAAATTACTTGCTCGTATGTAGAACTTAGTTAGCTCGTACATAGAGCTGCTTTGAGTTGTATCAATTATCTCGTCAATGGTTTACTCGTAAAAGCTGTTTTGAATTGCCGAGCTAACACTTGATTTCTTCTATGTCGTGTAGTTTTAACTCCCGAGCAAGAAGCAAATATGGTGCGTATTGTTGGGGTTTCGATAAGAAAAAGCGAGGAAGGACCATGGGAAGGCCAATGCTCGTGCTTTCATAGGCAAAGAGAGGCCGCTTTGAGGACCCGGCCCTGCTTGTCGAAGGAGAACATCGAGTGGTGCCAATGGAAGGGGTGGAAGAGGAAGACCCTTTGCAAAGTGGTACCCGGTCTGTGGGTGCTGCGATGGAGGTGAAGCATCTTCCAAATCGACTAGAGTAAGTCAGAGCTCAGGCCCGATTCAAGATGTTAACATGGAGACCTCTGGAGCCGAGGTAGCGGGGATCTAGCCCTATGAAGGTGGTAGAGATTGAGGATGATGATCTTTGCTTAGGGAGGTCGATGATCAAGCTCGAATACCGGGGAAAGGGTGAGAGGTGCAGGAAAGGGCAAGGCCGTTTCTTCTAATCAAACACCTCCACCTCCTCCCCTTCCTCTCATCTTGATCAAGAATCTGTTGTAGAGATGATGCAAAGGTTGAGCGACGTCCCTTCTCTCGAGGGAGTTAAGCGCTGAGCCGCTCTTATCCCAGCTATGAACTTGGGTCAAGTCATTTGTGAGGAGATCGTTGGATGTGAGCTGTTAGCTCAATTTCTTTGAAAAGGGGATGGCGCTGAGGAGTTCTCGGCTCGATTTGGACTTGCTCATTGCGAGGTAACTCTTTACTTTCCTTTTCATTTTAGTCGTTTATTCTTTTACTCGACCAGCTGAAGTCTCGAGCTAACACTTCTTTGCTCTCTTTGGAATGCGAGAATCGGCCATGATCGAAGCGGGCCAAAAGCTCTTGGAGGGCCTCAATTGAAAGGGAGAGACAAGCCCTTCGGGACTATTCCCGAAAAAGGCTAAAGAGCTTGCGGATGCGGAAGGAGGCTGTCTGATGATTTGGATGAACTCTTTATGAAGCCAATGAGGCGGTGAAGACCAAAGCTCTAGCCGACCTTGAAGCATACGAGTCCAAGCTTAAAGAGGTTAAAGCGGAGAAAGAAGGCGAGAGGAAGGAGGCTGGTGAAAACCCAAACGGAGCGGCAACAGGTTTCCCAACTCTTGAAGGACAAGGACGATCTCATGGTCAAGCTGCAAGAAGATCGTCGGCTTGAACGAGGGAAATGGCAAGAAGACCTCAAAGTACACAGAAGAGGCTGCTGTGCGACATTCTTCGCTAAGAACGCCAGTGAAGTTGCGGTTGAAAAATTCAAAGCGAGGGGATGAGTACTACGAAGCCATAGTGTCTAAGGCCCGGGATTTTCTCGAGGTTGGGAAGAGGCGTATGGCTCGTCGAGCATTTGGTGGATCCAACATCGACAGTTACCATCGAGCGATTAGCTCGTTGGTTTTACGAATCCCGGTATGATATGACGGCTAGAGGTGGCCACTCGCTCGTTCCCTACCTCGAAAATGATCGGCCTTCATCGCTCAAGAAGATGAAGAAGACCATTGTGAGAAGTGGGAAGCTCCCCTGTAATTGATAGAAATTTCGATGTGGTCTTGGCGGAGCTTGACGATCTTGAAGCCATGGAGACAGTAGATGAGCAAATCTATTCGGAGTCGGGTAAACCCTTGAGCCCTCAGCAACAAGATCCTATGATTGAAGATCAAGTTACCACCGACGATCAGACCAATGCCGACCTGGCCTCTTAAATTATTTCAAGCAGCATTGTAATGAACAAGTTCCAAACAATTTTTGCCTTTTTTGATCGACATTATTCGAATGCCTTGGCCCGGTTTTTGGGAGGCAAAATATTTTTGTAAATTAATTTTGTTTAAGTCTTAGCCCGTTTTGGGAGACTTATTTCTATCGTAGCTGACTTTTGTTTCCAGAATGTTGTATGCCTTTCATTCCATATTGTATGTCGAGCTAGATGTAGATAATATAAATGAGTTAATTTGAGCCTAGAGGCGACTTGATCTTGTTGGTGTAGTCGACCTCGAGACTTGATTAACTTTTTGTGAACGAGATTGACCATAAGTCGAACCTGTTCACCCTTTGAGCTTGATTAAGAATCGAGTTAGTTGGAACGAAGTCGACTAAGAGTCGGACTTGTTAAATGAACAAAGGCGATTTAGAATCGAGCTAAGATGAGCCCGACTAAGAGTCGAGTTAAGATGAGCTGACTAAGAGTCGAGCTCATTAGAACAAAGTCGACTAAGAGTCGGACTTGTTAAATAAACAAAGGCGATTAAGAATCGAGCTTGTTGGAACGAAGGCGACTAAGAGTCGAGCTTGTTGAATAAACAAAGGCGATTAAGAATCGAGCTTATTGGAACGAAGGCGACTAAGAGTCGAGCTTGTTGATGTTAATGTAACACTATACTTGATGGAATGAACTGCACTTTTTATTGAAGTAGGAAATATGCTTACATCAACTTGAAACTAGAACTTAATACAAGCTCGAACTTTGAAACCGAAAACTAGAAGTAGTATTTGATGAGGTGAGTAGCATGCCAAGGATGTTTCAATTCGTCACCTCCGGGATGAGCTATCATGTAAGTCCGCTTCCTTGACGACTCGAGTAACCACATATGGACCTTCCCAATTAGGAGATAGCTTGTTCTGTTGGGTCCTTCTACCCGTTGCTTCAATCTTTCTCAACACATAATCTCCAACTTGGAACGACCTTGCCTTGACCTTCTTGTCGTGGTAACTCTTAGTTCGCTGTTTGTAGTTAACCATTCGGAGGTAATTTGTTTCTCTCTTCTCGTCGATGAGATCCAAGTCGATCAATCTGTTTGTATCATTACGCTCTTGATTGAAGAAGGTCACTCTAGCCGTAGGGAATGCGAGCTCGGCGGGTGCCGTGGCCTCGACCCGTATGTGAGAGCAAAAGGGGTTTCCCAGTAGGCCCCAGTGGTTGTACGAAGCTGCCCGTAGAAGCGAGGGAGTTCGTCCGACCAATTGTTTCGTCGACCTACGAGTCCAGTCTTGGCGAAGATAGAACAAGTTTATTTCTTTGCTTGACTTGCCCATTTCCTTGAGGATAGGCGACGAGAGGATTTCCAATGTTTGATTCCCTTTCGCTTCATCTCTGTTTCGAAAGTCAGGGAGAAGCTGTAACCCGTTGTCGAGACACTATAGCTCGAGGAAAACCAAACCGACACCAAATGACGTCGTGTATGAAGTTGATAGCATTCTCCTCTGTGATGCGAGCTAGTGGTTTGGCTTCAACCCATTTGGTGAAGTAATCTATGGCCACTATCACATACTTGCAGTTTCCTCGGGCGGGAGGGAAGGGTCCAATCAGTCGACGCCCCGCATGTCAAATGGCGAGCTGCGATCGCGGGAGTACGCTCTGTTGTTGGCACGTGAGGTAAGTTGGCAAACCTTTGGCATTGATCACATTCTTTGAACAAAGTTGTGGGTGTCGGCTCTCATGTGTGGCCGATAATATCCCAAAGTGATTAACTTGTCGTGAGGTCCTGGCCCCCGGGTGTCCACCGCAAATTCCACTATGCACTTCATGTATCAATGTGGCGACCTCTTGAGGGTGGATGCACTTTAATAATGGTCGAGTATAAGATCTCCTGAACAGGTCGCCTCCTTGAATGACATATCTCGGAGCTTTCTTTTTGATAGCTCGAGCTTTCGTCTCGTCCTCTGGCAGCTCGCCACTTTCTAAGTATGCTTTCATTTCCTCGATCCAACACTTCTGCTGAGTCCAATTTCTTGAGGGATCATCTATGCACTGAATTTTTACCCTCTCATAAATTTGGATTTTCGAGGAAGGAGATAGGCTCGCCATGTGGCTCATCCGAAGTGGCAAGTTTCGAAAGTAGATCGGCCCGGCTCGTTATCTTCTCTTCCAATTCTTTGAATCTCCCGAATTCTAAGTCCTTTATTAGCTCCTTCACCGGAGTCGCGGTATTTGATGAGAGTAGAACTAAGCACTTCGTACTCGCCTCGGCACAGTTGACTATCAATTGTGAGTCACGGTAGGCCATGATCTTAGTCGCTCCAAAACACTTGGCATACTCGATAGGCTGCAATCGAGGCTTCATATTCGGCTTGGTTGTTGGAAGCGTCAAATTTGAACCTTAGCGATTCCTCGTAAACGAGTCCCAGGACTACGGCTCGACCAAGACAATTCCGGCTCACCGACATTTTTGGTTGCGGACCCGTCTGAATAGACCTTCCAACAATCGACGGGAAGAGTGATGGCGACTTGTGACTCTTGGCTCTTTCCACTTTGCCCTTTTCTTTTGGAGCTCATTGCTCGTCATCTTCCTTGGTGAACGTAAGCTCGACCAAGAAGTCGACGAGCTTGAGCTTTCAACGCCTTTCGAGGTCGATACTCAATGTCAAATTCGGTGAGGGCAATTGACCAATTGAGTAGTCGACTGAACTCTCCGGCTTGTGCGGTATTTTTCTTAAAGGAGCATTGGTAAGAACCACGATTGGATGAGCTAGAAAATAAGCTCGCGACTTCCTTGAAGCCACGACTAGAGCATAGGCGACCTTCTCGGCATTGTAATACCTGCTTTCCACATCGATAAAGCTTTGCGATATAGTACACGAGGCTTACGAAGCCCTTCATCCTCTCTAATCAATACTGCGGCAAGCGGACTTGTCTCCTACGGATAGATACACAAATAAAGTCTCTCACCGGTCGTCGGGCTGCGAGCGAGAGGTGGAGTAGCAAGATAATCCTTCAATTGTTGGAACGACGAATGACATTCGGTCGTCCATTCAAAGCTTTTCGTCCCCCTCAACGCTTTGAAGAAGGGGAGAGATCTCTCTGCTGATTTAGATATGAAGCGACCAAGAGCTGCTACCCTTCCGTTAAGTCGCTGCATCTCTTTGACACAGGTAGGAGCCTTCATGTCGACTAAAGCCTTTATCTTCTCCGGATTAGCTTCTATGCCTCTTTGAGATACCATGAATCCCAAGAACTTGCCAGCAGCCACTCCAAACACACATTTGCTGGGATTGAGCTTCATGTCGTTTGCTCGTAAATTGGCGAATGTTTCCTTTAGGTCGACTACGTGACTCCCGGCCTTGGTTTTAATGACCATGTCGTCAACGTAAGCCTCCATATTTCGACCAATTTGTGAGGCAAAGACTTTATTTACCATTCTCTGATAGGTCGCTCCTGCATTCTTCAATCCAAAAGGCATCATATTGTAGCAGTAGATGCCTCCAGCTGCCTGAAATGCCGTCTTCACTATGTCATCCTCGTGCATCTTTATCTGGTGGTATCCCGAGTAAGCATCCAGGAAACTGAGAGTGGAATGACCAGCAATGGAATCAACAAGCTTGTCAATTCTAGGAAGAGGATAGCTATCCTTTGGGCAAGCTAGATTGAGAGTAGTGAAGTCGACACACATCCGCCATTTGCCATTTGATTTCTTCACCATGACCACGTTGGCCAACCACGTTGTATGAGTGGCCTCTTTGATTATCCCTGCACTCAAAAGTTTTTGTACCTCAGTTTTTATAGCTTCCTCCTTGTCGCGAGCAAAGCTTCTCAATTTCTGGGGTCTAGGCTTAATGGTCGGGTTGACTTCGAGCCGATGAACAGCGACCTCCTCCTTGATTCCCCTCATGTCCTCTACTCTCCATGCGAAGACATCACTGCTTTCTTTGAGTAGCTCGATGATTTCTGCTCGCTCCTTAACTGATAGCTGCTTCCCAATCTGAATTTTTTGATCGGGGTAAGAAGGGTTGGTGATTACTGACTCTAGCTCATCCACAGCTTCTAGCTCTGGTCCATCTCTGAATTGTAGAGTCTCCACTATGATCTCCCTGACCTTTTGTCTTTCCTCAGCTCCCAAGTGTGGAGCCTCCTCAGCTATCATATCATCAAGCTTGTCTGCAACCTTGTTGGTAGGGGCCCCCGAGTTATTGTCTATCTGGAGGGATAGGTCTCCTATGACGACTTGATCGACCATAACTACATCTGAATCGACCTCAGTGGTGTTAGAGTGACGTGTCGACTCAAGCATGACCTCGTCATTTGAGCGATAGGTCGACTCTACCACGTCGGTGATTGTTGATAGTCGGGTAGTTTTGGTGACTGACTGAGACAGCTTCAAGTAACCATCAGCAGTCTCAACTTCTAGCTCCCTTTTCTTTCTTTCTCTTAGAACATGATCCAGATAAGCACGAGCTGTGCCTTGTACGCAACCCACTCCAGCAGGTGTGGGGAACTTTACTCGCTGGTGAGGAATTGATGCTACCATTCCAAGAGCGACTGTCCGGGAATTCCAAGTATGGCGGCATAGTCACTATTTACATCAATTACGATAAATTGTACCTTCGAGACAATCTGAGGGGTCTTTGGCCTAGGTCGACGTCGAGCACTATCGGCCTTTAGCATCAACTCGGTGGTTGGTGAAGCCCTCCCACTGCCATCATATCTCTCCAATTGTTCATCATTAAGACCCATCTCCTTGAAAGTTTTGTAAAACAAAATATCCTTGCGAGGCCCCGTGTCGACTAAGAGTACGCTCATCGTACATCCATCAATGAGACTGGGATGACGAGAACTTGCTCCCTAGCCGCCATATTAGTTGCCAATTCGTGGGGGTAGAAGGCGATCGCCTCATCTCTTACTTCTCTCTGGGAGGCACATGTGGGGCCTTATTGAGCTGGAATATCTTGTGCTTGATGGCCGTGTTGCTCGCTTGTTCGGTGATGACCCCCGAGGTTCGATCTAGGCTGCCTAGGTCCTTGTTGTCCACCTGCTGGTTTGCTCACCTCCCCCGGCTTGAGGTCTCTTCACATAAGCTTCGAGTCTCCCACAGTCGACCATCCTCTGGATGATACGCTTTAATCCCAAGCAATCCTCTGTGAGATGACCAGTGTCTTTGTGGTAGTCGCAGTATTTGCTGTTGTCCCGCCTAAACTTGTTGCCTGGATTCATTGGGACTGGAGGAGCCAGTTCAACAGCATTCAGAATCTCCGTTCGACTCACCGTGAGGGGAGTGAAAGCTTCGGGCACCTTCTCTGTCGCCTAGTTACATTCTTTCCATTTTTATTGTTCCCCCCATTCTTGTTGGAGTCCTTTTTATCGTCAGCGACTTCAACCTTGGGGCTCTTACCGTTCTTCTTTTCTTTCCTTTCCTCGGCCAGAGCGACATTATACACCTTTTCAAACAACTCCTGTCGAGTTGTGACCGTTCGGACTGTGAGCTCGTAGTCCATGTCTTCTGAGGAAATACCACTTCGGAAGCAATTGATTACCTCCCTGTCGGTGAGGTCTTCCTCTATTTTATCAACCATCTCTTTGAACTTGGTGAAATAGCTCATCGAGCTTTCATTCTTACCCTGCACCAAGTTATTCAGATCTGTGACGGTTATCTTTCGAGCTCCTGCAGTCGAGAAGCGGTCTAAGAATTTTGTTCTGAAGGATGCCCATGTGGTGATACTACCAGCAGCCAAACCATTGAACCAAGTTAAGGCTGCCCCAGTAAGTGTGCTTAGGAGAGCTTTGCACATGTTGTCGTCCTCATTGGCGACAAAACACATAGTGGCCTCCGGATGTGATATGTGGCTCCTGGCATTTGTCGACCCAGTACTTCTCCGGTAAGAGGCAACCTGAAAGTAGGAGGAGGTCGACTATCTCTAATTTCTTTGGAAAAAGGTCGAAGAGCAAAGTCAATTCGTTCAACCTTTCCCGTCTCTTTTTTCTTCTCCTCCTCCCATTGCTCAAATTTCTTTTTCATCAACAACCATTCTCTGGCATCAGGTCTCTCATCTCTGGAGGAGCAACATTGGACCTCTCGGCCTTCACTTCTGGGGGAGTCACCTGCCTACTCCTTCTGTCCCTGTGAGAATTGGTCCTTTCGATCTTATTGGAGATCTATGCATTACTTCTTTGAGGCGACCTGCGCCTCTCGGCGGCACGGCGACCTGCGCCTGTGATCTCCATGTGGCGACTGCGCCTTTCCCCTCTCACGGGCGACCTATGCCCATTTCTCGTCCCTTTGAGACCACGATCTCTGTGTTACAGGCCGAAACATGTGCATTTCTATTAGGCATTAGCGAGTCCTCAAATCGAGATTGAGCCTCACTGCTCTCTGTTTACGTTGAGGCTAGCTCTTAAATCATTACTCGGCACATGAACTATAGTGGGAGCTCGACGTACCATTCTGTCCTCGCCGTTCGTCCCACACCTTCATTTGGCCTAGCACTCCTGGCTGTTGCCCATTAGAAACACGAGCGGGTGCCACTCTCTCGAACGTATGTCGGCTGCTCTGCTTCCTCCATGGCTATTAAGTCGGCGGAATGCAGGCTCGCTCCGGCATCATTTCTTTCTTGCTCATGGGATTAGTGGAGGGACCTTCTCTGCTTCCCACATTAGCTTTGCCCGGTTATGCGTTTTGGGTGAGGTGGAGCTCCTTGTCCTTCCATAGGACGCTTTTCTCTCCTTGCATCGGCAATCCCACGCCATCGGCCACGCTGTTAGAGCGTGTCGCCACTAGCGTGATGTCGTTGAGGAGGGGGAGGAGGAGGCAAATCTGCATTTCCAACGTTTGCATTGTTGTTGTTGTTCACTTCATCGTGCCCAAGTGAAGCCTCGGATACGTGTCCTTCTGAAGTCACCATTGTTGCAGGTTGTTAAAAATTTTCGAGGTCAAGTTGAAGCACGCTTCCCGGCAATGGAACCAAGCGATGCTTTGCGGGAAATGTGCTTATCAATCTTCCTCCACGTGGCGGGGCCCGATCACTGGCTTCTTGACACAGCAGAACCACGACTAGCCGGATGTGTCTCGGCGAAGACGCTCGGGCGTGAGAGTAAGATCACAGTTGTATATAGCTCAAAATGTATTGAATAATGAACTCAGAATACAAAATGGCAGTTACCTTTCACCGTTTGGTAGTGATGAAGTATTTATAGGCAAGAGTGATGTATTTTTGGGGAGGCGGCATGTCCTCCGAGATTATAGCGGCGGTTACTTGGTCATGGGCACGTGTCTATAACGGTCCCTGATTTGTAGGGATGTAGTTGTGAGCATTGATTGACCAAATAAGCCGGCAAGTGTCAGGTCGTCACTTGCTGATTTAGGTCGAGGTCGCCACTCGTGGAATGGTCGACACATTTGTCGGGTAGAGCATGGTTCGTACCCGAATAGTAGCATGGATCATGAGGTCGGACTAAGTTAGGTCGGGACTTGTAAGTCGGACCGTGGGCTTAGTCGGCGATGTGTGAGATGGGCCTTGGGCCTTGTTCTGATTGGATTAGTTTCATTGAGAATGTGGGTGCCAACGCTATCTGAGATTGGGCTTTACTCGTTTGGCCCAATTCGACACTTTTGGTATGTTCAGTGCTGTTAAGGAGACTAGTGTTACTCCCGTGCGATGCACGGACAACTATTAACACATAGTGACGAAAATTTATATAAATATAATAGAAAATAGAAATGTTTGTATATATTGTAAAATACTTTTTTGAAAACTATATTATCAGTACAAAGATCAGATTGAAGGTCTCTAAAATAAATATATATTTAAGGCATAGTTAGTTTGTACAAAACGTATTTTATACGTAAATTCCCGTTCTATTCAATAATAATCACATTTAGCATCCATTTTTCAATGCTATGAAATGAAACGCATATTTTTTATGTAAAACATATTTATTGTGTATTGAATGTGATATGTGCGTAATTTGCCCACAGTATCACTTAGTTTCGCCAACGATTGGAAACGCGTAATCTATCTAGTTATAAGTCTCCCAATCTTTCTCTTCAACTGTAATTCAGAACTCTTGACTCTACTGATTCTTCAAACAAACAAATTACATGAAATGAAACTTTCAAGTATCATCAATTTTGATTTTTGAGAAGTGATTTTATCCTTGAGGCGTATTCAACTTCTACATCCACGTTTGATTTTGACATATTTTTTTTAAAGTTATTGTTATATAATCATGTTATTTTTTATATATAGCATGTAATTAAATTTAACATTAGGATAAATTATTTCACTATCAAATAAATAAATGCTCCCTTCGTCTCATTTTAAACTTCCATTTTATATAATAAAAGGTGTCCCATTTTAAATTTTAAAAAATTACAAAGAAAAAATTATAATATTTCTTTATTCATTGGTCTTATAAGTCATACTCACAACAACTATTCACTAATTACTTTGTACCCAACTTTTTATACTTTATAATAAAATCATTCATCTCTTTAATATTCGAACCCATTTTTTAACGTTTAAAATAGGACAAAAGTGGAAAAAATATATTAATATTTCTATTATACAATGCTATTTGTTTCCTTTATTTCCTTATAAATGTAGAGATTAATAATATGACATAGAAAAATAAGAAAATACAATAAACTATAAATAAATAAATAAATAAATAAATAAATAAATAAATAAATAATATACAAATATTATTAATATTTAAAATTTATTCTCAAAAAAGATGAATACTATGCGGGTTCGGGTTAAATGGGATGGCTCGAGCTAATCCCAAATCCACCCCAAACCCGCCCGATTTAAAAGAAATTTTTTTCAAATTCTTTTCATTAGAAGCGGATCAATGCGGGTTTATGACGGATTAAAAAATTTATCAACCCGTTTTTTACTTACAAAATTCTTTAAATAGGGCAATATCAAGTTAAAGCACATACTAACACTGTTTTCCTAGAATTGGGCCAAAGAAGGTAATTTAATCTCTACATTTATAAGGAAATAAAGAAAACAAATAGCATTGTATAATAGAAATATATGACATAGAAAAATAAGAAAATACAATAAACTATAAATAAATAAATAAATAATAATATACAAATATTATCAATATTTAAAATTTATTCTCAAAAAAGATGAATACTATACGGGTTCGGGTTAAATGGGACAGCTCGAGCTAATCCCAAATCCACCCCAAACCCGCCCGATTTAAAAGAAAACTTTTCCAAATTCTTTTCATTAGAAGCGGATCAAAGCGGGTTTATGACGGATTCAAAATTTTTATCGACCTGTTTTTTACATACAAAATTCTTTAAATAGGGCAATATCAAGTTAAAGCACATACTAACACTGTGTTCCTAGAATTTGGCCAAAAAAAGTAATTTGATTTCGCTACTTAAAAAATTTTAGTTACTTGAGACGGAAAATATAATTTTTCCTTCTAGTTAAAGCACATAATAATGCAATTTTTTGACAAAAAAAGTAGTATTTTTTTTTTTGGTTATTTATTTTGGGTTGAAAGTAATATTCATTTTTGAAATGAAGGAAATAATTTTTTTTACATAATGACAATTTTTAAAGTTTACTTGAGACGGAAAATATAATTTTTCCTTCTAGTTTTATTTATTTTAGTTTTCATTATTAAGACATAATTTTTATTTTGCAATTTAAAGTGAGACGTAGAAGAACGAACCTTTGGACCTGTAGTTGCTGATAGTGTAATTTGATTTCGCTACTTCAAAATTTTATTTGTCTCAAAATTTAATATTTATTTTTTGACACACGAAGACATAATTTTACAAAATAATACTACTTCGGCTAAAAAAATAAAATACTATCTTCATCCCAATGAATATTTTATAAAATATTACTTAAGTTGTTTAAAAAATTAATGTCATATTTTGAAACGAAGGCACTAACATTACAATATTTCAAAAATGAATATTACTTTCGATTCGAAATGAATAACCCGAAAATAATACTACGTTTTTTTATCAAAAAAAAATGAGCATTATTTCCTTCATCCCAATGAATATTTAAAAAAATAATACTTCATTCGCCTCTGCAATTAATGTTTGTAATGTTAGTGCCTTCGTCTCAAAATATTACATTAATTTTTTAGACAAATATAGTAGTATTATTTTTTAAAATGTTCATTGAGACGAAAGAAGCAATGTTCATTTTTTTGGAGATATAAAAAATTATACTTTTTAAGAAAAAAAATTCCTTCAATTCAAAAATCAATATTACTTTCATCTCATAGTTAATACTACTTTCTATATATAAAAAAAAATGCTTCCTTTGCCTCAATGAATATACTTGTCTCAAAAATTAATATTTATTTTATGACACGAAGACACAAACATTATAAACAATAATATTTACAAAATAAAACAATTTCGGCTAAAAAAATAAATTACTATCTTCGTCCCAAGGAATATTTTATACAATTTAATTAATTTGTTTAAAAAATTAGTGTCAAATTTTGAAATGAAGACACTAACATTACAAACATTAATTTTTTAGGCGAATGAAGCAGTACTAATATTCATATTAGTAAAATACTTCACACTTAATTAATTTTCACGAAAAAGATATTGAAAAATTAAAAAGAAAAATTAAGAAAGGATAATTAAGAAATTTATATTTTAAAAAGAGTGTTTTTTTTTTGTCCAAATCAAATGAAAATAGTCTCTATTTAAAGAGAAAAAAAATTATAAATTTTGGTGTAAATTTTTAAATTTTTTTTTTTATAAAATAATTGAGGTAAAAAAAAGGGGATAAAAAAATAAAATTCTGAAATAATATGGACGAATCAGACATTGACAAGTGTCAAATTAAAAAAAAATAATCGTGGCTCGCGTACACGCGCCTATGTAGGCTCGTGTACAACACGCGCCAGATCCTACCCAATCTTCGCCTGCCACGTGGTCTAGTTTTCCCTTATTTGCAAGATTGACACCGCATGAAATTACAAAAATGCCCTTGGCTTTGGCTCCAACTTTTGACGATCCTGTTGTTATATTAGTATAGATATAGATTAGTTTCAAGTGTACTTATAGATGCCACTGACAAAGCTATGATTCTAAAAAATCAAGAATGAGTGGTGAAGAGGCACTTGGTGTGGTTCAGCGGTAGAAGGGGTGAAGTTAAAGCCTTTGGTGTTTCCTTTCAAATCCATGTTCGAGCCCTGCTATCTACATTTTCAATTAATTTTATTTGTCCTCCATCTTTGCTATTCTCTCTCTCTCTCTCCATTTCTTTCTCTTAACAGTTTTGTTTTTCTCTTTCTCCTAATTTCCTCACATTTTTTCAATCTTAATTAATTAGTTAGGCTTTTTCCATTTTTTTTGTTTTTGGTCTTTCTTCCTATTATCCCAAGTTTAATTAGCAAATTTGAATTTCTTTTTTGTACGAGTAATATATTTTAATAAATTGTTTGCGTTAAATACTTCAACATTATTTCAATCGTTCTTTGAATTACTTACTTTTATCATTTTTGTTAACTTTCTTAATTCTTTACATTTTTAACTAAAATACATTGTATTTCATGGATCCGAACCACTTTTTACTTGTCCGACCCGATTTTTTTTTTCGTGTAATCTTGCCCCCCCTCGGGCAATTCCTGGCTCCGCCCCTGCTTGCACGCTCCGTTCCTATTAAATTTAAGGTGGGCCGATCATTTTTACTATATTCTCTCAAGGAAAAGTTGTTGGAACTTGTGTATGGCTTCTTTAAGACTTAACAGAAAAACTAACGGCAAAAGTAACGGAGATTGAAAAAACAGATGAAATCAAGTCGAGTCTTGTATTAAATACAATCTCCGTAAGAAGTTATTGCCCCGCACAGGTGCTTACGGTTTCAATGGCAATCTTCTAGTAAGAAAAAACGACTTTTAGTATATGATAGGAGCACTCCAAATCAAATACTCTAACGAACAACACTAAGTTTGAAACTTTGGACTTTGAATGATTTGATGCAACAAAATGCCAATGATTTGAGTATATTTTTCTATCTTACTAGAGGGTGGGAAGGCTCAAATGACTGTATGAACGAATTGAAATTTGGAGGGAAAAGTATATAAAGAGAGTCAAAAGGTTTTGTGCCTTTTCCCTTGAAAATGTGCAATTTTTCGAACAGCAGTGAAGGGCACGAGTCGTGCCCACGACTCGTTCCCAAGCATTTCACTCGTTCTGATCAGTTTTGAGCCAAAGTCCATTGAGGTCCATTCGTGCTCACGACTCGTGCTCAGAGTCCCCACTCGTTCTGATCAGTTTTGAGCCAAATCTCATCACCCAAAAATACTATTCAAATCTAATTAAATCCAAATGATTTAATTTACCTTTTAACCAACTTTTGTTAAGTTACAAACGACCTTTGTCATTAATTCTCATTCACCCTAAATGATTTTGAGACATTAAAAGAGTTTAATATTCTACAACAAATGTAAACTACATTTTGTAACTAGTTTCGTTAATAAATAACGAACTTCCGTTAGAAACTAGATCAACGTTAAGTCAAACTTAACTTTCCGTTACCCATTTCCAACAAAAGTTACTTTTTTCATGCCACTATCGGGCAAAGAAATAGCTACTCTAGTTAGATTGGACTCCATTTTCTGGTCCAACCAACTACCTATAATTGTACAATAACTTCATCCCATCTTATATTTGGAGTCCCAAACTCCTATTTGACTTGGAAAAATAAACCATGAATATTCACATTTTTTTACAAAAGCAAATTAAAGTCCAAATTGCAACAGAAGAAAACTTGAACTCACCACATTAAAGATTTGTACTCCCTCCGTCCCAAAACGTTTGCCCCATTTGACTATTTTGTTGAACTTTGACCACAAATTTATGAGAGATTAATCATGTTCATGAAATTCTAAAAGTTGTTGTTGATAATATTATTAATGGTGAATCAATAGGAATTTTTAGAATTTCATGAACATAATTAAATTGTCATATATTTGTGGTTAAAGTTCAATAAAAAAGTCAAATAGGACAAACATTTTGGAACGAAGGAAGTATATAATAAGATCATTTCTACCTGTCCTTAGCCGGGTTCAGTCACCAATTCTCAAAAATAACCTAGAATTAGGTTTATTCAAAAACTACCAAGGAAATCTATATACTCCCTCCATCCCATAACAAGCGACACACTTTGCCATTTTGGTCGTCCCACTGATAAGTCACACTTTCTAAAATGGAAAAGAATCTTTACTATTTCCTCCACTCATTCTCTCTCCTACATTATTATAATACTCACAACGCCATTATAATTTACTATTCTCTCCACTCATTCTCTCTCCTACTCAACTATCTACACTCACAACACATCAACCTTTTCACTTTTTTCTTAAGGAACAGTAACTGCGTCGCTTGTTATGAGATGGAGGGAGTATATATATATTAAAGTTGGTGAGGAGGCCTAAGGATTCGCCACATAGACATGTTTAGGTAAACTCTTTCTTTTGGAGAAGCCACATTATCACCATTTCAAAATCTAAAGACTCTTGATATTCTCCTTATTAGCTAATATTAATAGTTAATAATAATAGTTATTATATAGGTTAACTATTACTATTAATAGTATTAGTTAACTATATAAGTTAACTATTACTATTAATAGTATTAGTTAATTATAATAGTTACTATGTAAGTTAATTATTACTATTAATTGTATTAACTAACTATAATAGTTACTATATATGTTAACTATTACTATTAATAGTATTAGTTAACTATAATAGTTACAATATAAGTTAACTAATACTATTAATTGTATTAATTAACTATTATAGTTACTATATATGTTAAATATTACTATTAATAGTATTAGTTAATCATAATAGTTAATATATGTTAACAATTACTATTAATAGTATTAGTTAACTATAATAGTTACTATATAGGTTAACATTAATATTAACAGTATTAGTTAATCATAATAGTTACTATATAGGTTAACATTACTATTAATAATATTATTTAATCATAATAATTACAATATAGGTTAATTATCACTATTACTATTATTAGTTAATTATAATAGTTACTATATAGATTAACTATTACTATTACTTTTATTAGCTAATTATAATAGTAACTATATATGTTAACTATTATTATTAAGGAAAAATTGCAAACAATAACACTCAACTATACACTTTTTGTGGATAATACCACCAAACTATATTTTTTTGGATCCAACACATCCAACTTAGTTTATTTTGTATTCATTACCACTACTATTAACGCAGTTAATTTTTCTCAGTTAAATAATCAATTTGGAAATTTTATAAACATATGGACCAAACTGGAATTTCTAAAAACACAAGAACCAACTTGAAAATTTTCCTATTTGATTTGAATGACTTTTAAAATAGATTTTTTTAAATGATGTTTTATTTTAAGGAAATTTATAGTATTTTTTATATGTTTGGTAAATTTCTTAAAGTGTGTGTTGTTTTTTATGAAAATTAGTTTTTATTGGTGTATTTTTAATATAATAACTATGTTTTTTGTATATAATTTTCTTATAATAGTTAAATGGTGTTGTATTTTATTCACCAAATATTTATAAAAAATATATTTATTCTATTATCAATTCACCATTAAAAATTAATTTTCATAAAAAAATACAACACACATTTAAAGAAATTTATCAAAGACATAAAAATTAGTATATAATTTTCGTAAAATAAAACATCATTTTTATAAACATCTATTTTAAAAGTCAGACAAGTCAAATAGAATTTTTTTCAAGTTGGTCCTTGTATTTTTAGAAATTTCAATTTGGCCCATATATTTATAAAACTTCCAAATTGATCATTTAACTGAGAAAAATTAACTGTGTTAGTAATAGTGGTAATAAATGCAAAATAAATTAAGTTGGATGTGTTGGATCCCAAAAAAAAAATAATTTGGTGGTAATATCCACAAAAAGTGTATAGTTGAGTGTTATTTTTTGCAATTTTTTCTATTATTAATAATATTAGTTAATCATAATATTAATTATATATGGTAACTATTATCATTTAGTTTAATATAAACTAATATTATTAGTTAAATATAACAATTACTATAACTATCACGGTGAACTTAACGAATATGTCAAATAATAATTGATGAAAACTAAATACAAATTTAGTGATAAATGGAGATAATCAAAGGTATTAGTAAAAAGAGTTACAAAAAAATTAAATAAAGATGATTGATGAGGAATATAAAAAGTCACCAAGTAATTATTGGTGGAAACTAAATCTATAGTATATTATTTTAAAGTAGACTAAATCTGGTGATGACACATAAGACCCGAATGACTTTATCTAATTTCTCAGGCTTCCATGGGTAAATTCTATATACAAGGCATACTACATACAAGGCATCAATAATGGCGAAACTACCCCTCGCGTGTCGTGTGCAAAAGGACGACATGAAGGCTTTATGTCGTGTAATAATACACGACATAGACCAATTTCGAAAAAAATCAAGTCGTGTGATATTATACGAAATGTACATTGACTCTGTCATTAATGTCGTAATAACACACACGATATGAGGCTCTATTCTCGTGTATATCCATACGACATTTCAAAATGAAAGTGTTCTTCGATGATTTGCAACACGATGTTAATGATACGCATATGCTATGATAAATTATTGAATCGTGTTGTTAATTTAGCAAATTTTGTACATTGAGGCATGACAAGTAGCAAATGTCATATTGGACCATACAATATCATATAACCTATCACGGTTAAGTGATACCACTTTATTTATAATCCCCGAAGAAATGATTGTGGTGTTATATTTCTAATCAAGATTATATTTAAAGAAGTAATTAAACATGTTATAATTCATCATACAATAACACATAATAACATATATAACCTATCACATTTATTAGGTAAAAATGATATCACTTTATTTATCAACTAACAGACGATGTTATGATGTGCATATATTATGTTAAATTAATGATTTATGGTGTTATATTTCTAATAAAGATTATATATAATGAGTTAATTAAACATGTTATATAACGAGTTAAGTTGTTTCGATGATTTGCCAAACGAGGTTAATGATAAGTTGTACATTAGAGGAATGTCACTTGCTCAAGATTATATATTTGAAATTATCGTATTAAATGTTAATCAAGATTGTATGTTTATTGTTATAATAAGTTGAAAAACAAACAATGATTACATATATGAATGAACCAACATCATACAATATCATATAACCTACCACATTTATTTATAATTAAATTTAACTTTTTTATAAGGTGTTTCGTGTGGAAATATACGACAGGTAGCAAGATATATCGTATGAATAATACACGACACACAATAGATTACATTTCGTGTATTGTTCATACGATATAATTACCAGAAACAACAAACATATCGTGTGGATTTTACACGACATGTACCAAACTATCTCGTGTTTAGTCACACGAGATATACCCCGATCAGAACACTTAAACCCCCACAAACCCTACCTGTAACGGCCATTAACACGCAATATACAGCCGGTTGTTTAACACCCATGCAACACCCATTTTGACAACAACCATTCTTTAACACCCATCAATCTATACACATTATTATCATTAATTCTCAAATCATCTAACACCATATTATGGATTCTCCACAACATTCTCCAAGTCTTTATGATCATATTGATCTTGAGCTTGTAGAATATATTTTTGAAGAAGAAAGTTTGCCACCAAATTCTCCACATCAAAATCAAAATCCAAGCAGCAATGAAGTAAGTTTTTAAAGTTATATTTGGTGTTTTGATCAAAATCGCAATAAAAATCCAATGTTGAAACGAAATTGTTTTTCAAGATTGGATTTTTAAATTCTGATATTACTCTATTTCGTGTGAGATTATACGAGTTTTATGCTATTTGCCGTGTGTGTATACACGAGTGATGGTGTATTACCTCGTATTATGTCACACAAGATAAATGCGTTTAAGTCGTGTACATTTACACGAGATGTTCCAGGAACATCTCGTATAATGTTACACGAAATGTCATACATCCTGTTGTTTATTGTGCAATTTTCTAATTGATGGTAATACAATTTGTAGGGTCCGGATGTCAGTGATCAATTCGATACATCCCTATTATTTTCAAATAGGGATGATCTTCTTAAACACGTACGGGATATCGCGGCCCGTCAAAATATAACCCTTTCTATAGGAGATTCGAGGAAGACAAGTGGCAAGATCCTAGGCTACGCGAAGATTGTATGCCATTTTGGTGGCAAGTACAGGTCCGGAAAAACTAAAGATGTGAGGTTGACTAGTACGAAGAAGATTGGGTGCAATTTTGAAATCCGGGCCAAAGATAGGGGTGATGGGGTATGGGGTTACGTTGTGAAGCATGGTTCTCATAATCATGACTTTCCAACGTATCCCAAAGGTCATCCGTTGGGTAAATTGACTAGTTCTGAATATGAGGAGGTGTGTAGCGCAAGTCAGTCTTCGGTGCGTCCAAATAACATTCTAACAATGTTAAAGAGGAAGGATGAGAACAACGTGAGTACTCCGAAACATGTCCACAATGCCCTCACAAAATGCAAGTCACAAAAACGACAAGGGAGATCCTCGCTTCAACAGTTCATAAAAGCACTCGAGGATAAGCAATATACCTTCTTCATGAGGAAAGCTAACGAGAGTGACATGATCGGTGACATATTCTTCTCTCACCATGAGCATCGGATATGCTTAACTGTTTTTCATATGTAGTACAAGGTAAATTTTTGATTTTTTTGAATCTGTTTTTTGACTCTGTTTTCCACAAGTCGTATGCATTTTTTTTGAATTGCAATTTTATTCATTTCTAAATGATACAAGGTGACTGCACTTACAACACCAACTACTATGGAATGACATTACTTGAGATTATAGGATTTACTTCAACGGGGAAGAATTTCACAATTGCATGTGCGTTCCTCCAAAATGAGAAGACTGAGAATTACACGTGGGCACTCAAGAATTTGCAAAGTCTTTTTCATACTCCCCACATGCCAACTGTTTTCTTAACTGATCGTGACTTGGCTTTCATTAATGCTGTCCAAATGGTATTTCCCGAGACCGCACACCATTTGTGTCGAAGGCATATCGAAGTCAATGTTAAAAGGAGAGCGTTGGCTAAAACTGGTAACAATGAGTTTGCACTATTATTCATGAGGAGATTTAATAAAGCAATATCAGCCGCTACTCGTGAAGAGTGGGACATCCGTTGGCAATTGTTTTGCGAGCATTACAGATCTTATCCTGATTTATTGACCTACCTCCGCGAGACTTGGATTGCTCCATACTCTACGAATATTTTGTCGATGCATACAGATCAGTTACTGCACTTCGGAACCCACACCACGAACAGGGCTGAAAGTGAGCATAACAGGTTGAAGAAGGCCTTGGGGAGTGCTTCTTCTACTTTTGACACATTATTCAAAAAGGCTCATGAGATTATGGAAATCCAAATAACAACAATCAAAGCTACTATGGAGCAATCAAAGAGTAGAATTCCAAATGATATGAAGACATGTGATCTGTATCACAACATATTGGGGCGAGTGTCAAAGGCAGCTTTGGACATCATCAAAGAAGAGCGGAGTCGTTGTGGGGATAATGTCATGGATCCTTCAGGTTGTGGGTGTTACCTGAGGCGAACACATGGACTTCCATGTAGTCACGAGATTGCATGCATACAAAACTCTGGGGGCCGGATTGAGTTGTCCTCGACTCATGATTTTTGGAAGAAGTTGGACATTGAAGTAGAATACTGTCCCACTGGACCTGATTTTGAAGTTGTGTTGAATGAACTGCGACGCACTGGACTGTAAAGAGAAGGTTATTTCAAACGATAAATGAAGGGCTACATCCACAAACCGGAGATGCTTGAGTCGGATCATATTTCAAAGGCAAATAAACCCCGGACCACCGGTTGTAGAGTACTTGTCGAGATTGGGAGCGTGCAGACGGACATTTTCTGGGAGTCCCCACTACACCACCCTCCACTAGCAGCAGGTCTAGATCTTCATTTATTGCATCAACCCAATCACGTTTGATGTCGCGGGAGTCACCAAATTCGAAATCAGCTTCAAACACTACACCATCTAGCCCTACCACTCCTACATCTCTTCCACCACTAGTTGCTTCAGGTCGTGGGAGAGGTCGAGGTCGAGGTCGAGGTCGGGGACGGGGACGGGGTCGTGGAAATGGACAAGTCAATGATATACATACTTCTGTGCATAGGATGTTGCTTACCCCTCTCATTGTCCCATTTATTGATGGCTTCACAGATGTGATGGGTGATGGAAATTGTGGATATAGAGCAGTAGCAGCGCAAATATACGCAACAGAGGAGATGTGGCAAAGAGTGCGCTCAGATTGTGCCAAAGAGCTGCTTCATCGCCGCGAGCTTTATGAGAGAGTTATGCCTTGGAGAGATATGTACGAGCTCTATAGTCGCATTACTCACTATGCCTCCCCTTGTTCGGAATATTATTGGTTTATACTCCCAGAGATAGGGCACATCATAGCCACGGTGTATAATGTGGTGTTTGTCTCGTACTCGCAAACCGCTGGCTTCACATGCCTACCAGTGATTGTACCACAAGGAACAGGCATTTTATATTGGTATGATACTTTAATTCGTTATATTTAACTATCTTATTTAAATTTGTTATTGAACATACCAAAAATATCGAGTTGGGCCGGACGAGTAAAGCCCAGTCACAGACACCCTTGGCCACCGTATTCTCAATGAGGCTGGCCCAATCAGAACAAGGCCCAAAGCCCATCTCTTGTATCAGTCGACTAAGCCCATGGTCCGACCTATAAGTCCCGACCTGAATTAGTCCGACCTCATGATCCATATCATAATTCGGGTACGAACCATGCTCTACCCGCCAGTCAGGTCGACCCATCTACAAGTGGCGACCTCGACCTAACCCCAAGCGTCGACCTGACATATAAAGGCGCACGTGGGTCAATCTTTCCATAACAGCATCCCTACAAAGCAGGGACGGTTACAAGCATGTTCCCACGAACATAATCATGCCTATAATTTCGGAGCTCATGTAGCACCACCAAAAATACAACGGCTATCACATATAAATACTTCATCACTACCCAACGGTGAAAGGTAAGCGCCATTTTGTTATCGAAATTCATTATTCTATACATTTTGAGCCATATACAAGCTGTGATCTTACTCTCGCGCCGGCGTCTTCGCAGGAGACACATCCGGCTAGTCGTGGGTTACATTTTCAAGTCGAGCCGGGTGATCGGTCTGCCACGTGGAGGAAGATTGATAAGCACAATTCTGCGGCATCGGTTTGGTTCCATTGCACGGAAACGTGCTTGACTTGACCTTAAAATTTTCAACAACCTACAACAATGGTGACTTCGAGACGGACACGTATCCGAGGCTTCACTTGGGCATGAAGAAGTGAACAACAACAACAACACTAATGCAAATGCAAATGCTGAAAACTTGAATTTGCCTCCTCCCCCACCAAACCGTCCTCATGGTAGAGCCACGCGCTCTACCAGTGTCGTTGATGGCAGGGGTTTGCCTGACACGAGGAGAGGCAAAAGGCACATGGATGGGCAAGGAGCTCCACCTCTAAACGTCCAAGCTGCTCGGGTGAACGTTGGAAACGGGGCGAGTCCCTCCACCGGCCCTATGAGCAAGAAGGAAATGATGTTAGAGAGGGCCCAGATTTTGGCTGACTTAATAGCTATGGAAGAGGCAGAGCAGGCCGATGTGCGCTCTGAAAGAATGGATCGTACTCAGGTCTCTAATGGACAACAGGCTAGGAGTATGAGGCCAAATGAAGGTGTGGGACGAATGGTGACAACGGGATAGTTCGAAGCTCCTACTATCGTGCATGTGCCGAGTAACGACCTAAGGGCCGGCCTCGCGAAACGAGGGAGCGGGGAGGCTCAATCCGATTTGAGGACTCGGCTAACGACCAACGAAGCAGGCATGTTTCTCGGCCCGAACGCAAAGATCGGGATCTCAAAGAGACGAGGAATGGGCGCAGTCGCCTATAAAGAGGAGAGGCGCGGTCGCCACTTGGATATGACGGGCGCGGTCGCCATCGTTCTTTGAGAGGCGCGGGTCGCCTCGAAGTAACAGGCATAGATCCCCAGTCGGATCGAGAGAGGGACAATTCCCATAGAGACAGGGAGGAGTAGGCGGAGTCACTCCACCCGGGAGTGAGGGCCGAGAGATCGAATCTTTGCTCCCCTCCAGGAGATGGAAGACCCGACGCTAGGGAATGGTTATTGATGAAGAAGACGTTCCAACAATGGGAGGAGGAGAAGAAAAAGGAGACCGGAAAGGTTGAACGAGTTGATTTTACCCTTCGACCTCTAGCGAAGGAGATCGAGACGGTCGACCTCCTCCAACTTTCGGGTTGCCTCCTGCAGAGAAATATTCGGGGTCCACTAATGCGAAAAGTCACATACAACATCTGGAGGCCACTATGTGCTTTGTCGCCGATGAAGATGACAACATGTGTAAAGCCCTCCTAAGCACCCTTCTTGGAGCGGCCTTAACTTGGTTCAATGGTTTGGGCTGTGATAGCATCACCACTTGGGCGAGCTTCGGGGCCAAGTTCTTAGATCGCTTCTCGGCTTGCGGGAGCTCGGAAGACGACGGCGTCGCGAGACTTGAATAACTTGGTGCAAGCAAAGAATGAAAGCTCGATGAGCTACTTCACCAAGTTCAAAGAAATGGTGGACAAGATAGAGGAGGACATCAGCGATAGGGAAGTCATCAGCGCTTCCGAAACGGTATTTCCTCGCGAGACATGGATTATGAGCTTACGGTTCGTACGGTGACAACTCGACGGGAGTTGTTCGAGAAGGTATACAATGTCGCTCTTGCTTTGAGGAGAGGAAGGAGAAAAAGAATGGTAAAAGCCCCAAGGTGGAGGTCGGCGATGATAAAAAGGACTCCAACAAGAATGGGGGGAACAATAAGAACGGAAAGAACAGAACTAGGGCAACAGAGAAGGTGCCCGAAGCTTTCACTCCCCTTACGGTGAGTCGAACTGAGATCATGAATGCTGTCGAGCTAGCTCCACCTGCCCCAATGAACCCAGGCAACAAATTCGGAAGGGACAACGGCAAATATTGTGACTACCACAAAGACACTGGTCATCTTACGAGAGGATTGTTTGGGTTTGAAGCGCATTATACAAAGAATGGTCGACCGGGGAGACTCGACGCTTATGTGAAGAGACCTCAAGCCGGAGGAGGTGAGCGGCCAGCGGAGTGGGCAACCGGGACCTAGACGGCTAGGCTGGACACAGGGGTTATCACTGAACAAGCGAGCAACACGGCCATCAAACACAAGATATTCCAGCTCAATAAGGCCCCACATGTGCCTCCAAGGAGAGAAATCAGAGATGAGGCAATCAGCTTCTACCCCCACGAATTGGCAACTAATATGGCGGCTAGGGAGCAAGTTCTCGTCATCCCAGGTCTCATAGACGGATGTACGACGAGCGAACTCTTAGTCGACACGGGGGCTGCAAGGATGTGTTGTTTTACAAGACTTTCAAGGAGATGGGTCTCAATGACGAGCAGTTGGAAAGATATGATGGTAGGTTGGAAGGCTTCACCAACCATCGAGTAGATGCTAAAGGCCAGATATCGCTCGACGTCGACCTAGGCCAGTACCCCCTCAGGGTTATCTCAAAGGTACAATTTATTGTGATTGATGTAAATAGTGACTATGCGGCCGTCCTTGGAATTCTGGACAGTCGCTCTTGGAATGGTAGCCTCAATTCCTCACCAGCGAGTAAAGTTCCCCACACCTGCGGAGTAGGTTGCGTACAAGGCGCGGCTCGAGCATACGGATCATGTTCTAAGAGAAAGAAAGAAAAGGGAGTTAGAAATTGAGACTCCTGATGGCTACTTGAAGTTGTCCCAGTCAGTCACCAAGACTACTCGACTATCAACAATCAGAGGTCGTGGAAGAGTCGACCTATCGCTCAAATGACGAGGTCATGCTTGAGTCGACACGTCACTCTGACACTGCGGGGTCGATTCGGATGTAGTTATGGTCGATCAAGTCCTCATAGGCAACCTATGCCTCCCGGATCGACAATAACTCGGGGGCCGCCACCGGCGAGGTTGCGACAAGCTCGATGATATGATAGCGAGAGGAAGCTCCGCATTTGGGAGCCGAAGAAAGACAAAGGTCGGGAAATCATAGTAGAAACTCTGCGGTTCGAGAGATGGACTGAGTTAGAAGGCTGTAGATGGTGGAGTCAATCATCACCAACTCTTCCTACCCCGACCAAAAAATTCAAATTGGAAACGGTTATCGGTTGAGGAGCGAGCGAAATCATCAAGCTACTCAAAGAAAGCAGCGATGTCTTCGCATGGAGAGTAGAAGACATGAGGGGAATCAAGGAGGAGGTCATTTGTTCATCGACTCGAAGTCAACCCGACCATTAAGCCTAGGCCCCAAAATTGAGAAGCTTTGCTCGCGACAAGGAAGAAGCTATAAAAGGCGAGGTACAAAAACTTTTGAGTGCAGGTATAATCAAAGAGGCCGTTCATACAACCTGGCTGGCCAACGTGGTCATGGTGAAGAAATCAAACGGCAAATGGCGGATGTGTGTCGACTTCACCACTTTGAACCTTGCATGCCCAAAAGACAGTTATCCCCTTCCAAGGATCGACAAGCTGGTGGATTCTATTGCTGGGCACTCCACTCTCAGTTTCCTGGATGCTTACTCGGGATACCACCAGATAAAGATGCACGAGGATGACATAGTGAAGACAGCATTTCAAGCAGCTGGAGGCATCTACTTGCTATAATATGATGCCTTTTGGATTGAAGAATGCGGGAGCTACATATCGAGAGGATGGTGAACAAGGTCTTTGCCTCACAGATTGGTCGAAATATGGAGGCCTACGTTGACGACATGGTCATTAAAACTAAGGCCGGGAGTCACGTGGTCGACTTAAAGGAGACATTCGCCAATCTACGAGCAAACGACATGAAACTCAACCCCAGTAAATGTGTGTTTGGAGTGGCAGCTGGCAAGTTCTTGGGATTCATGGTATCTCAGAGGGGCATAGAAGCTAATCCAGAGAAGATAAAGGCTTTAGTCGACATGAAGGCTCCCACCACTATCAAGGAGATGCGGCGACTTAATGGAAGGGTAGCGGCTCTTGGTCGCTTCATATCAAAGTCGGCGAAAGGTCTCTCCCCTTCTTGAAAGCATTGAGGGGACGAAAAGTTTTGAATGGACGACCGAATGTCATTCGTCGTTCCAACAATTGAAGGATTATCTTGCTACTCCACCTCTGCTTTCAGTAGCTTGGATGGCTGGTGAGACTTTATTTGTGTATCTATACGTAGGAGACAAGTCGATTCTTTGCGGTATTGATTAGAGAGGATGAAGGGCTTGAAGCACATGTACTATATCGTAAGCATTATCGGATGTGGAAGCAGGTATTACAACGGCGAGAAAGTTGCTTATGCTCTAGTCGTAGCTTCAAGAAAGTTACGAGCTTATTTTCGCTCATCCGATCGTGGTCCTTACCAATGCTCCCTTAAGAAAAATACTGCACAAGCGGAGAGTTGGTCGACTACTCAATTGGTCAATTGCCCTCACCGAATTTGACATTGAGTATCGACCTCGAAAGGCGTTGAGCTCAAGCTCTGGGCTGACTTCTTGGTCGAGCTTACGTTCGCGAGGAAGATGACGAGCGGCGAGCTCCCGAAAGAAAAGGGGAAAGGGAAAGAGCCGAGTCACAAGTCGCCATCACTCTGCCGTCGATTGTTGGAAGGTCTATTCGGACGGGTCGGCAACCAAAAATGTCGGTGGAGGCTGGAATTGTCTTGCCGAGCAGTAGTCTGGGACTCTGTTTACGAGGAATCGCTAAGGTTCAAATTTGACGCTTCCAACAACCAAGCCGAATACGAGGCCTTGATTGCGGCCTATTGAGTACGCCAAATGCTTCTGAGCAACTAAGATCATGGCCTCTTGTGACTCACAATTGATAGTCAACCGGGTCAAAGGCGAGTACGAAGTGCTTAGTTCTACTCTCATCAAATCTGCGACCTGGTGAAAGAAGCGATAAAGGACTTAGAATTGCAGGAGATTGAAGGATTGGAAGAAGATAACGAGCCGGCCGACCTCCTCTCGAAACTTGCTACTTCGAGATGAGCCACATGACGAGCCCATCTCCTTCCTCGAAAATCCGGCTTATGAGAGGGTAAAAATTCGGTGCATAGATGATCCCTCAAGAAATTGGACTCGGGAGAAGTGTTGGATTGAGGAAATGAAAGCATACTTAGAAAGTGGCGAGCTACCGGAGGACGAGAAGAAGGCTCGAGCTGTCAAAAGAAAGCTCAGAGGTATGTCATTCAAGGAGGCGACTGTTCGGAAGATCCTATACTCGGCCATTACTAAAGTGCATCCGCCTCGAGGTCGCCCTATTGATACATGAAGTACACAGGTGGGATGCATGGTGGACACCGGGGGCGGGACTCTTGCGGACAAGTTAATCACTTTGGGATACTGCGGCCACATATGAGGCGACACTCACGGCTTTGTTCGGCAATGTGATCAATGCCAAAGGTTTGCCAACTTACCTCACATGCCTACAACCGAGCAGACTCCAGTAATTGCAGCCTGGCCATTCGACATGTGGGGTGTCGACTTGATTGGACCCTTCCCTCCCGCCCGAGGAAATTGCAAGTATGTGATCGTTGCTATAGATTACTTCACTAAATGGGTTGAGGCTAAACCATTAGCTCGCATCACGGAGGAGAATGCTATAAACTTCATTCATGATTTCATTTGGTGCCGATTTGGTTTTCCAAGAGCCATAGTATCGACAACGGACTACGGTTCTCAAGAGCCTTCGAAGCGAGAGATGAATCGGGTAGGAATCAAGCATTGGCAATCTTACGTCGCATATCCTCAAGGAAATGGGCAAGCTGAGGCAGCAAATAAGCTTGTTCTATCTTCGCTCAAGACAGGACTCGTAGGTCGACGTAACAATTGGTTGGACGAACTCCCCCTTGCTCTTTGGGCAGTTCGTACAACCACTCGGGGGCCTACGGGGGAAACCCCTTTCGCTCTCACATATGGGTCGAGGCCGTGGCACTGCGAGCTCGAGATTCCCTCTTTGCAGTGACTTTCTTCAATCAAGAGCAAAATGATACCAACAGATTGATCGACACGGATCTAATCGACGAGAAGCGAGCTTGACTACCTCGAATGGTCAACTACAAGCAGCGAACTAAGAGTTACCACGACAAGAAGGTCAAGGCAAGGTCGTTCCGGGTTGGAGATTACGTGTTGAGAAAGATTGAAGCGACGGGTAGAAGGACCCGGCAGAACAAGCTATCTCCCTAGCTGGGAAGGTCCCATGTAGTCACTCGAGTCGTAAAGGAAGGAACTTACATGATAGCCCGCCGGAGGTGACGAGTTGAAACATCCTTGGCATGCTACTCACACGATCAAATATTACTTCTAGCTTTCGGTTTTCAAGTTCAAGTTTGTGTTAGTTCCGGTTTCAAGATGATGTAAGCATGTTTCCCAATTCAATAAAAAGTGCGGTTTATTCGATCAAACATAGTGTTACACCAATCCCAGCGAACTCGACTCTTAGTCGGCCTCGTCCTAATAAGCTCGATTCTTAATCGGCTTTGTTCAATTAACAAGTCCGACTCTGAGTCGACTTCGTTCTAACAAACTCGACTCTTAGTCGGTTTGATCTAATAAGCTCGATTCTTAATCGGCTTTGTTCATTTAACAAGTCAGACTCTTAGTCGACTTCGTTCTAACAAACTCGACTCTTAGTCAGTTTGCTCTAATAAGCTCGATTCTTAATCAGCTTTGTTCATTTAACAAGTCCGACTCTTAGTCGACTTCGTTCTAACAAACTCGACTCTTAGTCGGTTTGATCTAATAAGCTCGATTCTTAATCAGCTTTGTTCATTTAACAAGTCCGACTCTTAGTCGACTTCGTTCTAACAAACTCGACTCTTAGTCAGTCTGTTTCAATTAGCTCGACCCTTAGGTCAGCTTCAACAACGTAGCGAGGTTTTACTCATAGTCAATCTTGTTTACAAGAATGTCAACCAAGTTTGAGGTCGACTAAGTCAATACGAGATCAAGTCACCTTTAAACTTAAGTTGACACATTTATCCTATCTACATCTAGCTCGACACTCGCATCAAAGGCATACAACATGCAATAAAAGAAGTCGGCTAAGATAGAAATAAGTCTCCCAAAGTGGGCCGGGACTTAGATAAATAAATATTACAAAAAGTATCATGCCTCCCATGAAATAGGGCCAAGGCATTCAAGTATCAAGAACAAAAAGTAAAAGTGTTTGAAGCTTGTTCCATTACAATAACCATCAAAAACCAAAATCTATTCGTGGGGAGTGCCTTCCACACTGGCCGGTGTGAGTGCGGGATTAGTCTCGGCTTGACCTCCCACGGTAGATGGCTCACCAAGAACATCTTCGGTGCAGTAAACCACCTTAGTGAATCACCGAATGTGTACTTTGGGGTCTCTTCATTAAAAGGCCGGGTCCTCATAATCATCAAGTTCGGCCCAGGATAGTGTCAAAGTTAACTTTTGCTACCTCGGGAGGGTTCAGGCGGCGCGCCCGGCCTCTTCATCATCTTTAGTGATAAGCTCCATGTCATTATCGGTGTAAGGCACCAAAGAATGGCCTTGACGAGCTGCGGTATTGTAAGGATCCTCGAAGCCCATTGAGCTAGCTTCTCGATTGATATGTCAAGCGAAGGATCCACAACAATACGTACGGCCATATGGCTCATCCCTACTTTGAAGAATACTGGGCCTCCTTAGTGACATGAGCATGGAGCTCATCGCTATCTTTGTAAACCGGATAGCGTCCTCTTTAGCTTTCTTTACGGCATCGGCAAGCTCACCTTCCCACTTGAGTCGAGCGGCCTCTAACTCTTCTGTTTCTTGGCCAAGGTAATTGGCACTTCCTCCAGTTGTTGAGTCGCCGGTTCGAGATCGCGAGATATTTTCTTCTTCTCCTCCTAAGGACGGCAAGCTCTTTATTAGCTTCTCCCAGTGAGCCCAGCCTCCTCTTTGGCCTTGATTTCATTATCTTTGACAAGCTTAGTTTCATAGGCGCCGTCCAGTCGAGTGCTCTTCTTTTGTCTTCTCGAGCTCGGCACGAAGTTTCTTTTTATCCTCCTTGACTCCTCAACCTTGGCTGCCTCCTCCTCAAGTTTCAATAGCTCCTCATTCTTTTTAGCCGGCATGAGCTTGGCTAGCTTCTCCTGCTCCTCGGCGGCCTTCCAATAAGTGGTGGCCGGGTCGATCATGGCAAGAGGCGCAGGACGAATAAAGAAAAATGTCAAATCAAGCTTAAGTAAGAGGCGGTAAAGGAAAGACATGAGGGATAAGCACAATCTGTCCAAGGGTTAGAAGAATTACCTCGGAGGAAGCTAGCCCGACCCTAGCTCGGCAAGCTTACGGAGTCGAGAGGTTTCTTGGTAAATCTCTGGATCAAGTCTGATCGGCCGCCCTCCGACAACTACTTGGCCATACTCCAAGTCGGGATATTCCCTAGCAGTTGATCTTAGTCAGAGGGGCGACCTCACTCAGCTCGTCAACTCGAGCCTGGACCATCTCAGCATAAGATACTCTAACAGGGGAAGGTTGGGGGCCCAAACTCTCAGTCCCCACAGGTTCACTAGCATTGACTTGATCAGAGGCTGAGCTCGCTATTGAAGGGCCGATCTTAATCACCTTCGATAGGGGCACCATCATCTTCATCTTCGTCTTCATCCAAGGAAATGACATGGGACTTCCTCTTGGAACCAGCCTTGGTTTTGGTTTTAGCTTTGTTTTTGGACTTAGCTTGGGCTCGAGTTCTGGCACGTCCAACCTCCTCCTCAGGTTCCACATTCAGCTCGGCTTCATCCACGCCAGCAGCTTGACCTTCTTCAGGATCTTGGACATTGACATCCTCAGCATTCTCTCCTACTTGGGCCTTCAAACAGCTCTTGAGGCTCTCCTCCACAGAATAGATTTAGCAGGGGTCCACATCAACGTTGCGAGAATCTCGTGACGCCGGACACCTTCCCTCTCTCTGTGTTCCCTGGCATTGGTGCACCGCGACTCCTCTTGCTTTTCCTAATATCGATAGCTCGGCCCATGTTTGCTTCTTGCTCCGGAGATAGAACTATACCAAAAAAAGAAGCAATAAAAGATCAGATCGACGCAAGTAATCTCTACATACGAGCACATAGTTCTATGTACGAATTAAACCTACACGAGCTAGTTATTCTACATACGAGCAAAAAGTTCTATGTATAAATCCGACTTGCGAGTAAACAAACAGCGAGTTAAGACATATATCAACTAACGAGTTCAACACACGAGCAGTTATTCTAAGTAGGAAATAGAGCATCTGCTTATCAACAAATGCGGGAAGAATCAAGGGACAGTGAATGGTGGAGTTCTTACCCCCAAAATGTTCTATCTTTTCCTTACAATGATTGACTCCCTTCTTACAGTAATGGCATTCTCTCTTGAATCTGAATCGAGCTCCCTCATGGGTGACCCAATCTGGATATCTCGACACCTAACTATCGGAACCATGGGTACCACGTCCCCACCACCGACCATCAATCCGGCACGGATGAAGTTATTCTTATTGGTTCCCAGGGCATGCCAACTGATAGCCCCATTTTTGGTGAACTCCACCAGCTTCTTACGCAAATCGTTGTGCCAATATGGTGCCCAGTAGTCCTCTTCCCTCACACCTTTCGTGTCAGCACTGGGCAAGGGAAATTCCCATCCCCTTCGACTTTCAACCAGCACCACGTAGGAGTTCCATCCACTGGCCTTACCAGGAAGATTGGCAAATAGCTTGGGAATCTTTGGCTTGGAGGGAGTACTTATCCCCTTATGGCTGTCAAACTTGATATTGAAAAACTCCTTGAACACCTTCATACAAGGCTCGTATCCTAAAAATCTACAAACCATGGTGAAACATACCAGTACCCTGCAGGTGTTGGCTCCTAGTTGAAGTGGCAAGGCATTTGTGCATTCTAAAACTCATTTATAAAGGGGTCTAGGGGTAACCTTAAACCGACCTCAAATTGGCCATAGTAGAAAGCCACCCTTGTGGGATCCTCCTCGTCGGTATCCTCAAGGCGATTGAAGTAATCATCTCGCTATACAAGGTGACATCGAATTCTTTCCTATCAACCTCGCAAAATTCGTGTATCATACTCAAGCGAGATGGAACATTCTGCTTTCCTCTAAGCACCTTTGGAGGAGCATAACCCTGTTCATTCCTGCCCGGTACCACATTAGCCTCAAAGGCATCAACGATACGTGGACTGGAGGAGGTCGATGCATGGGCTTCACCTTGAGTCTCCATATCTGTACAAGAAGAAGGGGAAACAGGGGAATCAGTTCTACAAGAAGTCTTGGGAGTCCTATCAGATACACTAAGGGGCGACCTAGATTCCCCCGGAAACCCTATCCTATTCCTAATGAAGGAGGGTTTATTGGGACCTTGAATGTAAAACGTGGTAATATGATCAAGAAGTTCATGAAAGAGGTGAAACGACTCAACTCTTAGGTCATTTGTTCCAAGGGTACCTAAGCTATCCCCTACAGGCAAGACCAATTCAGTGAAGTGCAAACCCCATTGGGTTAAAATTGAAGTACACTCCTCCATGGTCATCTCCCTCCACTCACCGTTCAAATGTTTATACACCCTACGATTGATTTTACAATACCCATACCAAGCTCCGGTTCTCGTACTAAAGGTCTTAGCCATGGCGTAATTGAAGAAATTACGGAAATAAAGCCCTAATTACGAAAGACGAAGAGAAATACCTTAAGTTAGTTCGAACGAGGGGGGTCTACATGAAGATGGGAGATTTGATTTATCCGATTGCCTTCGTCGATATCTTCGCCAGGACTTCAAGGAATCAAAGACAAATAAACTTGTAAATGGGGAAGGACTCTCGAATTTATATCCTCCGGAATTGGAAAGGGCAAAAGCAATTCAAATTTAATTTTCTAATTAAACCAGGAAGCGGTTCCCAAGATGGATTACCAAACGTCAAAATTGCAATCATTATGGAAAAACGGCGCTCCTTCATCTATGACCGTTCATCATCAACGCCCCGGATTGTGCCACGTCATCTTGGTCGACTAAACCTCTGAACGAGTAACGACCTGCGAGTAACAACAAATTTTCAACAAGATTTCATTAACTTCCTAGTCGACGAAGTCAACTCGAAAGTTGGGGGCCACTGAACATACCAAAAATATCGAGTTGGGCCGGACGAGTAAAGCCCAGCCACGTACACCCTTGGCCACCGTATTCTCAATGAGGCCGGCCCAATCGTAACAAGGCCCAAAGCCCATCTCTTGTATCGCCGACTAAGCCCATGGTCCGACCTATAAGTCCCGACCTCGAATTAGTCCGACCTCATGATCCATATCATAATTCGGGTACGAACCATGCTCTACCCGCCGCCCAGTCGACCCATCTACAAGTGGCGACCTCGACCTAACCCCAAGCGTCGACGACATATAAAGGCGCACGTGGGTCAATCTTTCCATAACAAAGATCCCTACAAAGCAGGACGGTTACAAGCATGTTCCCACGAACATAAGCGGCCTATAATTTCGGAGCTCATGTAGCACCACCAAAAATACAACGGCTATCACATATAAATACTTCATCACTACCCAACGGTGAAAGGTAACTGCCATTTTGTTATCAGAATTCATTATTCTATACATTTTGAGCCATATACAACTGTGATCTTACTCTCACGCCCGAGCGTCTTCGCCGGAGACACATCCGGCTAGTCGTGGGTTCTGTTTTCAGGTCAAGGAGCCAGGTGATCAGTCCTGCCACGTGGAGGAAGATTGATAAGCACAATTCCTGCAGCATCAGTTATATTTAACTATATTTTCTAAATTTGTTATATTTGACTATTTTATTACTTTTGCAGCTGCACATGTCCGATAGTGATTACCCGATACCATCAGTAGCACTATATTGGGGGGAGCAACGTCATCCAAGCGCAAGTAACATGATCATGCCATACAGAACTCGGATAGAAAACCGACTCTCAATTATGGCGAACGAAGCACGAATTGCAGGAAATAGGCCATAGTTTATGTGTATAGCGTATTGATTATTTTTTGTATGAAGTTTTGGGACGGATATAGTATATTAAAATTGGATCACTTGATGTAGTACTTAAATTATAGTTTTGATGTATGGATACATCAGTTTGTTTGTTTCAGTGTCTGTTTTTTTTTTTCATTACAGGGACCATCTCGTGTGCTTATACACGAGATGGAATATCATAACTCGTATAAATATACACGACGTATTTCATTTTTGTCGTATGAACATTACACGAATTACACTAACTACCCAGTAATGTATCTCGTGTGTGTTCATACGAGATTAAAGAAAACATGTCGTGTGTATATATACGAGATGAGTCAAACCATCTCGTGTATAAGCACACGAGATGGTCTCTGTACTGAAAAAAAAAAAGCCACTGAAACTAACAAACTGATACAAACCAAACTGAAGCACAAACTGAAACTGAATCACAAATACAAACATTGTATCCCAAAACATAAACTTGTTTTGTAACCATAATCACAAATACATTGTATCCCAAAATAAACATATCCCAAAACATAAACATATCACAAATACATTGTATCCCAAAATAAACATATCACAAATACATTGTATCCCAAAATAACCATAATCACAAATACATAATCATCAAGCGTCTCCTAATAGATCGTGTGCCCGTCTAATCTGATCTATGACATCCGCGGGTAACCTGTCATCCGTGAGCAGCGGAAGTAGTATGCCTCGTGCCTCTACAACCCTAGGCGGTGGTGGAACGTTAACTAGGGCATCATGATTCGGATTAGTAATCCGAACATGAGTCCTAGCCAGGAACCACTGCATATACGTGGAAGTAACAGGATCAGATGCGCTCACGGACGGCCCCCATCTACGCACTGGATCGAAACCCCCCAAGCCGTCCTCTAACCAATCCTCCCATACCTCATCACGCGCTCCATAGGACTTCTTGTACCCCTTTTAACCTGCTATCAATGAACAATTTCGGCCGCAAGATATGGGGTCTCTGGGGATTTTCTGCTGGATCCCAAACTGCCGTGTAACACGGTCAGGCATATACGCTTTCGTGATACCCTGGAAGCGTATAACCCCACGGAAGTATGAGACCGGAAAAAGCGCCTCTGGGGTGGTACCGTAGGGAGTCCAACAAACCTAAAAATGAATTTGTTAGACACCGTCAATAGAAATAATAAATTATAACAATTTGTAAAACTTTAAATATAACTAACTCACCCTATCAACCGTCATCGTGTCCAGGGTATACCGGAACTTCAATAGATGGGGCATATCCCTTCCGGCCGTATCAGTATGTACCCATCTACGAGCCCTCGGCTGGCCCTCCATCCATAACGGGTCAATATCTCTGCGGAAAACCGGAAAGTGCTTGTATATCCAGGCCTGCAAATGTATGAAATAAATAAGTTAACAATGTTATAACCGTAAATACATGTTGTAATTATTAAATGATTGTTAAATATTACCTCTAAAAGACTCAAACAACCACCGATCTGCTTGCATCCGTATCTAGATGCCTTCCCCAACTCCCGGTATAGATATGCCAACGCAGTTGTCCCCCAGGATAGAGCCCCCACTCTGTCAATATCCACGCACAATGAAAGGTAGTCTGAGGGCATCTTATCCTGAGTCTTGTCCACAAACAGTGTGTAGCAGAGGAGGAACATGATGTACGTAGAAGCGCGCTCATCGTCAGTCATGTCGTAAGGGGACTCAAAGGACCGGCGGAGGCCATCTAATGAGTAGGTCGTGCCCTTCCGACATGTCTCAAGGCATGCCCTGATACGGGCTACGTTAGGCTCTGGATCCGCCTTCGCAACAGGGCCACCTGAGCAGCTGATACCTACAAATTGAAAATGAAATAATTAATAAAATTGATAAAATTTATGAAATTGATAAAATTTATGTAATTTATGAAAAATAGACAACAAACAAGAATATACCTAGGATATGAGTGACGTCATGCATAGTGATCGTCATCTCCCCCCACGGCATGTGGAAGGTATTAGTCTCGGGAGACCACCGTTCCACAAACGCCGTTAGGAGCGCCATGCTAGGACGACGAATGGTAGCATCATGTAGGTAATGGAGGCCGGTACCCTGAACACGAGCCCACCAAGCTCTATCGTCCTCCGGTAAAGAAGCATGCGAGAACCTGTTGATTCCAAACAAAACATTATAATTAATACTCCCTATGTTTCAAGAACCAGTTGACATTTCGTGTGGAAATACCCGAAATGTTGGTGATCATTTCGTGTATAAAGACACGAGAAACCTCACCACATATCGTGTATTAGAGCACGAAATGCAAACTGATGAATCAATTTACATTTCGTGTCCTAATATACGAAATGTGGAAAGTATCTCGTGTACTACAACACGAAATGGTCACCAACATTTTGTGTATTGGCACACGAAATGTCAACTGATTCTTGAAATGTTTTGCAAATGGCTATTTAATAAACAAATCATATACTTACTTATCTAGAATCTGCTGCCTCGTTTGGCGCTTCAACACCGGCTCACAAGTGGCGTTCTCCCATATCTTACGGGCTCGATGATGACCAAACCCGTACAACAAATCAACCTCCTCCGGGCCGCCACCGGGGTTACTCTTAAGCTGCCACTGGTCATCCTTAGCCCCTTTCCCCTTTCTGGCCCGTGCCTCCCGCCTCTTGCGAGGCCTCACAGATACACTCTCCTCCTCCTCCTCATCATCACTAGATAACTGTGCCTCATGCACAGATGCACCTCGGGAACGAGTACGAGAAGATGAATCCTCACTGGAATATGTACCCTCACTATCAGTCTCTTCATCCACAAGCTGCTCAATCACGACATTCTTGTCGTTCTTCTTTTCGCTCCGTTTATCTGCCTTAGCTGCAGCTGCCTCCTCGACCTTCCTCTTTCTATTAGAGGCCGTCGCAGGTTTACGTCCCTACAAAAAATTAAATAAGAGACAATTAATTTTCAAGAACCAGTTGACATTTCGTGTGGAAATACCCGAAATGTTGATGATCATTTCATGTATAAAGACACGAGAAACCTCACCACATATCGTGTATTAGAGCACGAAATGCAAACTGATGAATCAATTTACATTTCGTGTCCTAATATACGAAATGTGGAAAGTATCTCGTGTACTACAACACGAAATGGTCACCAACATTTCGTGTATTGGCACACGAAATGTAAACTGATGAATCAGTTTACATTTCGTGTGCCATTACACGAAATGTGGTGACCATTTCGTGTGTGTTCATACGAAACACACGCCGACAATTTCAAATTTTAGGCACACGAATTCGTATCCGATTCAAACAAAAAATCCAAATTTATGTTACGAAATCGCAATTAGAACCATTTAGGATAGGTTTAAACAACATTAAGCATTATATAATCGATTTTAGGCATAAAATTAATGTTGGGTTTTCAAATTGAAATTTAGGTTTAGAAATTAGATTACTTTTGGAGCGGCGGTAGAAGAGGCGGCTCCGGACTTTCCACCGGTGATAGGGAGCTTGTTTGTCTTCATTTTGTTGTGTATGGTGGTGGTGTTGTGGTGGTCCGTTGATTCACCGTGTGTGTTGAGAGAGAGAGAGAGAGCCGCGCAGAGAGAGAGAGAGAAGAACGGTGTTTTCAGTTTTGTTTGAAATGGTGGAGGGAATGGGATTTTTTTTTAAGTATATATATGAGGGTATTTTGGTCATTTGCACATGCCTTGTAAATTTCATGCCTTGTATATAGTATGACCCGCCATGTCATATGTCTTTTCATTCGTATGCAACTATTTACATTATTGCAATTAACTACTTCCTCCGTCCCACACCAAGGTTCCTTGGTGTGCGTTTCACGCTTCTTAAGAATTTTTTTTTATTTGTGTTGTTTAGAATAGATGAGAGATAATGTAAAAGTTAAATGTGGGGTAGGGAATAGTAGTTAATGATTGTTTTTTTTTTTTGAAAATTGGTAGAAAATTAGAGAAGAGAGAAGGTAAAAGTTAAAAATATTTAATAGGAGAGAGAATGAGTAGGAGGAATAATAAGTTAATGATTGATTTTTTTGTAAACATGTTAACTTTATAAGGATATAATGAATAGTTTTTTTGTAAATATATTAAATCATAAGGATATAAATATATTCAAAATTTACCATTTATGGAAGAAAACCTTGAAGTGGGACCGACCAAAAAGAAAAGTAGGAATCTTGAAGTGAGACGGAGGGAGTAATAAATTTAGTAGATAACTTATAGCTATGCAAAGAGATAATATGTAATAAAGACATATTATAAGTTATAAGTAACACATATTAAGATGTAATCTAAAGAGTCACTAACTAAATACAATTAACATAAATGTTTGCATATGTAAAACGTTATTTATAATAAATTCTACTAATGATTAGTAACTTAAATCATATACACTTTCATCTACTATTTATGTAATAATGAATTTATATTATAGAAGAAAACATATAACTAATAGAGCAAAGTGAAAGTGAAAAAGACTCGATAGTTAATATATGTTAACTATTATTATTATTAATAGTATTAGTTAAGAGTGTGTCTTATGAAAAACGCGTTTTTCCTGATATTAGGAAAAACGTGTTTTGTGTTTTCCCGTTTATGCCAGTGCCAGTTAAATAAAGTGCCAGTGCATGTGTAACAAAAAGCCAGTGAAAAAAGTGCCAGTACCAGTTTAACAAAGTGCCAGTTTTTACACGAGCACTTTTATATACATGAACTGGCTCTCAAAACACAAGCACTGGCATTCAAAAACACATGGACTGGCACTCAAAAACACATACACTGGCACTCAAAAACACATATACTAGCACTCAAAAACACAAGCACTGGCATTCAAAAATACATGGACTGACATTTGAAAACACATACACTGGCACTCAAAAATGCATACACTGGCACTCAAAAAACACTGATTTATTCTGCACCACAGATTGTACTGGCATTCCACAATACATAAACTGACATTTGAAAATTAGATCACTGGCATTCAAAAACCAGAGCCCTGGCATTCAAATTCCCGTCTGGTATGTCGGAACGTACAATCACACCGAAAAATCAATTTCTTTCAACGCTTCATCACCGACCACACTCCTCCGATTCCCGACTCTTCTTCTTACTTTACACTATTTATTCTTAATTTCCCCTCAATCTTGTAAGTTCCCAGACTCTTCTTATTACCAATTTTTACAGTTAATTTACGAGTATTTTCTGTGGCATTATGATTTCTGGTACTTCTGCAAATTGGGTTTTTGTTTTTAAGTAGCCCCAATTCCATATTTCTTGAATTTCTACTGTTTGGAGGTGTACCTATACTGTAACGCAATGGAGTGGATTCAATTTGGGAAGCGGACTTCGACGGCTTCGCGGAGAGAGAAACGAGCAGGAGAGTGGTGGCGGAGGGATGACTCGAGGGCGGCGATCCGGTGAAGGAGTGAAGAAACAATAGGTAGTGATTGTTGTTCTTCTTCATCGGCATCAGATTCACGGTGACGGTGCTTTGGCGAATGTTGTTTGTGTTTGTGAGTCTGGGACGTACGACTCAGGCGTAGTCTAAAAACACGTTTTTTTGTAAGCTCACAAAAAACGTGTTTTTTATAAGTTTTTGACATTAGTTAATCATAATATTGTGTTTTTTATAAGTTTTTGACATTAGTTAATCATAATATTAATTATATAGGGTAATTATTATCATTTAGTTTAATTTAAGCTAATATTATTAGTTAAATATAAGATTAATTAGAAACATTAATTTTTTAATATATTAGAATATCTTAAATAATGCTTCAATATTAGTTACATACATAGGGTAACTATTAATATTTAATTTAATAGTTACTATACTCCATATTTGATAAATATTAGGTATTAAACTTAATATACCAGATCACTATTCTCATATAACTTTCTAATTATATTTACTAATCATAATATGTGTATGTAGTATAAAATCATTAATTATCAAAGATATTTAATATTATTAATTCAATTATCTATAAAATTAGAAGTTAACTAATTACAATAATAATTCATTTTTATTACTCGAATTTCAATTGTCATAATAATAAGTACAAATTATATACAACAAACGCTAAAAGAAAAAAATCTACTGAATTTATAAATGTAAATATTTTGATTGATATAAAATAGATTTATATCACCAAAAAAAATGTCATGCTACTTTATCAAATAAAAACATAAAATAAGTAATATAAAAAATAACAAATTAATTTTCCGTGCAGAGCACGGACTATCCACTAGTCAAAATAAAGAAGGATGCGTAATCGGGAATGTGTCAGGGTGGGCTGTGTTATGACTGGACTGGACCGAACCGAACCAACAAAGGATGGTTAATGGAGCTAACACAAAGTGATTGGGTGAAGGCCAAGGGAAATTTGCACCTAGCACTAGGTAATACTCCCTCCTTTCCGGCCGAAGTATCCCAATTTTCTATTTTGGGCGTCTCATTTAAAATGTTTCATATCCAAAAACGGAAAGTTTTTTCACTATTTCACCCATTCATTCTCTCTCCTATTTTACTTTTACACTCACAACATTCTCTCTCCTAACTATTCCTCCCACTCATTCTCTCTCATATTTAATTTTTCATACTCACAACATTTAAATTTTTCTCTTTCTTATATCACTTTTTTTAATTCTCGTGCAATTGTTTTTTTCGGACACTTCAACAGGAACGGAGAGAGTACTTCGTACTAAATGTCTCGCCACTTACGCTTGAGTTTACTAGCAGCACTTCCTCGAGACTTGAACACAATAACGTTATTGTGCACGCGGGGTCTTAGCCTGATGATTAGAGTTCATGGCTTCCAACCTGGAGGTCATGGGTTCGATTTCTCCACCAGTGGTTAGAGGGAATGAAATCCCTTTTTTAAAAAGAAAAAAAAAAAAGAAAAAAAAAATAACGTTATTGTCGCCTCAGATCTCATCTTGGGAGCTCCCTCTCTCAATCACCGTCGCCCCCTCTCCCCTTCACTGCCATCACCGAAATACCTTCTTGTATTCCTTGTCGCCTCAGATCTCATCTTCATCACTTTCTCTTTCTCTCAACAGGTAATCGTTACTCAATTTGCAATCATTTTTTTTTATTTTATTAATCTATTGGAAATGAATTGGGTTTTGGATGAATGGGTTTGTTCTGATCTTTTCTTCACGATCGAATGCGAATATTTATGTGCATTTTTTGATCCCTGGTTGGACACACTCTAACTGTATGTCGATTTGCCTGAATGGGTTTTTTTTTTTTATCATATCACTCTTTATTTTTGTTTTGCTTCAGTTTTGTCTCATTTTTGATGTGGGTTTCTTCAAACGATGACATTCTTGTGTTTCCTATCCATAAAGTGTTTGTCAATTTTACTCCGTGTTTTTGTTATGTTTTCTCATTGAAAAAATATTTGATCTTTTTAATATGCACTTTCCCATCAATGAGAATGGCTTCTGCTTGCTGTGTGCAGTCCATAGGGAATGTTAATATGTCTAAGTGAGGCGGATTTCTTCCTTGCATCAAATTATTAATATTCAATTTCACTTTGGTTCCGTGTTTGAAGGTTTAAGGTGTGGGTTCGATTGAACAAGGCCTTTTCATCCTCTCTCTCTCTCCCTTCCTCCCTCCCTCCCTCCCTTCCTCCCTCCCTCCCTCCCTCTCTATTCTTATTTTATTTTTTGGTTATGAGAAACTTGCTGTAAGTTTGCATACGAGAATTGTTATTCACCACCGCAAGTTTACTTAATACCCCCGCATTACTAAGTTTACTTCTAAAAATTAAAACTATACCCCCGTTATCACTATTATACCCTTTAAAAACCTTCAATAAACATCCCCTAAACTATCAAAACAACAAGACTTACCACCGCCAACACCGCCCTATGCCATCGTCGACCTCCGCCACTGTCAACCTCCACCACCACCACCCTCCGCCACCATCACAATCTCTCTTGCTCTTCTTCTCCTTTTCAATGTTTTCCCACTTAACAAACCTTCACGCCATGGCCACCGTCTCTCCAGATCTACACGCCGAAAAGATGAAGAAATCGAGTGAAAAAATGTTGCAAATTCTGAAATCTGTTGATGAATTGGGTTGCGATAAAAATACAGAGTAAGAACAAAGTGGGTGAAGTAATTTTGAGGGTACTATTGATTGATCAGAAGAAACAAGCATCATTGTACCTGAACCTTGTGTATTTGCTCGTACTCCACTTTAGATGATGCTCTCTCTCTCACACACACACACAGTGTTGTTGGAGTTAGAGAGAGAGAGGGAGAGAGAGAGAATAATTAGCAGATGTTCTTGAGGAGTTGTTAGTTTATGCAGATCTGGGTGTGTTGGTGTGTGAGGGTGAGTACAGATCTGGGTGTGAGAAAATTTGGGTTTGAAATCTGTGAGGGTAATAAAGTCATTTCAATTAATGACATTTTTTTGAAAATAATAATGCTGGGGTGTTAAGTAAACTTGCGGGGGTGAATGCGGGGGTGTTAAGTAAACTTGCGGGGGTGAATAACAATTCTCTTTGCATACATGCTTCTTTCATATTATGCATTGCCGGTGTTAATAATGATTTAAGTATGGGTTTTGTTGCACATCTTTTTGAAATATGATACAGAGTTTTGTTATCTGCTGTTGACAAGAGAAATATTCATTTAGTCACAAGTGCAATTATGACCTTTTAATGGGTTTTATGTATTATACGGTTTTGGTCTTCCTAGGTTTAGGTGATCACATGGCATCTTTCAGTTTGTGTCTATTTAAGAAAAAATATACTAGAGATTCAACTTTAGTGTCATGGAGCAGACCTTACATTGTATATGTCATGTGAGCTTGATCATATTAATCGTTTGATAATAAAAGTGGGCATGCTAAAATGGTACCTGCATGTTAGGTGTGAACCTTTCTTTTAACACTAGAGTTGGGTCCCTTGTATTATTGATTTAGAAAACCTTACCTGGTATGGTAAGCTCATCGTTGCTCTCTTTCTGGGACTAAAATGAGTATTGGTTCAGGCCAGGTGCTGCATAGTCATACACAGAATCCTTGAGCCCCATCCAAGAGAAAGATGCATAACACATGTAAATAACAGATTCACAATGTTATTTGTTCATTAAGTCCTTTAACTAAGGAAAGCAAATAAATATATAGGGGGTATGACAAACCAAAATCATATTAATTAAAAAGATTGACTTATATAGGTTTAACAATCTCTTGTCAATTTCTACGCAGCACCGATTGGTTAAAAAGCCAATTACACCTACAAGAGCGATTGTAGATAGAAAACTTTTATGAAAAACTCTTTTTATGAACCCGACCTTTTGATTGATTGTAAAATTAATTAAAGCGTACAAGATCGACACATATTACCTCAACTCCGCAAATTAAAGGAGATTAACCGCTCATCTTGATACTAAATATCACAAAAACTTCAATTGAATGCATAAAACTTGAATCTTGAATTGAAAAGCAAAAAACTTGAATCCGGAATCCTTTCCTTACAAACTTGAATTAAAAGCTAAAACGTAAGATAAAAACTAATGGAGTCCTCCTATTTATACTAGGGAAATTCAAGGCCTAAAATAGGGTACTATTATGAAGTTCAAGTAGTAGGTTTCTGTTTGCTTATTATGGAAAGGACTATTTATATATCAATAAGGGAGTACGTGGGTACTTGGTCCACTATTTTCGGTATCACTAATTAAACGAGTTTGGTACCAGGAAAAATCATTAAGGCTTTGTTGTTGTTGTTGTTGTTGTTTGTTGGCTCAAATTTGTAGGCACCTCTGGTTGATGTATTAGTTATTCTTTTTGTAATCTGACAAGTTAAAACAAATTCTGTCAATGAATTAGGTTGAAGTTGGCATTGAGAACCAAAGGAAGATCATAAATTTAACTTATTTAATTATCACTTTTGTCCTATCTTATATCCAAAATTTATATTATGTGATGAAAAATTAGATTTCCTTCAGGACCGATGTCTATTAGAAGGGTTGTGTTTGACCAACACCATAATGTCACATATGTTGTGGCTCCCATCACTCTGATAAGGGTGTTCATCTGTATTTTAGTTTATCCATAACCTATGTGTTGCTTTTTCTGTGACCCGATTCATTCGGCCAACGGAAGATGGGGTTGGTTATAGGTCATGATCAAACAACTCTTTGCTATAATATTGCCAATAATTAATGGCTAGCACAAATGTTTATGCTTGCTTTGAAATAACCAATCTCTTAAACTAAATTGATGCAGCATCCGTTCCGAAAAGATTGTCCCATTTGACAAGTCATTTTTTTTTATGGTTGAGCATCAACTTGCTTGTATTCTCTCAAAATTTGACTTTAATTATTGTCTGTTTCCTAATAGTACATTTTACTTACACTCAAACGTAAAAGCAAGTGACTCTAAGGAAATGATTTGACCATAAATTTTCCGAATCCAGGCGAGCTAACGGAATTATCGAGATCCGAGGAGTTCAAACTTTGTGGTAACTCAAGAAGAAAACGGAAACTCCTATTCTCAATTGTTTTATGGATTTGCAGCAAGCCAGTTCAATTGAAGACATCTTCGACTCTTCCCTTAATCTAGAAGATACCCACTACAATGAAGGTTACCTAGAAGGCTACACCGATGGCTTGGCCTCTGGAAAGGATGAGGGCCGCCAAGTGGGTCTCAAATCAGGGTTTGAAATTGGAGAGGAATTAGGATTTTACAGAGGCTGTATTGACTTATGGGCTTCTGCAATTCAATTGGATTCGATTTGCTTCTCATCTAGGGTTCAAAAGATCATCAAACAGATGAATGAGCTGGTCAGCAAGTATCCATTATCCGATCCAGAAAACGAGTCTGTGACAGATATTATGGATAGTCTGAGGTTGAAATTTAGAGCTATTTGTGCAACACTGAATGTAAAGTTGGAGTATAATGGGGACCTGAAGGCTTCAAAGGCTACGGAGATGCAATTTTGAGTAAGTTATAATATTCTTAAGTAGGTTGTTTTGACAGGTCAATCTTTTTAATCTCTAATAGTGTTTTGCTCTATTTTCATCTCACAACAAGAACTGGTAGGAGTTAAGAAATTAGATGGATCAGTGGAGTGTTATGCAGATACTTGTTACATTTTTTTTATTGAAATTCTGGCTAATCTGTTCGGTTTTGTGTGATGTTGTAAGCCGCTTTTGAGTTTTATGATTCATTTGTCGTATGAAATCTGTAAAACAAATTTAGTGATGATAGTTACTTCCTTGATTCATAAAATTTGATCAATGGTGACTTTATTAATTTAGCGTCAAGATTCCCGTTTCTAGTCTAGGTATATAGATAACTCCCCTGCTCAATTAGAGAGGTGGTGAAGTTGGCATTGAAATTTAGAGGTCGAAACTAATGCTGGTTAGATGGTATGTATTGAAATATCTTTGTAGCCGATTTCCAGTAATAATATTAGCTTAACTTTCTTGCAGAACAGTGGCAAAATTTATGATGGCGACCAAGCACACTTCAAGCCATTGCAAGATCAATGCACCACATTCTTGGAATAACCGTACAAAAGATGACCTAAGCTCGAGCATAGTTAGCTTTACCGGCCTGCTAACATTATACGAGTAGTTGGAAAAGGTATTTTACTGGAAGAAGCCTCAAGTGAGGTCTTTTACTCCTTTGACAATGATAAAATGGATGCCTGATACCTCACCCCACTCCATCCGTTTAAAGTTGCAATCTTTGTAATGGTGTCAACTCCTTCAGTAGTTCGGTGAAACCATGCTTAATCTGCAGATGAGTGCAAGACGTTGAGATCAAGTTCATTGTGGCTACTGACCAGGATTTAAAAATGTAAGTATTTGACTGAACTGATAAGAGGTAGCGTCTGAACACCGATTTCTGAATTACTCAAACTGTTTGAATATTTATCGGAATTCACATCTGAAATTAGGATTATGACATTTAATGAAGTAAAGAGATGAGATGAATGGTTGTTGATCTAGTGTTTGAGTTGGGTATTTTTTAAATTACGAGTTTATAAAAGAGATATATATGAAAAAAATTCAATTAAGAGGTGAATAAGTGATATTTATATATCTGAAAATTAAGTGTAAAATAAGAGGCATTTAGATCTGAATGGAGAAAAAAAAATAGTCTGAATTGTGTTATGTCTGATGTACCAACCCATTCATATCTGAATAAGAGCTGAAAATGAAAAACAAATGAGGCCTTAGTTTTCCTTGACTCATTAGTAATTTGTTTGAGCATGAGTTTAAAGATAAAAAAAACATTCAAAAGCTAAACAGAAATGAGGAATCCTTGTTCTCCCAGAATGTGAGAAAAACAGCAAGAAAAAGGTTTGCGACACGCAAATAAACCCAAGTACCTAATTTCTTTTTGTGTGTGTGTGTGTTTTTTTTTCTGCTCCTGAACTCCATAGTAATTCATGTGCCAGAACAAACAACTTGTCTCTTGGTGAAGGCACACTCGTTCGTTAGTGTTTTGTACTGATGTTTTTGAGGTAAAATTAAGTACTGGCGATTATTCTGTCGGTGGGGAAGGACTGAAAAATGTGGATATTGAAAAAGCTCCAAATTTTGCACTAACTTTCCTATATACATTCTTTGTAGGGTACAATTTTTACTGGCTGCAATACAACTTTGGGACCTTAGTATGGGGCTATTGTATTTATGTCAATGGGGAAGATGATTTGATCACTTATTCGTTTCTAGATATTCACTGTAGGGCTAAAAACCCGTTAGGCACTTGAAAAGAACAAGACCTTCTTGGTTCTTGATTAGACAATAGATTGCATGGTAGACGACCTGGTATTTGGATTTTGAAGATCTAAATCATAATGTTGATCAATTATTTTCTGACCACGCTTGATTGTTATAGTCAACTTTTTGTAATTATGAGAAAGCACGATGAATTAATAGTTGCAGTTTGAAGATGCTAAAAAAAAAAAAAAATGAGAACTGAATCCCTGCTGGGATTTATTACAATCAGGTTTGCAGCTTAGATGTGGGAAAATGTGAATTAATAGTACTGTATTATACTCCCTCCGTCCCATCAAAACTGAGACCAAATTTCTGGGCACGCGGATTAAGAAAAAGTAAGAGAGAGAAAAAGTGAAAGAAAATGTTGTGAGTATGAAAAATTAAATAGGAGAGAGAACGAGTGGGAGGAATAGTTAGGAGAGAATGTTGTGAGTGTAAAAGTGAAATAGGAGAGAGAATGAGTGGGGTAAATAGTGAAGATTTCCTTGTCATTTTGGGAAGTATCAGTTTTGCTGGGACGAATCAAAAAGAAAATAAGTATCAGTTTTGATGGGGCGGAAAGGAAAATAATAGAGTATTTATTTTGTTATGAGTTAAACAAGTGACCCAGGGTGGTTGGTTTAATTAGGAGCATATTTGATAGAAATAAATAAGGGACTATGCCCGATAAGTTTTAAAAAAGTTTCATAATATTCGATAAGTTCCTTTCACATGTTGTATTATGATGATGTATTATGTTTCGAAAATAAAACATCAATTAAGGCCATAATACTGCATTCCGGCGACCGCCGGTGACCGGAGTCCGAAGCCCATGGATCGGCGACCAGATTCCGACCTCCGGCGACCGGATTCCGGCGATCGGCGGCCGGATTCCAGTCAGAATTGTCGGATTCCGGCGAAAATTGACCGGAATCCGGCATGCGGCGATAGCAGACGGCGGCGGCGGAGCTGGGCTGTGGCAGAGGCGGTGGTGCGGATGCAGTATTATGATTTTAAACTACTGCATAACTAAATGTTGTATTATACATAATACAACATGAGAACTTATGAGGCATTTTAATACAATGAGAAACTTAGTGGGAAGTAATTTGTTCCAAAAGAAACTTATGGGGCAAATTCCCAATAAATAATGAAATGCGAGGGGAGATGAGGTTCCGATTGGGGCCTTAGAGCATCTACACTCACGCCATTTCATGGAGTCATGATCCTCCGTGGCATTGTGCCATTCCCCATTCATGACATAAAGAAAAGTCATGAATGACTTTTAATATTTTGAAGTTGGCAGACGCCGAGCTTCACGGCGTGAATGTTTTTTTTTTTTTTTTTTTTAACCAATTAGCGGGTGACACGTGTCATATTTTTGTGAAATTAATTTTTTTTTTTACAAAAATTGCAATCAACATATAAAAAATAATAAAAATACAAAAATATTGAAAAAACTATCATTATTAATAAAAAGTAGGAGAGAGAAACTGACGACTTTTGTCATGAATGGAGATAAAATTGTTTGGAGTTGTGTTTTTGATAATTGATGATGTGGAGCTGAGGTAGAGAAGAGAGGGATGAAAATGAAGTGTTATTGATAAATATGGTCTGAAGCCCATCATCTGCCATGCCAAAATCTTGAAATGTCATGGCATGACATTTTAAATGTCATGGTTAGGAGAATGTGGTTGACCAGCAACACCTAAGCAAATGACTTTCTTAAAGTCATTGTTGTGGCTGCTCTTAGCTAGCTAATCACATGGTGTGTGAGGGGGGGGGGGTGGGGGAGTTGTAATAAGTAGGGGAGAATTTAAATGATTTTAGTTCAAAATTTTAATTAAAAAAAAGACAGATATTTTGGGTCAAATAAATGAAGTATTGTACATCACCTGGAAATTGGAATTTGATTTGAAATAACTATGACAGTTTTGACTTTGCATGCAATGAATGGGAATCTAATTAAAGAAATAAAGAAGATTGAATGGTATCTTCATCTTCATGAGATCAAGATGCATTATTCTAGTATTAAATTAACAAAGGCAATAGGGGTTCAATTCAATCCATCTTATTAGTGGTATAGTGGTAGCTTTTCAAAGGGGAGGTTATCGGTTCGAATCCTCTCAAGGAGATTCTTTGGGCTTTAATTTCTACCTTGGTTTCAGGGTCCTTAGGAGCCTAGCACATCCGTGCGAAAGCAAAGATTCTTGAGGCATGTATCCTCGCAGTGGGGAGTTCGAATCTTGGCAGGAGCAGCTGGAGCAGCCAATTGGTGTTGTAAGAGTGATGCAATTGTCTCGACAGGAGCAGCTGGAACAGCCAATTGGTGATGTAAGAGCGATGTAAATGCCTTGTAGGAGGGCTCCCTTGGGACTCTAGAGTATAAGGGGTACTGCCACCCTGGCTGCATAGGGCACATCCCGCGATTTACCTCCGCCAATATACTGAGGGGCCGGTACTTGGTGGTCCAGGATTAGTCCGGCGAAGCTGGGAACCTGGGTAAAAAAAAAAAATTAAATTATTTATACTTTGACATTCTGCAGTGAGCATTTCTAGAAAAAATGGAATCAAAGAAAAGAAAACTATGGGAAACTGTTTTTTTTATCGATTATAAAAATGTTTTTTTTATCGATTATAAAAACATGTTTTTAAATGTGCGGTGATATTTTTGTAAATAACTGAAATTTTGTAATAACGTCGATGACATTTTTATAAATAATCGGAACTTTCAACACCCCTGACACTCTTCAACACACGAACTAAACCTCTTTAACATCATATCTTGTCATCTTAAACACTGATTATCTTTTAACACTTCATTTATAAAACTTCAAATACCCATTTGAGGGCATAAATGACATATTTAAGGGGTTTTAAACCTGAACAGTATAAACCGAGATACGAACATGGGCTTGTCCGGGTCAGACCCAAGTGGATTGGACCCTAAACATAATCCAACTCTGAATTACGAGAGTCAACAATGGGCTTCCTCGGTCTCGTACCCCGTCATCAATAAGGCCAATCTAGGCCCAGCAAACAAGCAGAATGTGCCCCAACTATGAATGCCGAGAAAAATGAAAGCATAAATTTTATCAAGCCAGAAACTATAGAATGCTATAACTTTCAATATTTAGCTAGTTAAACTAGCACCTGTGTCTTATGGCAACATGAGGAACTCATGAAATGACGTAACACCTAATCACTCAAAAATACCAATGCAGATTAAAGTCCAAATTGCATTCTTCCCCATGATCATTCACACGTGTTTACCAGAGCAGATTAATTCCAAATTGCAACAGCATTAAGCTTAAATACATTACTGACATAAAAAAACAGTACAAGGGGATCATCAATTTTTACCCGGTGGTTTCAGTCACCAATTCTTGATGGTTACCCCGCATCTGGATTTAGTCACCAGTTCTCAGTAATTACCTAGCACTAGATTACTGAGAATACACGCTCGGTATTAAATTGCGTATGATTTATAATAATGTCAATACGAAGTAATAAAAATCTCAAAATTTTAGGCAGTTAAATATGACGCCACTTTCCATTACAAGAGTGACAGTATAATCAACAAAAGAATGTTACTTACAAACACACAAAAAAAAAAAATTAAAAAAAAATTGATGATACTCAAAAAGTCAAAACTGAACATCTCCAATAGATTTACTGACATTATCGAGTGCTGAATGAAGGTAAGAGAGTACCGCCTCGTAACACTCTTCACAAAAGTCATGTACCCGTTGACTAAATGGCCGAGGAATGTGACTCCTACAAAGAGGGCAAGTGGAATGCTTCTTCAACCAACCATTCATACACTCACTATGAAATTGTGGTCCATGATTGCAATTTGGGAGGCTGCCGTACTCTTCTCCGGCTGAAACTTGCGTTAGACAAACTATACAATCCAGTATAAGGCCGCTGCCGCCACTGCCACTGCCGCCGCTATCTTTCTGTAACTCTTCTCGGAGTATTGCCGTCACAGCGTCGTTTAGACTGTTGAGAAGGGTTATCGTAAATGACCATAAGGATTCAATGGCCATATCCATTTTGGTATTCACATTAACGTCTACGCAGCCTCCGTCCATACTTTTGTTGATTTAATATTATGATTTGTGTGTGCGTTAGTGTGTGTTTTGTTTGAAGGAGTTGTGGGATGTTGTTATTATATATATAGGTAACGGCTAGTATTAATGGAAGGATTAAGGAAAAGCTTGTGGTAATAGTCTTTGGGACCAAAATGTTAGAGAAAAAAACAAAAGAGGAGTATTTTGCAGTTGTTTTTTTTCTTTTGGAAGCCCACTTAAATTCATTATTTATTTATTTATCCATTCAAAGTTTTGACTTGAGAGGAGAAAAGAAAATGATAGCAGTATTGGGAGTAAAGAGTAAAGATAAGACAATATTATTCTCTTTAGTTGAATATATGTCATATTCAATGATAATTCCTTCGTATACGTTCCAATATCATTTAGACTACTATTTTCTTCCCTATTTTACCACCAAATTGGATACAATACAACCATCCTTTAATTAATGAGAAAATTACGTCATAGTCCCTCATTATAACTTAATTTACATCCTAAAACATCACATTATCATATTTACCTCCTAATCTCAAATCACAAAATAATTTACCGTATAATCCTTTTATCCCTGTAAACACTCACCCCTCTCGTACCCACACACGCACACAAAACACATACATCCCTCCTCTCTACTTTCTCTCTATCCTGCCACACCCATAACTCCTACCACCCCTCTCATCCCCAATTCCGGCGAACATCTTCCCCGACTCCGGTGAACGTCTTCCCTGACTCCGGTGAACGTCTTCCCTTACTCCGGCGAACGTCTTCCCCGACTCAGGCGACCACGTTTCCTCTTCCACTCTCTACTTTCTCTCTCCGATCATCCCTCCCCCACTTCCGGCGAACATCTCCCAATCCCTGACAAACTTCTTTCGTCCCCACCTCCGTCCACCCCTCCCTTCCCTCTCCTCCAATCAACTAAGCTTCACCGGACCACCAACGATTCCGGTCAGATCTACAGCCCCGACCCCCTTAATCGTCTTGCCGGCCAGATCCGACCTTCCCTGCCACCCTCCCCCTTTTTCCGTCTCTTTTGACACCTTGTGAAACACTGCCATCTTTGGCCAGAAATGTCAAACTCCGGCAGAGAGGCTTCTTTTGACGATTCCAGCCAACTTCCAATTGCAGGTGAGGTTATATAAAGAATATTTAGTGTGATGTTTTTCACTACTTGAAAATATTCATTTTATTCAAAAGTACTTCAAACGAAATAGAATCCGTTTTTGTTAATTCCAACAGTTTGAATATAATGTCTTATTTATCTTTTATTGATAATGTATTCGTCCATTAAAACATTGATGCAGTTTGGATTGATGAAGTTTGGAGTTAGAAAATAGAAATGGATGTGGAGCTCGTCTCTTGTTGGTTGCCTATTTGCTATGTAACTTTTGCCTTTGCTTTTACTAGCTTGTTGTTAATTTAAAGAGTGCAGGTTATACAATCCAGCTTCAATTTCAGATATAGAGATGATGACATATCACTATTTGGAAAAGTGTGTTGTGAGTCTTTTTGCTTTTTGTTATTTGTTGTGAAATGAAATGTGTTGTAAATGTGCATTTTTACTAGGCTTTGAAAGTAAGATGTTAAAAAAAGTAGATGAAGAATGGTGTTGTGCTCTCAGTAGTAAATAAAATGTATACTCTGTATGCTATACTATTTTCCATCCTAAAGTTGTACTCCCTATCTATCTGCCTCTCTCATTTTCCTTATGGTTTTTATGATTTGCTGTCATAATATATTTTAATTTTAAAAAAGGAAAATAATTATTTCCTTCGTCAAAATATTAAAAAAAAATCAATTTTGCTCTTAATTAAATTAAATGTATATTTCAAAAATAAATGGACCTTTATTTTGAGACGGAAATAATATAATATGATTTCAAGAAACTAAGAGCAAGCAATATACTTCTTGTTAAAAGTTTCACTTGGCAAACATTTTTTTATTTTTTTTTTGTGTTTTTAGTATTATAGCTGACAATTGAGAACTTACTGGTAAGTTCTCAGTTGTTTGGTTGCCGGTGTTGGTGGTCATTTGGAGTTGATCATGTTCTTAGTAGTTTAGTTGACAACTGGAAACTTACTGATAAGTTAAGTTCTCAGTTGTTTGGTCGCCGGAGTTGGTGATCGGCGTAGTTAATCGTGTTCTTAGTAGTTTAGTTGCCAATTGAGAACTTACTGATAAGTTAAGTTCTCAATTATTTGGTCGTCGGAGTTGATCGTGTACTTAGTGAACACAACTGAGAACTTACTGATAAGTTATGTTTTTAGTTGTTTGGTAGCCGGATTTGGTGGTCGTCGGAGTTAATTGTGTTCTTAGTAGTTTAGTTGACAACTGAGAACTTACTAATAAGTTCTCAGTTGTTTGGTTGCCGGAGTTGGTGATCGCCGGAGTTAATCCTTCTCTTTAGTGGAGACAACTGAGAACTTACTGATAAGTTAAGTTCTCAGTTGTTGGTCGCCGGAGTTGGTGGTCGCCGGAGGTAATCGTGTTCTTAGTATTAGTTTAGTTGACAACTGAGAACTTACTTATAAGTTAAGTTCTCAGTTGTTTGGTCGCCGGAGAGGTCGCCGGAGTTGGTGGTCGCCATAGTTAATTGTGTTCTTAGTAGTTTAGTTGACAACTGAGAACTTGCGCATAAGTTAAGTTCTCGTTGTTTGGTCGCCGGAGAGGTCGCCGGAGTTAATTGTGTTCTTAGTAGTTTAGTTGACAACTGAGAACTTACTGATAAGTTAAGTTCTCAATTGTTTGGTCGCCGGAGAGGTCGCCGGAGAGGTCGCCGGAGTTGGTGGTCGCCAAAGTTAATTGTGGTCTTATTCGTTTAGTTGACAACTGAAAACTTACTGATAAATTAAGTTCCCAGTTGTTTGGTCGCCGGAGTTGGTGGTCGCCAAGTTAATCGTGTTTTTAGTAGTTTAGTTGACAACTGAGAACTTACTGTTGTTTGGTTGCCGGAGAGGTCACCGGAGTTAATTGTGTTCTTAGTAGTTTAGTTGACAACTGAGAACTTACTGATAAGTTAAGTTCTCAATTGTTTGGTCGCAGGAGAGGTCGCCGGAGAGGTCGCCGGAGTTGGTGGTCGCCAAAGTTAATTGTGGTCTTATTAGTTTAGTTGACAACCGAGAACTTACCGATAAGTTAAGTTCTAAGTCAGCTGGTCGCCGAGAGGTTGTCAGAGTTGGTGGTCGCCGGAGTTGGTAGTCGCCGGAGTTAATTGTGTTCTTAGTAGTTTAGTTGACAACTGAGAACTTACTGATAAGTTAAGTTCTCAGTTGTTTGGTCGCCGGAGAGGTCGCCGGCGTAAAAAAAAAAATAAAAAAAACGCCGAAAAGTCGTCGGAGTTGGTCGCCGGAATTGATGGTTGCCCGAAGTGTTGACCGGAGAAGATGGGGAGGGGGTGGCCTAAGGTGAGAGTGGTTGGAGAGAAATTAAATTGTTAAAGAGATTGGACTTAGTGAAATGATAGGAGGGTGAACTTAGTAAAATGTTTAAAGGGTGTAGTTATTAAGCTAGGGACTAAATGGTTAATCAAATTATAAATTGTCTTAGGAAGTAGTTTTGTTTTTATAGAGGGATTATTTGGTAAATGCCTCTTAATTAATTTTCTTAGTAAAAATAGAAATAATATTGTTTTGTTTGATATATACTCTATTTCATTTTATTAATATAATTTATTTATTGAAATCTTTATTAATATAATTATAAGTTTCTGATGCCGCAGGAAATGTGCTTATCAATCTTCTTCCACGTGGCAGGACTGATCACCTAGCTCCTTGACCTGAAATCAGAACCCACGACTAGCCGGATGTGTCTCCGACTTAGACCCTCGGGCGTGAGAGTAAGTGTTTGATGATTGGAGAGCAAAATCGTATTGAATAATGGAATTCTGATAACAAAATAGCAGTTACCTTATAACCGTGGTAGTGATGAAGTATTTATAGTTGGTGAGGGCGGTTATTTTTGGTGGGCTACATGAGCTCCGTGATTCATGGGACAGTTACAAGTCATGGGAACGTGTCCTGATATGGCTCCTGATTTGCAGGGAACCGGTTACGGAAAGAGTTACGCCCACGTCTTGTTTGATTAGGTCGACACTGGTTAAGTCGAGGTTGTCTATTGGGATAGGTCGACCTGGCTGACGGGTAGAGCTGGATCGTACCCGAATGAGAGCATGGATCGTATAGTCGGACCAAGCTAGGTCGGGATCTTGGAGATCGGACAATGAGCTTAGGTCGACTGGTCCTGTTGCTGGGCCTTGGGCCTTATGGTTATTGGGCCAGACTCATTAAGAATGCAGAGGCCACGGCAGCCTATGATTGGGCTTTACTCGCTTGGTCCAACTCGACACTTTTGGTATGTTCAGTGGCCCCCAACTTTCGAGTTGACTTTGTCGACTAGGAAGTTAAGAAAATTTTCAACCAAGATTCTGTAACTCGAAGTTCGCTACTCGCTCTTGACGTTTAGTCGACCAATGGTGATGTGGCACAATCCTGGACGTTGGCGATGAACGGTCATATCAGAAGGAGCGCCGTATTTTGTAATGATTACTATTCTGACGTTTGATGGTCTCTCTCGAAAACCGTTTTCCTTGTTTAATTAGGAAATTAATTTTGAGTTTCCTTTTCCCTTCCAATTTTGGAAAATACAAATACTTGAATCCTCATTTGTTTAGAATTCTTGCTGTTCTTGATTATTGCACAACAGCTTCCCATTCCGACACCTAGCAAGGTATTCTTCTTTGCTCATGCTTTAGGGTTTTGATTATTGCACTGCTTTTGATTTCGCCATGGCTAGAATCTTCAGTAGCGAGCCAGGGGCTTGGTATGGATATTGCACTGTGAACCGTAGGGTGTACAAGCATGTAAACGGTGAGTGGAGAGAGATATCTCTGAATGAATGTGCCTCCATCTTGACAAGGTGGGGGATGAATTTCAGTGAGATAGTAGGGTTGCCCACCGGAGGGGACGTAGATAATTTAATAATTGATGACTCAAACATTGTCACTTTTCATCTCTTTCACGAATTGCTCGATCACATAGCTTTGTTTTATGTTAGGGATGTCAATAAACCTTCATTCCTTAGGAATAGGAAGACACCCTTAGTTAGGCATGCTGAACTTGTTCATAGGACTGACTCCCCTGTTTCTCCTTCTTCTTGTACAGATATGGCTTTTCAAGGTGGAGTTACTGCATCCACTTCCTCAAGTCCCAGAATTGTGGACGCCTTTGATTCTTTGGCTGTACCCGGGAAGAATGAAAGGGGCTATGTGCCTCAGAGGCCTCTTCGTGGGAAGAAGAACATGGAGTCTCGCTATGCCATAATTTATGACTTCTGTAGGGTAGATAGGACAGACTTTAGAGTGACCATTCTTAGTAATAAGGACTTCATGGCCAAGTATCGTAGCACCTTTACCAAGGATACCACTAGGGTTGCTTTCTTTTACGGGCAGTTTGAGGCGGGCTTGAGGTTGCCATTAGATCCCTTCATTAATGAGTTCCTTGAGTGTATGGATGCTCTTCCTCTTCAACTTGGGGCCAACACTTGTAGGGTATTGGTGTGCTTTGTGAGCACCCCAACCCGGGACCTAACGCGTGTCCCGAGCTTGAGAAGCTCAAACTAAGAAAACCCATCTTAGATTTTTAAAACATTTATTTGCCTTTACAAGAAAACCAATTCTAAATTTTCCATAAACAAAATCAAATAATAATATCTCCACTTGGAGGAATTTAAACAAATACTTTAATAACCATACTTGATTAATTACATTGAAAATCCTAATTAACATTGTTTGACAAAAGAGTTTTCCTTCCAACTTGTAAAAGAGTAAAACTTAAATGTGACTCCCGACAACCCACTCATATACCTATCCTGATAAGTCCCAAAAGCGAGAGTCCAAACTCTTTCCCCGGCCTCACTGGTTCAGGTCACCTGTCTCAAAGACAATCTAAAGCAAGAAAGGGAAGGGGTGAGAATAAATCTCAATAAGCTATTATGAATGCAACAAGATGCCAAACAAGATGCAACACATAGCATGGTAGCACATAACACATTATGAAAGCGGTAAACACCTTACGTTACCTCATTTTACCTTTCCCGTCTGAACAATAAGTCGTACAACGTGGGAGTAAAACTCCTCTCTTTGGTGAACCGCTCCAAAGACATTCACCGCTTATAGGACTCATACTCCGTAGATCCATATAAGAAAATCGATACTAAATCGTAGTATCCAACAACAATACCGCTAACTGTAAAGCTTTTGGCTTAATACGTAAGCATTCCCCTAATCACCAAATCGCAACTGGTCTGTAAGGCTTTTGGCTCAATACGGTCGTTAGCACACCCACTATGTGGCCACGAGGGAAACGGTCACAGTATAATGAACCTTCAATCACTTATGTAACAAATCAATAATTGATTGAATTCCATTATACTCCCGAATATCAACACGTTCAAGCACATAATAGATACTTGAAATAAATCCACAAAAAGGGATAATAATATAACAACATGGTAAAATATACTCATGCTAATCCATACCATAGTGCAACAGTTCATTTAATACACTATGCATAATACCATTAACGAATATGAGTTCAAATAAGGTATCCACATAACCACATACTCCACACCGAGATGCAATATAATCAATATGCCAGATAATTCACAACTGGGATACAACATAACAATACCAAATAATCCACACTCGGGATACAATACAACCATATACCAAATAATCCACAATCGGGATACAATATATTGATGTAACACATATACATTACTAACCAACACACTAGTGTGATTATAGTCTCTACACTGTTCAACTAATCACCAAGGTATGGGAGCAAGTAAGGCCAACCTAAACCGTAAACCATTCTTACAAAATTACTACTCAACCTTGAATAATATTAATAAAGGTGCAAGACCTACTTCCCACAATTCCATTTTGATCAAATAAGACATCATGGCCTAGCCAAGATATTCTACTTTAACTTAGGTTAAAAAGGATTAATTCATATCTGAAGTAGATTAGATTTCACTACCTTGAAAGGGTTAGGAATCATACTTAGTGGTTGTGGTTAAAATTCAGCAAGAAAGGAAACTGGTGAACTTCTGGTGACATGGGCGACCGCCCAAGTCACTATGGGCGACCGCCCAAACAAGGGTCAAAAGGGGTTGATATTTCTGTGCTGATGGGCGGCCGCTCAAGCCACCATGGGCGACCGCCCAAGAGGGAAAATCTGAAGTCCAAAGGCTGCATTGGTGGGCGGCCGCTCAAGCCCATATGGGCGACCGCCCAAGATTGAAAATCCTCAAAATCCTGTTGAACCAAAATCCCAAGCCAAGCTTCTTCAAAGTTGTGAACATAAAAGGTTTTACTAACTTTCCTAACCTCATTATAAACCATTTAAACCCAAAGTAGTATTAATTTAGTACTCAAAATCCATGTCAACATTTCAAATAATTAAGGCTAACCTAACCCTTTCACTTAATTAATTTTCACATTTCACTACCACATTTCAAATTTAACCTTCTTAATCTAACTCAACCCACTTTCTTACATTCTTGATCAACTTCCTTAACAACAACATCATTCTTTATCATTAACCAATTTATCAACTCCAAGAAGATTTCCAAGGTATCAAATAACCATTATAACAACAATAACACAATTATTTTATGAGCATTTAAAGAAAGGAAATATCATAATAATTCACTTCCTAACTCTAATACTTGGCCAAACCCACATTAAATCCTTACTCTTGAACCATAAATTTTCCAATTACTCTATACCACTCTTCTTTCAACTTAGATCACCAATTTACAACTTAAGATCAATTCCAACTCAATTATCATTATTCAAAATACCAAAAATCATCTTCTTTCAACAAGAGATTAATTAACACATAAAGTGGGCAATTATTAGAAAGAAGTCATAATAACTTACTTTAGAGATATGAGGTGAAACTATGATTTCTCTAGCTTGATGCATTCCCCTTGCCTCTACGAACATGGAAGTACACCCGGATCTTCAAATGGAAGAGAATTGCATTTATTATAATTTTTGGAAGGAGAAACTTAGGAGAGAATTTCCATGGAGGAAGTATGAGTGAGGAGGTGAAGAAGATGATGGAAAAGGTATGGGAGGAGTATAAGAAGTATGGGGAGGAGTTGAAAATAATGAAAAGGGAGGAGGAAATCAAGGGGAGAGCATGCCCCCCCCCCCATTCCCAAAAGTAAGGCTTTCCAAATTTTCCACATAAATAAATCTAACTACCCACATATTATTTATTTTGTCCATTTCTATTATTATACTTCTCCCAAGATGCTTTATTTAATTTCCCAATCATCTCAACCTAATATAAGAAATCAAATATATAAAATGAACACAAAATATTAATAATAATATTAAAAGAATTTAATATGATGCTAAAATAGTGCCTAGGGTTAGGGTCGTTACATACTTTGCCATGGTGTGTAGGTTTTTGGGTTATGAGCCTTGTATGAAAGTTTTTAAGAAATTCTTTGGTGCTAAGCTCGACAAAGCCGATTGGGGAATTGGTACTCCTTCCAAACCCAATTCTCCTAAGCTGTTTGCTAACCTCCCCAATAAGCATAGTAGCTGGAACTCGTATGTTGTTGTTGTGGAGAGCAGGTTGGGGTGGGAGTTTCCCTTGCCCAATGAGGAGTCTGATGTCGTTAGTGAGGAAAATTACTGGGAGCCTCCTTGGTACCAAACCTTGTATAAGAAACTGTGCTTGCTGGTCAAGAACAGACCTATCAGCTGGGAAACACTGGGGACGACCAAATACAACTACATCTAGGCCGGGATGATGTCCAGTGATGGGGAAGTGCAACCTCTGGTTCCCAAAATGAGATGTCTGATATACCCTGACTGGGTCACGCATTCCTTGGGTAGGTTGGAGGAGAATTGCCAGTTTTGTCAGAAAACTGCTAACTATTGTAAAGACAATGGGGAACACATTGGTGGTAAGAATTTACTCGCTTTTGTTAACTCGTCATCTGTTAGCTCGCATGTATAGCTTTGGCCTACAAAATTACCTTGAACTGTATATACAACTCTTAGCTCGTCAGTCGTTACCTCTTATGTAGACTTTGTAGCTCGTATACACAACTATCTTGAATTGCTTGTCTTAGCTCGTCAATTGTTTGTTCGTATGTAGAATTAGTTAGCTCGTACATAGAACTGTCTTGAATTGTTGAGCTAATCTTTAATCGCTTTGATGTCGTGCAGTCTTAACTCCTAAACAAGAGGCAGCCATGGTGCGCATAGTGGGAGTATCAGACAAAAGGAAAGCTAAGAGGGCCCATGGTGCTTCCAATGCTAAAGCTAGCAGGGAGAGAGAAGCGGCTGCAAGGACCAATTTTCTTCCCAAAGATAATGCCGGTATGGTGCCAATGGAGGAGGTTGAACTGGAAGATCCTTTGCAGAGCGGTACCCAATCCATGGACGTGAATGAAGGGGGGGACGAGTCTAACAAGTCAGTTATACCAAGCTTGAGCTCTGACCCAACTCATGAGGCTAATGTTGCGACCTCTGGAGCTGAGATGGCAGGAGCTAGCCCTTTGAATGTCGTCAATGTTGAGGATGATGACATGGAGGTGGATAATGATGATCGTCCCTTGAACACGAAGAAGAGGTCGCAGACTGAGAAAGGAAAATCCGTTTCTTTGAGCCAACGTCTTCCACCAGTTTCTCCTCCCCCTAACCAAGAGTCCCTTGAGGATCAGATGAGGAGGTTGAGTGATGTCCCCCCTCTCATTGGGATTAATAGCATGAGTCGCCGCTATCCACAAATGAGCTTGGGCCAGGTTGTGGTTAGGAGGGCCATCGACGTCGACCTTCTTGCCCACTTTGCTGACAAGGGGATTACCCCTGAAGAGTTTTCAGCTCGATCTGGTTTAGTGCAGAGCGAGTTATGTCTTTGTTTCCTAACATGGTTTAGTCGCTCATCTATTGAGGTCGTCAATTGGGCCTCCAAGTCTTTACCGTACTAACACTCAATGATTTTCTTTGATTCAGAACCTGACCATGGTGGAGCAAGTTAAGGGCTCCTGGAGGGCCTCCATTGAAAGAGAAAGGCAGGCTCTGAACAACTATTCCAAGAAGACTCAAGAGTTGTCTGAGTTGAGAGAAAAATACAATGACCTTGATAACTCTTTTGATGCTCAGGAGTTGGTGAAGAAGAAAGCTTTGGAAGATCTGGAAGCCGTTAAAGCCAAGGTTGGAGAAGTGACCTCCGAAAGAGACGCTGAGCGTCTTGCTCATGAGAGAACGAAGGTCGAGCTTGCCACAGTCTCCAAACTTCTCAAAGATAAAGATTCCTTTTTGACTGAGCTTAATGAAGAGCACAACACTGCTCGAGCTAAGTGGAAAGAGGATCTCCAAGCTGTAGCTAAAGATGCGGTGGAGAAGTTCAAGGAGGGAGACGACTACTACAACTCTGTTGTTGCGAAGGCGAGGGATTTCCTAGACCTGGGAAAACGCCACATGGCGCGTCGAGCCTTAGTTGATCCTACCTCTGAAGTCTCCTTAGAACAATTAGCTCGCTGGGCACGTGAGCCCCAATATGACATGGCAGCCCGAGGTGGTCACTCGATTGTGCCTTATACTGAGAATGATTTGGCGTTCATTGCCCAAGAGGACCAAGAAGAGGCTTGTGAACCTTGGGTCGCTCCGGAGCTAGCTTTGAGAAACTTTGATGTGGTGCTCCAAGAGACGGAGGACGCTGAAGACATGGAGGAGATGGAGCAAGACGGCGACCTCGAGCAACATGTTTTTTTTGGTTCGGGTAAGCCCATAGGCCCCCAGCAGCAAGGAGATGATGAAGAAGGTCGAGCTGCTGTTGACGAGCAGGCAGATGTTGACCCAGCCTCTTGATTTTGTATGAATGATGTTGTAATGGACAAGCCCCAAACAATGTTTTGCTTTTTTGGTTTTGTAACTATTTAGATGCCTTAGCCCCACTTTTTGGGAGGCATGATACTCCACAACTTTATTTTGCCCAAGCTTTGGCCCACTTTTGGGAGGCTTATTTATCACTTCATCGTAGCTGACTTTTCCTCCTGGTGTGTTGTATGCTTCTAATTTCCGCATGTGTGCGTCGAGCTAGATGCAGTAGGACAAATAAGTCGCTTTAAGACTTTGGTCGAGCTGACTTTTGATGAACAGGCGACCTCAAACTTGTAAAGGTTTTTGTGTATTTGATTGATTGAAAATTGAACCTGTCTTGGGGGTCAAAGCTGACTAAAGGTCGAGCTTGTTAGGACGAAGTCGACTAAAAGTCGGACTTACGAAAGAAGTAAAACTGATTATGAATCGAGTTTATTTAAACGGAGCTGACTAAGAGTCGAGCTCGTTGAACTGAATCGACTAAGAGTCGGACTTGTTAAAGAGGCGAAGCTGATTAAGAATCGAGCTAGTTAAAACGGAGCTGACTGAGAGTCGATCTCGTTGAACTAAGTCGACTGAGAGTCGGACTTGTTAAAGGAGCGAAGCTGATTAAGAATTGAGCTAGTTAGAACGGAGCTGACTGAGAGTCGAGCTCGTTGAACTAAGTCGACTGAGAGTCAGACTTGTTAAAGGAGCGAAGCTGATTAAGAATCGAGCTTGTTAAAACGGAGCTGACTGAGAGTCAAGCTCGTTCAACTAAGTCGACTGTGAGTCGGACTTGTTAAAGGAGCGAAGCTGATTAAGAATCGAGCTTGTTTAAACGGAGCTGACTAAGAGTCGAGCTCGTTGAAGTTAAGGTAACACAATGTTTGGTCGAATAGAACTGCGCTTTTATTGAAGTAGGAAAATGCTTACATCAAATGGAAAGCTAGAACTATGACAAAATCAAGCTTTGGAAACTGCATTAACTCTGAACTAAAAATAGTACTTGATGAGATGAGTAGCGTGCCATGGGTGCTTCAACTCTTCCCCATCCGGGTGAGCAATCATGTAAGTCCCTTCTTTGACGATTCGAGTCACAATGTAAGGACCTTCCCAGTTAGGAGACAACTTGTTCTGCTGGGTCCTTCTCCCTGTTGCCTCGATTTTCCTCAACACATGATCCCCTACTTGGAATGATCTTGTCTTTACCTTCTTGTCATGGTAACTTTTAGTCCACTGCTTGTAGTTGACCATTCGAAGGTAGGCTGTATCTCGCTTCTCGTCGACTAAATCCAAGTCGATCAGTCTGTTAGTGTCATTCTGCTCCTGATCGAAAAAGGTTACCCTAGCAGTGGGAAATCGCAACTCGGATGGTGCCATGGCCTCTGATCCATATGTGAGAGCGAATGGGGTTTCCCCCGTGGGCCCCCGAGTGGTTGTGCGAACTGCCCAAAGAGCAAGGGGGAGTTCGTCCAACCAGTTGTTACGTCGACCAACCAAGCCTGTATTTAGTGCAGATAGGACGAGCTTATTTGCTGCTTCAGCTTGCCTATTTCCTTGTGGATAGGCGACAGAAGATTGCCAATGCTTGATCCCTACTCGATTCATTTCTGCTTCAAAGGCTCGGGAGAATTGCAAGCCGTTGTTTGATACTATAGCTCTAGGGAACCCGAATCTGTACCAGATGAAGTCGTGTATGAAGTTGATGGCGTTTTCCTCTGTTATGCGAGCTAGTGGCTTAGCTTCGACCCACTTGGTGAAGTAATCAATGGCGACTATCACATACTTGCAATTTCCCCGGGCGGGAGGGAAGGGTCCGATTAGGTCGACGCCCCACATATCAAACGGCCAAGTTGCAATCACTGGGGTTTGCTCAGTCATAGGCAGATGAGGTAGGTTGGCAAATCTTTGACATTGGTCACACTGTTGAACGAAGTCATGAGTGTCTGCTCTCATGTGCGGCCAGTAATACCCCAAAGTGATCAACTTGTCAGCTAGAGTCCTGGCCCCCCCGGGTGTCCACCACAAATTCCACTGTGCACCTCATGCATTAACTGAGTGATCTCTTGAGGGTGGATGCATTTCAACAAAGGCCTAGTGTATGATCTTCTAAACAGCATGCCTCCCTGGATGACATACCTCGGAGCTTTCTTTTTAAGAGCTCGAGCTTTCTTCTCGTCCTCAGGGAGCTCGCCACTTTCTAGGTACGCCTTCATTTCTTCAATCCAACACTTCTCATAAACCCAATTTCTTGAGGGATCTTCTACGCATTGAACTTTGACCCTTTCATAAGCTGGGCTCTCAAGGTAAGAGATGGGTTCTTCATGTGGCTCGTCTGATGTAGCTAGCTTTGAGAGTAAGTCAGCTAACTCATTGTCTTCTCGACCAACCCTTTGGATTTCCCAAAACTCCAGGTCTTTTGTCAGATACTTCACCAGGTCACAGTACTTGACTAAAGTGGAGTTCAGTACTTCATACTCGCCTCTAACCTAGTTGACTATTAGTTGGGAATCACAGTATGCCATGATTTTAGTCGCTCCAAAGCACTTGGCATACTCTATGGCTGCTACCAGAGCTTCATACTCCGCCTGATTGTTGGATGCATCGAACTTGAACCTTAGTGACTCCTCATATATTGTTCCAGACTCTGGCTCGATCAGAACTATCCCAGCTCCACTGACATTCTTTGTAGCTGACCCATCCGAGTAGACCTTCCAACAATCGTCGGGTAAAGAAGTGGCGGGCTGAGACTCTGGTTCTTTCCCCTTGGCTTTTTCCTTCTGAGCTCGCACCTCGTTGTCTTCCTTGGTGAACGTCAGCTCGACCAAGAAATCTGCAAGGGCCTGACCTTCAACGCCTTTCGAGGTCGATACTCGATGTCGAATTCCGTGAGGGCAATTGACCAATTGAGTAAACGACCTGAACTCTCTGGTTTGTGAAGAATTTTTCTCAGGGGTGCATTCGTAAGCACTACTATGGGGTGAGCCAAGAAGTAAGCTCGCAGCTTCCTTGAAGCCACGACTAAAGCATATGCGACCTTTTCTGCGTTGTATTACCTGCCTTCAACCTCTGATAGGGCCTTGCTTACATAGTACACGGGCTTTTGAAGCCCCTCTTCTTCTCGAACCAAAACTGCAGCGACTGCTTTGTCCCCCACAGATAGATAAACGAACAAAGTCTCTCCAGTGGTTGGGCAACTCAATAGAGGTGGAGTAGCGAGGTAATCCTAGAGTTGTTGGAGCGACGAATAACATTCGGCCGTCCACTCAAAATTTTTCGTCCCCCTCAAAGCTTTGAAGAAGGGGAGAGACCTTTACGCCGACTTGGATATGAAGCGACTTAGAGCTGCTACTCTTCCATTAAGTCATTGCATTTCTTTGACACTGGTGGGCTCCTGCATGTCGACTAGAGCCTTGATCTTTTATGGGTTTGCCTCTATTCCTCGTTGTGACACCATAAATCCAAGGAATTTACCCGCTGCTACACCAAAAACACACTTGCTAGGGTTGATCTTCATGTCGTTTGCTCGAAGATTGGCGAATGTTTCCCTTAGGTCGACTACGTGACGTCCAGCCTTTGTCTTGATGACCATATCGTCGACATAAGCCTCCATATTTCGGCCAATCTGCGAAGCAAAGACTTTGTTCACCATTCTTTGGTAGGTCGCCCCTGCGTTCTTTAACCCAAATGGCATCATCGTGTAGCAATAGATGCCTCCAGCCGCTTGAAACGCTGTCTTCACTATGTCATCCTCGTGCATCTTGATCTGATGATAGCCTGAATAGGCATCTAGAAAGCTGAGGGTGGAGTGGCCAGCAATAGAATCCACGAGCTTGTCAATCCTTGGGAGAGGATAGCTGTCCTTTGGGCAGGCAAGATTGAGGTTAGTGAAGTCAAAGCACATTCTCCATTTGCCATTTGACTTCTTCACCATGACCACATTGGCCAACCAGGTTGTATGAGTGGCCTCTTTAATTATTCCTGCACTCAAAAGTTTTTGTACCTCCGCTTTTATGGCCTCCTCCTTGTCTCGAGCAAAACTTCTCAACCTTTGGGGTTTGGGCTTTATGGTTGGATTGACCTCAAGCCTAAGAACGGCGACTTCTTCCTTGATTCCCCTCATGTATTCTACTCGCCATGCGAAGACATCATTGCTCTCTTTGAGTAGTTCGATGATTTCTAGCCTTTCTTCAGCTGACAGTTGTTCCCAATCTGAATCTTTTGCTCGGGATAGGAAGGATTTGTGATCACTGATTCTAGCTCGTCTACAGCCTCTAGCTCCGGGCCATCCCTAAACTGTAGGGTCTCAATGATGATGTCCCTAACCCTTTGTATCTCTTCGGCCCCCAAGTGTGGAGCTTCCTCAGCTATCATGTCATCTAACTTGTTAGCGATCTCATCGGTGGCGGCCCCCGAGTTATTGTCGACCTGGAGGCATAGGTTGCCTATGATGACTTGATCGACCATGACTACATCTGGATCGACCGCTGTGGCTTCGGAGTGACGTGTCGACTCAACCATGACCTCGTCGTTTGAGCGATAGGTCGACTCCTCCACATTGGTGATCGTTGACAGTCAAGTAGTTTTGGTGACTGACTGGGACAGCTTTAAGTATCCTTCCACCGTTTCAATCTCCAGCTCTCTCTTCTTTATTTCTCGTAGGACATGATCTAGATATGCTCGAGCTGTGCCTTGCACGCAGCCGACTCCCGCTGGTGTGGGGAATTTAACTCGTTGATGGGGGATCGAGGCCACCATTCCAAGTGCAACCTGGCCAGGGATTCCAAGAATAGCAGCATAATCACTGTTCACATCTATGACAATAAATTTTACCTTAGACACGATCCTGAGGGTATGTTGGCCCAGGTCGACATCTAGCTCAATCTGCCCCTTAGCATCAACTCTGTGGTTTGTGAAGCCTTCCAATCTGCCATCATATCTTTCAAGCTGCTCATTCGAGAGTCCCATCTCTTGGAATGTCTTGTAGAACAGAATATCCTTACAGGACCCAGTATCGACTAGGAGTCTGGTCGTCGTACATCCATCAATGAGTCCCGGGATGACGAGAACTTCCTCTCTAGCCGCCATATTAATTGGTAGCTCGTGAGGAAAAAAGCTGATCACCTCATCTCTAACGTGACTCCTTGGCAGCACATGTGGGGCTTTGTTGAGCTGAAAGATTTTATGTTTGATGGCTGTGTTGCTGGCTTGCTCTGTGATGACTCCCAAGTTCAATCTGGGTTACCTAGGTCCTTGATGTCCACCTGCTGGCTGCTCGTCTCCACCTACTTGAGGCCTTTTCACATATGCGTCGAGCCTTCCCTGGTCGACCATTCTCTGGATGATACGCTTTAAGCCTAAGCAATCTTCTGTGATATGACCCGTATCTTTGTGATACTCACAAAATTTGGTGTTGTCCCTCCTGAACTTATTGGTCGGGTTCATTGGGGCAGGTGGGGCCAGATCGACCGCATTCATTATTTATGTTCGACTCACCGTTAGGGCAGTGAAGGCCTCAGGCACCCTCTCTGTCGCCCTGGTCCTGTTCTTACCATTCTTGTTATTTCCCCCATTCTTGGCTGAGTCCTTTTTGTCATCAGCGACCTCAGTCTTGGGGCCTTTCCCATTCTTCGTTTCTTTTCTTTCTTCGGCAAGTGCCACATTGTAGACCTTCTCGAACAACTCCTGTCGAGTAGTGACTGTACGAACTGTCAGCTCGTAATCCATGTCTGCCGAGGAAATGCCATTTCGGAAGCAATTGATCACCTCCCTGTCAGTGAGATCTTCCTCAATCTTGTCGACCATCTCTTTGAACTTGGTGTAATAGCTCATTGAGCTTTCATTTTTTCCTTGCACCAAGTTGTTTAGATCGGTGACAGTCATTTTCCGAGCTCCAGCCGTCGAGAAGCGATCTAAAAATTTTGTTCTCATACTCATCGAGGTCGAGATGCTATCGGCTGCCAAACCATTGAACCATGTCAGAGCTGCCCCTGTGAGTGTGCTTATGAGGGCTTTGTACATAGTGTCATCCTCGTTGGAGACAAAGCACATCGTGGCTTCCAGTCTTTGCACACGTGGCTTTTTGCATTGGTTGCCCCTGAGTACTTCTCTAGGAGGGGCAATCTGAAACCAGCAGGAGGTCGACTGTCAATCAAATCCTTGGATAAGGGTCGAAGAGCAAAGTCAATTCGTTCGACCTTTCCAGTATCATTTTTCTTTTCAGCCTCCCATTGCTCAAACTTCCTTTTCCATAGCAGCCACTCCCTAGCATCAGGTCTGTCTTCTCCAACAAGGGGGACAGCATTCGACCTTTGACCCTCACTCCTGGGGGGAGTTACTTGCCTACTTCTCCTATCTCTGTGAGAAGGTGGCCCCACTGAGCGAACTAGTGACCTGTGCCTGTCATCTCTTAGTGGCGACCTGCGCCTTTCATCCCTGGGTGGCGACCTGCGCCTATCATCTCTGGGTGGCGACCTGCGCCTTCCCTCTCTTATAGGTGACCTGCGCCCATTTCTGTCCCTATGAGACTGCGACCTTTGCGTCCTGGCAGGCGATCCACGTCGGCTTCTGTTGGCCTCTAACTGCGTCCTCAAGTCTGACTGTGCCTCTTGCTCCCTATTCCTAGTGAGACTAGCCCTTAGGTCGTCACTGGGAACGTGAATAGGTGATTGAGGGCGCACCACCATCCGTTGCTCAACGTTCTGTCCCACAGTTTCATTAGGTCTAGTACTCCTGGCACGCTCCCTGTTTGAAACTTGAGATGGAGCCACCCTCTCAGATCTTCTGTCCACCTGCTCAACCTCCTCTATTGCCAATAATTCGGCCAATATCTGAGCTCGTTCCATAAGCATTTCTTTTCTGCTCAGTGGGTTGGACGAGGGACCTGCCCTATTTCCAGCATTCATCTGCCCAGTTGGACGCTTTGGAGGTGGTGAGACTCCTTGCCCCTCCATGGGTCATTTTTCTCTCCTCCCATCTGGCAATCCTCTGCCATCAGCTACACTGTTAAAGCGCGTCGCTCTGGCATGATGGCGAGTTGGGGGGGGAGGAGGCAGATTTGTGTTTCCAGCATTGGTATTGAGATTTTCCGCGTTTGCATTGGTGTTATTGTTTCCTTCTTCGTGCCCGAGTGAGGCCTCAGATACATGTCCATCCGAAGTCACCATTGTTGCAGGTTGAGAGAACTTTCGAGGTCAAGCTATGCACGTTTCCCGGCAATGGAACCAAACTGATGCCGCAGGAAATGTGCTTATCAATCTTCCTCCACGTGGCAGGACTGATCACCTAGCTCCTTGACCTGAAATCAGAACCCACGACTAGCCGGATGTGTCTCCGGCTTAGACCCTCGGGCGTGAGAGTAAGTGTTTGATGATTGGAGAGCAAAATCGTATTGAATAATGGAATTCTGATAACAAAATAACAGTTACCTTATAACCGTGGTAGTGATGAAGTATTTATAGTTGGTGAGGGCGGTTATTTTTGGTGGGCTACATGAGCTCCGTGATTCATGGGACAGTTACAAGTCATGGGAACGTGTCCTGATATGGCTTCTGATTTGCAGGGAACCGGTTACGGAAAGAGTTACGCCCACGTCTTGTTTGATTAGGTCGACACTGGTTAAGTCGAGGTTGTCTATTGGGATAGGTCGACCTGGCTGACGGGTAGAGCTGGATCGTACCCGAATGAGAGCATGGATCGTATAGTCGGACCAAGCTAGGTCGGGATCTTGGAGATCGGACAATGAGCTTAGGTCGACTGGTCCTGTTGCTGGGCCTTGGGCCTTATGGTTATTGGGCCAGACTCATTAAGAATGCAGAGGCCACGACAGCCTATGATTGGGTTTTACTCGCTTGGTCCAACTCAACACTTTTGATATATTCAGTTTCTAATTTAATTGTTCCTTTATATGCAGCAAAAAAAATAAAAAAAAATCAAACATTTTCTTTTGAATTAGTACCAAGAGAAGAGTCATGTGTGTAACATTTTCTTTTTTTGATAAAACCATAAGCATTTAATTGTACATTCTACAATAAGATAAAAACATGTTTCCAAGAAATCCTCTTGAATTGCAAGTTGAAAACATCTATGTCATCATACCGAGAGTACGTCCATAATAAATTTTATATTTGACTTATCAAACTGCTGAAATAAATACTCCCTCCGTCCCGTAGAAAGCATAATTTCCTTTTTGCCCCATTTAAAAGCAAGACAACCCCAAAAAGGAAAGTTTTTATTATTTTTATACTCTTCCTACCCCACTCATTCTCTCTCCTACTTTACTTTTACATTCACAACATTCTCTCTCCTAACTATTCCTCCCACTCATTCTCTCTCCTATTTAATTTTTCATACTCACAACATTTAACCTTTTCTCTTTCTTACATCACTTTTCTTATTCATTTCTTAATTTTTGTGCTAGGAGGCAAAATTGCCCTTTCGGACGGGACGGAGGGAGTATTGTGATTTACTTGTACACTGCATGTACATTGTCAAAATGGCACTGAGATTATTTTTCAATTTAGAAAGAGGATGTTTATTAAATTTGGAATGCCAAAAAGCTCTAGCTCAACATAAATTTATTTTTGGACAGACAAAAATGGAATAATAATAATAATTTTGTGATTGACAAAAATGAAAGCATAACTTTTATTTCTTTTGTCACGGAGGGAGCAGGTTTTATTTTCTTGGTCCGTTTGAGAGGAGCTAATCTGTAGAATTGAAAACTATAATTAATTGAATCAAGTTAGATATAGTTAGAAATCAAGAGTGTCAGGGAAGAATTTTCTCCGTACATTCCATGTAATCAATGACTTTATATAAAACTTACAGATCTTTTTAAGATTTTTATCTAAACCTACCTGATACAAATCAATTCCTACAATTAAACTATCAATCTCTACAATTTCGCTAACTGCTTGATATACACTTTCAATCCATATAATTACGCTAACTATTGATATAAATAAATGAGAACAAGATATGTATAAAGAGATACGAGAGTGTATCCCGAGAGCTCCCTCCCTCCTAGCGCTTGAGCTCCTTTCTAGCGCCTCCCTCCTTGTACCTGGCGCCCTAGCGCCCCACGGCTCCTCCCAGCGCCCTTCCTTGGTTCTGAGCTCTTCCTGGCGCGCCATCCGTGGTTCCGGGGTCATCTTGGCGCTCCAATGACGCGCTCCTCCAACACGATGGAAATGGTTCTTTTTACCCTCAGCAAGTGATCGTAATGTTCATACATTGTTTTTTTTTTTTTTTCAAACTATAAACATGGTTACATGCATGGGTCCATACATTTTTCAGTAACATAATCCGATCAGAAAAAAAAAAAATCTTATAATTACAAGAGTATTAGTAAAAATAAATAAATCTTAGTACGGATGCTCTACTCCAAAAGATTTAGCGACATTGTCAAGGGTAAAGAGAAAGTAAAGAATGAAAGCATCACAGTTAATATGGCTGGATGCCCGTTGAAGAAGCGAGCGTGGCACGTGACTTCTACAAAGAGGGCAAGTTGAATGTTCCTTCAACCAAGCTTCCATACATTTTGCATGGAATTGGTAGCCATGGTTGCACTTTACAAGCTTTTCGCACTCTTCTCCCGGAAATATTTGGCCCATACACACAATACATTCAAATAAAGCATCGCCACGATCAGTACTGCTACTACCTATTTCCTTGTCCATCTCTTCTTGCATCTCCGTCTCGAATAGTTTAACTCAACCAGAAGTACTCTCGAATTCAAGCGTCTGAAATACAAAAAAAATGAAAGAAAAAATGGGGAGCTAAATAAGGCCTTTGTTAATGGCAGTCAAAGATTTGGGCATTCGTTGACCATTCGTTTGAACAGGCCGAGCAATTGAATGGGAGTACTAAGTAGAAGAACTGAATATGCCCAACTGCTAAAAAACAAATTATAGGACAAAGAATACTAATTTATTAGCTTCTACTTCAAACAAATCAATTTTTATTAGTTTAAATATCCACCTTAATTTATTTGCTAATTTGACTATAGAAATCAAAATAATCCACAAGTATTTAAGGTGGATAAATTAGAAATGGTTTCAAGCGCGAAGAAGACACAAGAAAAGAAAGCGTCATGAAGAAGAACATCATAGCTTTTATTCAGACCATCTTCTTCAGGCACAGGAGCTCGACATATAGGGCAAGTGGAATGATCTTTCAACCAAGCATCTATACATTGATTATGAAACCCGTGATTGCACTTTGGTAGTACTTTACACTCCTCTTGGATTATTTCGCAGAGGCAGATCACGCAGTCAACGTGGTCAAACCACCACCAATCTTCACTCCAATCATTCATCAGCAGAATTTCAAAGGACGACGACGAGGAATTTAGAAGATAGATTAAGGGCCAAAAAAAGAGCGCGACGATTTGCAGAGTGATCATATTAACAAAAATTTAATACAAAATTTTCTTTACTGATTTCTCTAACTTGTTCAATATATATTTTGATTGATTATTTAGGTGGTGTAGATATAATTGATGATCATAAGTTTAGTTAGTTAACTGATTTAATTAATGTGGTTAGATAAAATAATTAAGTTGTCAACATTGATGGATGGATGGATTGTGACTACTCTCCCCAACCATTCTCTTATTATCTCATTGATTTGAAGCGTTTATGGGTTGGGACCTTTTAGCATTTAATTTTCAAACCATTCTCATTCCAACTTATCCAATGATTTATTTAAATTCAATCGTGCAAAAATAGTCATTCATCACCTATTTTGGGTGAGTTTGAGAGTGCTTTTTTGTGGGTTATAATCACTTTTGAAGCTCAAAATCACTTTTAATAACGTTTGAATAACATTACTGATTATGATTTTAAGCTGTTAAAACGCAAAAAACTGTGTTTTCGTAGAAGCATCTATGACCCAGCTTTTGCTAAAAGTGATTCTTAGAAGCTGTTATTTGTGTTGTTTTTACAATATTAACATCTATCTCTTTTATACATTTATTATATTGAGATACATATTATAAAGATCATTTTTGTTATTTATCTTTAATAATCAGTTTTGAACATATACTATCCAAACATACTTATAAATTTTAGTATTTATTACAAATAATCAATTTTTCTAAAATCACTTTTAAAAAATCACTTTCAAAAAATCAGAAGCAATGCCAAACTCACCCTTATATGATAGCTGACAACTTAAAAGGTGAAAATCACCAAATGCAAGAGTCTTATAATAAAGAGAATTAAAAATATGTATTAAAAAAAGTGAGTCATATCAAATAAATAAGCATTAAAAAAATCATATTATTAGAAAAGTATAATTTTCAATTAGACATTTGGTAAAAAGTTTAACTATGTTTCTATCTAAAATTGTAGTGCATGTATGGGGAAAAAAGCCAAAAAAAAAACTCGGGGGCATCATTCCTTTACTCCAAAATTTCTTGTTCTCTTTACTAAATTTCTGGCTCCATCATTGTATAGGGTCAAAATAAACTATGTGAATGAGAAATTATCTATTTTTACAAAGAAATTTAACATTTTATTTAATTTCTAATTGAATTGCCACAAAATATCAATATTACAAAGAGTTGCAAAAAATTAAATGCTAAAAATAAAATTGAAAAATGGTACATAAATAAATTGCAATTTTCCCAAAGCAAACCCTTGAAAGCCTTAGAAATATCAAGTTGGGCAAAGCCAAACTCCTAAAAAAAGAGGCCCTAAAAATATCAAACTGGACGGGAATCATTTGAAGTAAAAGAGGAAAGGGAGAAAACATAAGTATCATACCGTTATCCTCACTTCCTTGGCTCTCTGTCCCTTCGTCACTCTCTCCCCCACTTTCAATCTTTCCCACCGTCTCTCTCCGGCAGCTATTGTGATGGAGTTTTATCATCAACAGCCGCTTCCTATTACGTAATCTCCTCCTTCTCTGACCGTCGACTGTATGTCCTCTCAATGCCTTTATTCGGTAACCCTAATCTACCTTCATTATTCTTCTTTTTATGTCAATTTACTTTTCCTTTACCTCGAATTGCACTTCTATCTGTTTTTCTTTTTCTATTTCTTTTTGAAGAAGATTAGGGCTTAGTTATTTCGTTTTTTTACTGTTTCCGACTGAATTACTTTGTTGTTAGTGCAGACATTGCTAACTAGTTTAGAATAATTTCAAGCAAATGAACATCTACAGAACACAAGATAAACCTTAAAAAGTTAAAATAGACTAAAATTCCCATAAAAATGCATCAAATGCAGAAATTAACGAGAACCCATTACCAAAGAGATTGATCTCTGATAAAACTAGAGCAAATGGGCATAAAATTAGTAAGAAAGATTCAAATGTACCCAAATTCGGCCATACCCATCCGAGTTTTGCAAATTTTTTCAGCCGGGTGTGACCGAAATTTTATACAAAAATCAACCAACCCTAGCCGACATTTTAGAAAATTTCAGACGCACCCGGCCGAAATCTTCCTCTTTGTCGGTTGTATTCAGCCGAACCGTGGTCTCGACATTAATGGTGCAGGCGGCGCTTGCCGGAGTAGATGGTGGTGGGAGAGAGAGAGAGTTGGCTATCTAAGGCTGTCCGTTGTGAAGCTTGGCGACGCAGACGAAGGTTTGATGGCGTTGTTGATGGTTGAGGCATGAATGGAAATGGCTGCCATTGATATGAATGGGGGTGTGTGTCCGGAAGGAAGGAAAGACATATTGGGGGTGAGTCATGTGTGTTAAAGGATAGGAAGGGAAAAATAGGGGTCTGAATCAAATTATTTGGGGTGGATTTAGTTATACGAGTTTACTCGACAATTTTACATACTTATATAACCATTCTCTTAGAAATATCAAGTTGGGCAAAGCCAAACTCCTTAAAAAAAAAAAAAAAAAGCCCCTAAAAATATCAAACTGGACAAGGGAATCATTTGAAGTAAAAGGGGAAAGGGAGAAAACATAAGTATCATACCGTTATCCTCACTTCCTTGGCTCTCTGTCCCTTCGTCACTCTCTCCCCCACTTTCAATCTTTCCCACCGTCTCCGGCAGCTATTGTGATGGAGTTTTATCATCAACAGCCGCTTCCTATTACGTAATCTCCTCCTTCTCTGACCGTCGACTGAATGTCCTCTCAATGCCTTTATTAGGTAACCCTAATCTACCTTCATTATTCTTGTTTTTATGTCAATTTACTTTTCCTTTACCTCGCATTGCACTTCTATCTGTTTTTCTTTTACTTTTTGAAGAAGATTAGGTCTTGGTTATTTCGTTTTTTACTGTTTCCGACTGAATTACTTTGTTGTTAGTGCAGACATTGCTACTACACCGCCTTATTTATTTTCACTTAGGTCTCAGTCTCCCTATCATAATCATGCTACATTCATAATTGGCAATGAATCCGCCACCGCCAGATGGTTATATTTCTCCATTCCCGATAAGCCTAAGAAATTCGAGAGGCGGTGGCGTAGTGGTGGATTTGTAGTTAAGGCTGTTGCTACGATTGAGCCTAAGCCTCTCATTCAAAATAATGGAAAACTACACCTTGGAATTGATTCAACTCCTACTGAAGACTCTGAGGATGTTGATGACAAAGAGCTGTTGAGACGGAAGAGGATTTCCAAAGCCAATCATGGGAAGAGACATTGGAATTTAGGCCGGAAGCACAGCCCTGGTAACTTGTGATGCTGGGCCTTATCTTATCTACTTGTTTGTTTTGGTTGAGCTTCAGTTTGTTGGTATTATGCATTTGGAATTTATGGAGAGTTTTTAATTATTTGCAGAAACCCTGGAGCGAATCAGACAGAGAACCAAGCTTGCAATGCAGAATCCTAAGGTGATGTCATGTAAACATAATGTTGTACGAATCATTTGATTAGCTTGACAAAACTCGAGTCCGAATTTCTTGTTAATACAGACTTTGTGGCTATGAACATTTCTTCGAGGGATTCAACATTAATTTATGTAGCTAGTTTACTTTTTACTAGAATTTAGAATTCTTAGCAAATAGAGAACCAGTCAATGCGTATATGATAATAAATAAATAAAAAGTTCTGTTAGGAACAAGCTTAAATCCTTTACGTAGCACCAAACTACTAGGTTCCGCGTTGAGGTTTCCAGTTCTTTTGATCAGTCACAGGAAAGATTTGTTTGCTCTCTTGTTCGACAATTAGACTGGTGTCTAACTAATTTGCACATAGAGAAACAGTAGAGAGTAGCTGATACCAGGCAAAAGACCGGTTGAGGAATGAGATGATCAGGGGGAAAATATGAGTTGCACCCATTGAATATAGATGGGGGAGAATTGCGTAAGGTGGTTAGGAGACCTGAATAGTGGAGAAGTGATAAGATGGGAATGGCCTAAGAAAATATGGATAAGGGTAATTGAAAGCAATATGAGTTTACTCTAATTGAATGAATATGGTGTTGAAGAGCGGAGAGTGAAGGATAAAAATTCATGTAGATAATGGGGTTTGATTTTCTTCCTTTTTTTTTTCAAAAATTCTTCTCACTTATTTCTTCTGAACTTTCACAGTTTGTTACTTTACTTTTCTCTTTTGTTTTTACTTTTTTTGTCCTTTCCTTTTTTATTCATTTTTTTCTTTTTCCAAAATTTTCTTTGCACCTATTTCTTCTTTTAAATAACTTCTTAGCTTTTTTTTTTCCTTGCATCTTTTCGTTGACGATTACATATGATTATTCATGTTAGCCTTCCCCAAATCATTTTGGGACTAAGGCTTTGTTGTTGTGTTGTGTGTGATACATATTACTCTGTTGAACTGTCATGTTTTGAAAAAGAAAGAAAATGTTCTGAAATATTAATAGTTCACTGGTTAAAATTTAGAAATTAGGACAAACAAAAAGTGGACGGAGGGGATAGAAGTTATGATATGTAATTGTCATTTATCTTTTGCTACAGTTTAAATTGTGGTGTTATTTTATTATTGACCAGCCTTGTCCATGCAGATCAGGATGAAGTTACAAAGCTTGGGGCATGCTCAAAGGTGGGCCTTGTTACCCCCAACAATGCTTATAAGTTTTGTCTTTTTTTTTTTTTTTACTTTTGATCTTCAATGGAGTCCTAGGCTCCTGGTTTACTTTGCTTAAATTAGCTTGCCACTTGCTATTATTGAAGCGCTTCCTCACCTTTATCGAAAGGTGGAAGGATAATAGAAGTTTTATCGTAAATGTTTCCTTTCTTTTAACATTTATCAAATGATAAACTTAGCTTCTCCCACTGCAAGTCCGAGCTCAAGGAACTTGAGGAATTTTAGTTAAATTTGTGTACGAAACTAGCATGCTGCACTTTTGAACAAGTTTTCGTTGGTCCTCCTTACTGATGATGCAGCGAAGAGACAAGAGTCAAAATTGGGAATGGGGTGCGGATGAAGTGGAAAAAGCGCCAGGAGAAGCAGATGCTGCAGGAGACTTGCCGTTTTGAGTGGGAGAACTTAGTTGCAGAAGCTGCTGTAAAGGGGTTTTATGGTGAGGAAGAGTTGCCGTGGAACTCCTACAAGATCCTGGAGGAGCAGCTTGAGCAGGAGTGGCTGGAGAGTGTTAAACAAAGGAAAGAATGGCTTGCAACAAGAGGTAACAGGAGAGCACCTAAATCTCTTGAACACAGGAGGAAAATTTCAGCTGCTATAGTTGCCAAATGGGCTGATCCTGTAAGGTTTCTTATGGGTCTTTGAGTTGGTTGCTCTGTTATGACTTTATTAGTGCATCATAAACTATAATTTAAGCACTCTCGATCTTAAAAATATGCATAAAGCATGTAATGCTTGAGCCCAGCAGCACATCAATATCCAGTAACTAGATCACGTTCTATTTCTTTAACATGTTATATAACTTTTTGTGGCTCCATGTTCTGATGGGCGTTTTTTCTATATTTTTGTGCTCTAGGAGTACCGTAACCGAGTGTCATCTGGCCAGACAAAATACCACGGCTCCCACCATAACCGGGTTGGAAAACCCAGGAGAGAGACACATAGTGATGAAAAGCCCAAGACAAAGAGTCCTGCTAATCAGGCTAAACCTGCTACAAATTTGATTGACATGCAGAAGCAATGTCCAAAGTTTAGGAGAAGCAAAGGACCATCATACGTGGATCCATTGACTAGCTCCAAGTTAGAGATGCTAAAGAGTATCAGAGCACAGAGAGCAGCTGCAGAAATCTCTAGAAGTGAAGTCATCAGAAGAGCAAAGTAAGTTCTCATTTGCCGTGCATGTGTGCTATTATTGTTGACCACACATTTATAATGAACCAAGAAATCAATTGTAAAATTACACCCTCCATCCCTAATGTCCAAATTTCATTTTAGGGGACACTCTGAAAATATTTTTATACATTGTATAGGCAAAGTGCAAAAATTTTCTTGTTATCAACTTTCTAAACATTTAGTTTTATAATAATGTAATTAATAAAAATAGGACAGCCCGGTGCAAGAAGCATCCCCGTGTAGCGAGGGTCCGGGGAAGGGTCTCCACCGCAAGGGTGAAATGTAGGCAAAACAAATGTTAATGAATAGTTAGCTTTTTTATATATAAAAAAGCGTTTAGGGACATAGTTTTTTTTTTAAAAAAAAAAAACATTCATTTTGGTATAAAAAATTCTTTAATTTGGACATTTATTTAGGGACTGAGGGAGTAATACAGGAAGAAGGGTGAAGCCATCTAGTATCACAATTCACAGCTGGCCCTCTACCTAATTAGTCTTTAGCTTTAGAGGCAATTCATTTCTTACTCCACTTACATATGAAAAGATTTGACTCCTCAGGCTTATGATTGCTGAAGCCCAAAAGGCTGCTCAAGCCCTAGAGATAGCTGCAGCAAGTAGTTCTCTCGCTCGAGCTTCCTTAATTGAGACGAGGAAACTTATAGCTGAAGCAATGGAGTCCATTGGGTCCATCGATATAGAATATCTACATTCTGAACAGATTAGTAAGTCCTCCTCATTTACCTCACGAGATCCACTAAACCATGTTGAGCACGAGCCAGATTTGGAGTTTGATGCCTCAACTAGTACAAGTCATGAAAAAGTAAATGGTTTCAGAACAATGGGTTCAAGTGATCTGAACTTCTTAAATGGTAATTTGCAACTTCATCCACCAGGGTCTAATGATTTCGAGTTTACAAAGTTAGAGTTGGAGCACATGATAATCCATTCTAGCTTTACAAAGCAATTTGCTGACTTGATACCAAATGGGACAGACCGGACCGATACCAGTGAGGTAATATCTCATCAGCCATTTGGTAGCATTGAAGGGGATGGTGATCAAGAAAGCATTCTGCCACACCATCTATCAAACTTCGAGTCTGAAAAGGAGGAAACTCAACTTAAACCGCAGACGAAAAAGAAAAAGTGGGTGAGGGGGAGGCTGGTAGAAGTAGATGGAGAGTAGAAATTGCCAATCGCTCAGTACTCTGTTCTTCAAGGTGCCCTATTCTGAAAATCCCCATATATATATATATATATATATATATATATTGTTGTAGATTAGTTATATACAAGTACTAGTTCGTATTTTGGTGTAGAATAGAATGTATTGTGTTACAACTTGCCATCAATGCTATGGTATTAAAAACAGGGTAGTAAAAACGTTTTGACTTGCGAATTTGCTTCTTTTGGTTCTCTCAAGATTAATGCTAACATGAACATATCTCTAAACTCAGAATGTTATTATGGTTCAACCCCCATCCCCACGTGAATTTTTGTACTTCACTCCGCCTCTTCAACGCCGTATTGTTTTGCTCCTCAATATGTCATGTGTAGTATTATACGCGGTTGGAGGTCTTGGCTGTAAACAGAGTTGTCTGGCCGAATTTGTTGTGTGTGTTTCAAGTGCATGGGCTTGAGGCTCCTTGTCCCCATGGGCGGCTGCATGGATGGAGGAGGTCTTGGCTGCGAACAGAGTTGTCTGGTCGAATCTGGTGTGTGTGTGTTTTCAAGTGCATGGGCTTGAAGCTCCCTTAGCCCCGTGAGTGGCTGCACGGATGGAGGTCTTGGCTACGAACAGAGTTGTCTGGCTGAATCTGGGGGCAGCTATTATATTACAAGCTGTCTCAAAAAAAAAATTTGAGATCAAGATCAAATTTGAAAAGTCAGTCGTTTGGAACAGAAGGAGCTGTGCCCTAAATCTGAACCTTCCTGATTCTTGCAGTAGCGGTGTTCATTTTTTTTTTATTGTGGGCTCACTGGATTAGAATATGACGCACACATTAGAAACGGTTGAGCATGACTTTTTAGCTTTAATTGTGATGAGCCCGGGTCTACTGGACCGGGCCCGCGCTCGGTCTAGTCCAAGGAACCAGTGACGTAGCAGTTCCTAGACCGCTGGAGGGAAGACCGCGGACAAATAGGCCCTTGTGGTCAAGACCGCGTCCCTCCTCGCATCGTCCTCATCGGGGACCATCGGGACCCTGCTCGCTGGATCCGTGCCCGCATGAGTCATGACCGCAACAACCGTGCTCGCGTCATATATCTTTGACCGCGGGCACAACGTTGACCGCGGGCACATCCGCTTCCGGTTAATGTCAAGCCTTCTTGAGCAAGTTAGCTTGCGGCTCGACAGGCCACTTTGCAGGCTCCCCATCACGCATTCAGTGCGGCTCAGTCCGGCGCCTACTATTCCATTTAATGCACTAAGCCGGCTACACGGCTCATGTCACTTTCAGCCATGTCCCCTGGACAGTCAATGTTCCCTCCCTGACAGGATCAATTAGCTGCGAACACGTGTAGCTGGTCAAATACCAAAGTGCCCCCTAGGGCTGATCTCATGGCTTACATCAACAAGCACCATGGCATTGCCTATAAATAGAAGGCATTTACCCCCTTGGGCAAGGTAAGTTCAATATACAATTGAGTAAGCTCTATTATTCTCTAAGCCTAAACACACACACACTCCAAGGTATTCAAAGCCTTCTAAATCTCAGTATTCTTACTCTCACACCCGAGGGCCTGAGTTGGAGTAACCTCCAACTTTGACCTTAACGGTGCTTGTTTGTGTTGTGATCTAGGTACATCAAACCACCAAATATATTCTAGCCAGATATCCTTGAACCGCTCCTGACCCTGAAAAGTTTGGCGTCATCAGTGGTTCCATTGTCGGTCAAATAAGTGAGAACCTCCAATAAGGGGATACAGATGCCAGGGGGTTAAAGGGCCTCTATGCTAAAATATGCTCCTACCTTTCTGTTGCGCGGACAATAGCCTCACGGCCACCTTCTGCATGCCCTATGAAAGTATGCTTGCCTTGGCTACTTTTGACTTACACCACAGCTCGCAAGGCTGGGAATAAGTGTAAATGGATGAGAGTGATCAAACTAGTTTAACAAAGCCAAACAGACAAACGAGGTTAAGGCCTCAAAGTTTGCCACAAGGCTAAACAAACGCGATCATAGAAGAATAAGGTCGACTCTCACAAAAACCTAAGGGTTTTGAATAAAGAGTTAGGAAAACTCAAAAAATGCGGGCAAAAGGCCTCTAAAGCCGCCGCCCGTGAAGGAGGAGAGTATAAAGTTAATTGCAAGTCAAAAGCGGAAAAAGTAATAGGCAAGAATGCAAGTACTGAGGTGCTCGAAAATTGCCAAACTACTCAAAATAGCCTACGAGACAAGCAATTAAGTTAAATAGTAAAGGAGCCAAGTGGAGAAAAATTCTTCTATTAATGTTGAGGAAATATTTACAAAGTCCTAAACTATTACAAAAAGAAAAAGCAAAAACCCTATACTAGTGGAGCATTCTCCTTGGGCTCCTCGGCCGCACCACTCGCGCTTCGCTCGGCTCCTCACTGCCGCACCCCCTGTGCCCGCTTTCTCTTCGAGGCGGAGTGGGGAAGGCAGCGTGGTCGGTCCCCGAAGGCACCTCGGTAATAAGAGCGCTTGTTGCTCGGCAGAGGCTGAAGCAGAGCCGCCCGCTGGGAAACAGATCTCCCATGGTGGCCCCTCTCGGAAGAACCTGAGCCGGGCATCCCCAATGATAAAGGGTTCTCCCCGAATCGCAGCCTCATCCAATTGGGCGTCGGGCGGCGATCACTTCGCCACAGGAGGCGAGAGGCCGCGACGAGAGATCCGCACTCGACCTCGTCCTCGGACAGAGGAACTAGCGCATGCCCTGCACGCACTCCGCGTCAGTAGCAACCAGTGAGCCGATCACGGCCAACTGCTGCACGGAGAACATACCCGTGGCCGCGAAGTTCCGGATCTGTGTCCGGACACCGGCCTCATACTGGGCCAGGATCTCCGCGTTGAACTCGTCGGAGTTCTTATACTCCTCGATGGCCTCCTTGCGAGCTTCGGCCAGCATCCTCTCCTTCTCCAAGCCAAACTGCGTCAGAGGCAACTTCTCAGAGAGATCATCCGCCTTGGCCTCCGTGATCTGGACTTGCTTTTGGGTGGCATCCACGACCATGAGCTCGGCATTTCTTTGCTCCATCTGGAGTTTGTGGCCCTTGAGCTCATCCCGCTGACCCTTTGCCTTTTCAAGGCTCTTCTCCAGCTCGGTCACCCGATCCTGGAAGCCCTTCAGATCGGACTCCTTGGTGGAGAGCTCTTTCTCCTTGGCATCCGTGAGGGAGCTCGTGAGTCCCCACCTTCTCCTGGGCCAGCTCCAGCTCGCGGAGTTTACCCGCCATATCCTTGGTGTTATTGGCAAGCTCAACGGACAGGCTATCACAGGTCTCCTTGAGCCGCATAGCCTTATTGCCCACCCGCGAGGAAGATAGTTAGAAGCAAGGAAGGCTAAAAGTGACAAAGGGACGAGACGAGAAAAGAGTCAAACCTCGGTGAGGGCAATCCCAATGTCTCCCATCAAGGCCGACGGGTTCTCCTTCTCCGCCACGGCATGATAGAAGTCCTGGGCGAAGAGCCTATTGATAAGCCCGATCCCAACAGCGAGTTGTGGGAAGAGCGGGCATACAGTCCACCCCTTCAATGGCGGGCACAGTTCCCACTGTTTCCTCTTCTCCCGTGCTCCTCGCGGGTGGCCAGGAGGAGATCGGGTAGGCTACCGAGCATATTGTCCCCGCGGTGGAGGGAGCAGCTGGTAGAAGCGGTGGCAGCAGCAGGGGGCTACGAGAAGAAGTCTCCACCACTTTCGGGTCTTGGAAGACCTCTCCTATGCGTAAAGATCCGCCTCTCTCGTCGCCTTTTCTTGTTGGCTCACCTGGTTATGCCCTGGAGGCAATAAAGTCTGGCGGGGAGATGATGCCCGGAGAGCATTGGGTGGAGGAGGACCCCGGGGAGGTGGAGGCAGATTCCCGGTGGTTAGAATAGTTCTGGGAGCAGATAGAGGCTCCCGCCCTCCCGCTGCTATTCAGCACGCCTTATCTTTTGTGGGACCCCTCCCATCTCATTACGCCTCTTCTGCGGCTTCCTTGTTGGCCCTCTCGGTTCTTGGCCTTCACTGAGCAAAGACTTAGAGGGGCCATCGAAGTTATACTCTTCCGGATCTACTCGAGGGAAAGAAAAATGGTTAGCAGAGCAGCTCAAAAAATCAAAGGCAAAGTAAATTGGCAATGCTTTTATAAAGGAATCGTAGACCGATTATTTCGGGAGGATCGCACTCAGCCGCCCAGATACAGTGTCTTACAATCGGCCTCAAACCGGTAATGTTCGTGCACCCGCCAATCGTGTCGCGGGGAAAAGGCTCTATTTCTACTGGGGCATGTGGGCGCCACTCCTGCGAGGAGCCACCCCGAGTAGATCAATAGGGGCTCATCTTCCACGATGGCGCCCACGTCATATACGGGCTCCTCCCGCTATCCAAATAAAGGGCCGTATGCCTCTCTACGGCAAAGCGCATAGCATCGGGCCGAGGACGGGTCCGGATAATCGCACCGCCACCTTCATCGGGACGGGGTTTGAAGGTTTGGGAAAAGGGCCATCCAAATCTTGACTCGATAACCAAAATATCCTTCGATTCTATTGGTCAAATTTGTTTGAAGGAGGAGAGAAAGTCCTGGTAGAGTAGTTCCTAGCCTTCAAGCTCAGGATACCACGGCTAATCTGGTTCTCGATAGTAAGCATAGAGCCCAAAGAAGGGTAGGCTCATAACCCAGGAATCTGCATACAAGTGGCAAGGAGACAATGGCCCGATGGCATTGGGAGTCGTGTGCGTAGGCAGGCATTGAACTCCAGGAAGAAGTAAAAGAAAGGGTCCAGGGGCAGCCTCAATCCATTCTCAAACTGGGCCCCATAAAAAACGCAGGCTCGGTTGTCCCCGCGGACATCTGCTATGGTCTCTGGCCGCAGCTTGTCCTTGTCCTTCAAATGAACATGCCCAAGGGTGCGGACACGGTAAGCATTGCGGTCCACATTATAAACCTCATAAATCTCCTCCTCCCAGTCAATGGTGGCCACCTCCTTGGCCTTCTTGCTACGGCCACGACCAGGATTCACACCCCTAGCTGGCCTCTTGCCTTTGTTCCGGGCAGGGGCCACAACCTCCTCCTCCTCGGAGTCAGAGCTCTCGAAGGCATCCACAATGTTGGTGGTCTCAGCGGCCTTCTTAGAGGTCCCCGCGGCCCTCCTATCCTTGACCCCGGGCAGGGGCCACCTCCGATTCAACCTCACCGGCTCCAGTCACCTCGAAACTGAGGGGGTCAAGTTCCTCACTGCTGCTCAGCTCAATTGTCCCCGCCCTAGGGGCCGCGGGCACAACGGGGGGAAAGATGGTACTCAGGGGCAGAACATCTAAAGGGTCACTCAGGGTCCCCGCGCTCGGTGCCCGCGAATTGTTTGATTGATCAGAGTCCATTAGTTCACACTTTTCCCAGTCACAAACTACTTCGGGGACGCGAATCGCTCTCCTCACTAATTCAACGGCGTTCAGAGCCGAGCCTCTCTCGCGGGGAAACCTGCACAAAACCCCCATTACAAAATTTCTCACTTACCGTATCCCCCAACACCAAAACATCACCGTTCCTTTTTACCCTTTTATCCTTGGCCTCCCACAACCGGGGTGGGACAAAAGGCCCCCATTGGGATTTTTCACAAAAGTATTGGAAGCACTCAAGGGATAACCTAAGCCACCCATGGCCTACCTTCCTAAATATCCCCCCTGTCCGTTTACAAACGGCAAACAGATCTGGAGTGCTCCCATCTCCTAACTCTATGGGACGGCGGGGTCCAAACTCACGAGTAGTCATCAATGCAAAACCCAGAAAAGAAAAAATAGAGGGAGATGAAGAAGAAAAAACACCCAACAGTTACTTACGAGAGAAAGATTGAGAGATGGATTCGGAAAACAAGAGCACGGAGTTCGCGAAGAAATTTCTCTCTCAAGGGTTTCTGTGAAGGTTTGGAAACGGTAAAAAGGGTCTCGAGGTTTAAGGGTTTGGTATTTATAAGGCCTACCTATACGGGTTAACCCGTTAACCCGTATTAATTAGCCCACAAATCCAACCTCGGACCCTGAACCGTCTCCAACGTTTGAAAATTCGAAAATTAAATACCTTTTGCATTTATTGCCCCCCTTGGATGACTGACACGTACCCCTATACGTACCACTGACCCGTCTCTTCATCTGCCAGGGGGTCCACCTGTTAACCGGGAGGGACGCCATGCAAGGGGACACGTGTCTCTCACTGGTGCTTCCCGAACGGTGCAATAAGTCCATAAGGCTCAACAAAAACACCAACACTGGTGCTCGCTCGAGGAATAATTGGAGCAAACCGAGCTTCTAGTAGCTCCTCACTGCACCATAAATAATCACACTTGGAGCTAGGGGCCATTGATGAGCCGGGTCCTGCTGGGACCGGGCCCGCGCTCGGTCTAGTCCGAGGAACCGGTGACGTGGCGGTTCCTAGACCTGGAGGGAAGATCGCGGACAAAATAGGCCACTTGTGGTCAAGACCGCGTCCTCACTCGCATCGTCCTCATCGGGGACCATCGGGACCACTGCTCGGCTGAATCAGGTGCCCGCATGAGTCGCCGCAACAACCGTGCTCGCGTCATATATCTTTGGACCGCGAGCACAAACGTTGGCCGCGAAGCGCAATCTGCTTCCCCGGTTAATGTCAAGCCTTCTTGAGCAAGTTAACTTGCCGCTCTGACAGGCCACTTCCGCGGCTCCCCCATCACGCATTCAATGCGGCTCATCCCGGCGCTACTATTCCATTTAATGCACTAAGCCGGCTACACGGCTCATGTCACTTTCACCATGTCCCCTGACAGTCGAATGTTCCCTCCCCCGACAGGACCAATTAGTCATGCGGACACGTGTAGGCGGTCAAATACCAAAGTGCCCCCTAGGGCTGATTTCATGGCTTACATCAACAAGCACCATGGCATTGCCTATAAATAGAAGGCCTTTACCCCCTTGGGCAAGGTAAGTTCAATATACAATTGAGTAAGCTCTATTATTCTCTAAGCCTAAACACACACACACTCCAAGGTATTCAAAGCCTTCTAAATCTCAGTATTCTTACTCTCACACCCGAGGGCCTGAGTTGGAGTAACCTCCAACTTTGACCTTAACAGTGCTTGTTTGTGTTGTGATCTAGGTACATCAAACCACCAAATATATCCTAGCCAGATATCCTTGAACCGCTCCTGACCCTGAAAAGCTTGGCGTCATCAAATTGTGACATATGGAAATGTTAGTTTAGTAGGATTAAAGACCAGAGATAGAGATTAGAACAGAGAGCCACTAAGATAGATGCAATGCATACTCCCTTCCTCCCGTTTGAACGAAGCTTCACGTTTTATCTAAATGGGTGTCTCATTATTAGAAGCTTTATCTTTTTTAAAATGGTAAAAAATATGGATCTCACTTGTCAACTTCACTCACTTCTTCCTCTCACATACGTACTTATATTATGGACATTACTTGTCATACCCACTAACTTTTCTTCCTCACACATTTAAATTTAAATTAAGGATCTCACTTGTCATATCCGCTAACAACCCTTCTCTCACTTATCATTTTACTTAATTTGTGTGTCCTCACCAAAATAATGAAGCATCGGGCGGGACGAAGGAAATGCAGTGCAACCACGTGGCGTTTGCATTTTCTGCCATGTATATATTCCTCTCTCGTCTACACTTACATATACTCCCTCCGTCCCACGTGAATGTAAACCAACTTCTTGGGTGTGGGAATTAAGGAAAAGTGATGTAAGAAAGAGAAAAAGTTAAATGTTGTGAGTATGAAAAATTAAATAGGAGAGAGAATGAGTGGGAGGAATAGTGAGGAGAGAGAATGTTGTGATTGTAAAAGTGAAATATTTATTTCCATTTTGGGAAGTTTGCATTTACGTGGGACGGACCAAAATAAAAATAAATTTAAAACCCTAATACCATTCCATCCACTATAAATATGATAGATGGCGGTCGTCGCCAATGAGCGATCAAGCCCATCTAAAGACGAGCCTTCCCAACATATGGGTTAGAGCTCGTCTAACGGAGAGTGACCGTCGTCGCCAGTGAGCGACCTAACTCACCTGGGGAACGAGGCAACTCACTCAGCCACTCTCTCGTCGAGTCATCCCTCAAGGAGACGGCCTTACTGGAGATACAGCTCCAGGTCGTCCCTTCATTTAGCTTCCTCAACAAGCTTGATTAATTAGCTATTTTGGGATAGAGTCAGACCTGACACTGAGACATTCTGCGCGTGCAAGCACGAAACCAATAGTAGCGCCAAAAAGTGTACAGGTTGACTTTCCATTATAAGGCAAACCACTTATCCGTGTCAGGCACGGCAGTGTCCTTACATAGGCGGAGCAATCCCAACATGCCACGTGTACGCCCAGGGAACAAAGCTGATCCAACGGTTGGCCACTACCCAATCCAACGGTTCAGATGAAAACCCTAATACCATTCCATCCACTATAAATATGAGAACAGAAGCATGGACTAAGGTAATGCACTTTTGCATATTCACGTATACACACACCCACCGTATTATTATCACCTTTCTCCAGTCCATACGCTGATTCTCACGCCGGAGGGCCTTGCCGGAAGAGCCCCGGCGCAGTTCACGATTGTTTCTTGTGTTGTGCAGATCCAAAGTCAGCCTTGATCACTAGCTGGATCCAAAGCTGAGCCCGAACGCATTCCTGCTTCATCATATATATACTCCCTACGTCCCATAAAATATTACCCCTTTACTGTTGAGAACTTAAAATAAGGAATAATGTTATTAAAGTAGTTGTTGTGAGTGGGAGGAGAGAGAATGAGTGGAGAGAATAGTAAATTTGAAAAGTGTTGTGAGTATGACAAGTGGGTCCCATGAATAAAGAAGTATTAAAAAATTTCCTTTTTAGGAAAGTGGGACTTTAAAGTGGGACGCCCAAAATAGTAAAAGGGATAATATTTTATGGGACGGAGGGAGTATATACTAGCCTAAGCCCGTGTCCAAGGCCATGTTTGTTTTTTTTTTTTTTAATTTAAAAAAAAAAATTTAAGGGCAAAATGGAAAAGGGACAAATGTTTTAGGGCAAAATGGAAAATTCGCTGATTGTAACTCTCATGGAGGGTTTGCATTTATACTATACTCCCTCCGTCCCATTATTTACTTCACCATTTTAGCTTCGGCACGCAAATTAAGAAAATGGGTGGGAAGAAAAAATGTTGTGAGTATAATTTGAAAATAGGAGAGAGAAATTTGAAAATAGGAGAGAGAATGAGTGGAGGGAATAATAAATTATAATGGTGCTGTGAGTATTAAAATAATGTAGGAGAGAGAATGAGTGGAGGGAATAGTAAAGATTTTTTGCCAAAAAAGGAAAGGTGAAGCTTTCAATAGGATATCCAAAATGACAAATAGTAAAGTTATTAATGAGACGGAGGGAGTATATATATATATATATACTCCCTCCGTCCCGTAACAATCTTCACACTTTCCCTTTTGCGTCCCCAAAACTTACTTCACACATTTAAAACTTACCTAAAATGGAAAGGAATCTTTACTATTCCCTCCACTCATTCTCTCTCCTACATTATTTTAATACTCACAACACCATTATAATTTACTATTCCCTCCACTCATTCTCTCTCCTATTTTATTTTCACACTCACAACATTTTCAATATAATACTCCCTCCTTAAAACTCGTGCAAACAGTGTTTGTGAATTAAGCTTTGGGACGGAAGGAGAATATATATATATATATAAAAAGAAAATGAAAAGAGAAGTGAAAAAATAAAAATAGTGATAAAAAAGTAAATTATAAGATAGGGAAAAAAAAAACAGAGATAGAGATTTAGAACATAGAGCGACAAAGATAGATGTAATGCATGCCGTGCAACCACGTGGCGTTTGCAGTTTCTGCCATGTATATATTCCTCTTTCTACCACGCTCGCATATATACTCTCTCCGTCTCGTCCGAATGGGCAATTTTGCCTCCTAGCACGAAAATTAAGAAATGAATAAGAAAAGTGATGTAAGAAAGAGAAAAAGATTAAATGTTGTGAGTATAAAAAATTAAATAGGAGAGAGAATGAGTGGGAGGAATAGTTAGGAGAGAGAATGTTGTGAGTGTAAAAGTAAAGTAGGAAAGAGAATGAGTGGGATAGGAAGAGTATAAAAATAATAAAAACTTTCCTTTTTAGGGTTGTGCCTTTTTAAATGGGACGCCCAAAAAGGAAATTTATCCCCTTTCGGACGGGACGGAGGGAGTATACTCCATCCGTCCCGTTTGATGCTGCACTATTTTGATGAAATACCCGTTTGATGCTGCACTATTTTGATGAAATACTTAAATTAAGAAAAGTGATGAGTAGGAGAAGAATTGTGAGAGAGAAAAAGTGAGTGAATATGACAAGTGGGGCCCACAATTTAAATATGTGAGAAAAAAAAAGTTAATCGATATGACAAGTCGGACGGAACGGAGGGAGTATATATATACTCCCTCCGTTCCAATAATAGCTTCCCATTTTGCCATTTTGGGTGTTCCGTTAATAGTTTCCACTTTTCTTTTTTGGCAAATGAATCTTTACTATTCCCTCCACTCATTCTCTCTCCTACATTATTTTAATACTCACAACACCATTATAATTTACTATTCCCTCCACTCATTCTCTCTCCTATTTTCAAATTACACTCACAACATTTTTTCTTCCCACTCATTTTATTAATTTGCGTGCAAGGCAGGGGCGAATTTACTATAGTGCCAAGTGTTGCCGAGGCAACACCAAAAAAAAAAAAAAAAATTCTTTTTTGCATAAAATAAACTGTATTGGATATATATTAAATTATTACATAGAAGCATGTGTTTAAGTTAGCTAAACTGGTTAAGCTATTGAGAGAGAACCCAAAGGTCTTGGGTTCGAATCCCATGAAATGTTGTTATTTTTCTTATTTTTACTCTGAAAAATCTCTTTCTTTTTTCTCAAAACACTTCCTATTTCTCAAAAAACCCACTAGAACCTTTCTTTTTTTCACCAAACACCCCCTAATACTGTTTTCTCTCATTTTCCTCGTTATTTGAAAAAACAACTACAACTATTTTTATTTCTAAAAATCCACTACAATTACATTTGTTTTATCTCTTGAATGGTACAATTTAAATCATGTTTTTATCTTTTAAATGGTACATATTGAAGCATATTATATTTATTTATGTAAACATATTGAATCTTAGTGATGCTGCAGGAATTGTGCTTATCAATAATCCTCCACGTGGCAAGATTAATCACCTGGCTCCTTGACCTGAAATCAGAACCCACGACTAGCCGGATGTGTCTCCGGCGAAGACACTCGGGCGTGAGAGTAAGATAACAGTGTATTATAGCTCAAGATGTATTGAATAATGAACTCAGAATACAAAATGGCAGTTACCTTTCACCGTTTGGTAGTGATGAAGTATTTATAGACAAGAGTGATGTATTTTTGGGGAGGCGACATGTGCTCCGTGATTGTAGCGGCAGTTATTAGTAATGGGAACGTGTCTATAACGGTCCCCTGATTTGTAGGGATGTGGTTATGAGAATGGTTCAATCAAATACGCCTGCAAGTATCAAGTCGTCACTTGTTAATTTAGGTCGAGGTCGCCATTCAGGAATGGTCGACCCGACCTGTCTGTAGAGCATGATTCGTGCCCGAATTGTAGTGTGGATCATGAGGTCGGACTAAGTTAGGTCGGGGCCTGGTAGGTCGAACCACGGGCTTAGTCGACCGATGTTTGAGATGGGCCTTGGGCCTTGTTACGATCGATCAGCCTCATTGAGGATACGGGTGTCCATGCTATCTGTGTTTGGGCTTTACTTGCATAGCCCAACTTGACACTTTTGGTATGTTCAGTGGCCCCCAACTTTCGAGTGGACTTTGTCGACTTGGAAGTTAAGAAGATTTTTGATGAGAACTATTTTACTCGCAGGTCGATACTGCTCGAGGTATAGTCGATTTTGATGACATGGCACGATCCCGGGACGCGTCGGCGATGGACTGGCCAAAGATGAAGGAGCGCCGTTTTTGCCATAATGATTACAATTTTGACGTTTGAGAGTCCGCCAGGAAATCAAGCTGTTTCCGCCATTAATTAGGAAAATTAATTTTGAATTTCCCTTGCCCTTTCCAATTCAGAAGATATAAATTCAAGAATCCTTCTCCATTTACAACTTTTATCGCTTCCCGAACTCGTGCGTGATTCCCGGCAACGATCGTGGAAATTGACTCTTGATATAAATTGGTGCTTTCGTCCTCCATTGCTCCGTTCCCCCTCAACTCGTTAAAGGTATCTCCTTTATCCTTTATAATTAGGGCTTTAACTTTCGCAATTTCTTTGATTTATCCACGGCTAGGACCTTTAGTCATGAAGCCGGGGCCGGGTATGGTTATTGTAGTATCAATCGTAGAGTCTACAAACATTTGAACGGAGAGTGGAAAGAGATAATCAGTAGAGGAGTGTTCTTTGATTTTGACTCGTTGGGGCTTGCAATTCATCGAACTAACTTTACCAAATGGGAGAGAACTTGGGTGCTTTAGAAACGGATGACCCAAGAATCGTGTCATTTCATCTCTTTCATGAGCTTCTCGACCATTTAGCTGTGTTTTACGTCAAGGATGCCAATAAACCCTCTTTCATTAGAAATAGGATTGGGTTTCCTGGGAATCTAGGTCGCCCTTAGTGTGTCGCTAGGACTCCCGAGACTTCATTTAGAACTCGATTCCCCTGTTTCCCCCTCTTACAGATATGGAGATTCAAGGTGAAGCTCATGCATCGACCTCATCAAGCCCACGTATTGCCGATGCCTTTGATAACACCGCGGTGCCTGCGGGAATGAAAAGGGCTACGTTCCTCCAAGGCCGCTAGAGGGAAGCAGAATTATCCATCTCGCTTAAGCATGATACATGATTTTTGTGATGTTGATAAGAAGGAGTTTAGCGTTGCTTTGTATAGTAGGGGGGATTTCTTTAACAAATTTGGGGACACCTACGAGGAGGAACCTACCAAGGTAGCTTTTTACTACGGCCAATTCGAAGCTGGCTTGAGATTACCTCTTGACCCCTTTATAAATGAGTTCTTGGAGTGCACCGATGCCTTGCCACTTCAGCTAGGAGCCAACACCTGTAGGGTACTGGTTTGCTTCATTATGGTTTGTAGGTTCTTAGGGTATGAGCCATGCATGAGGGTGTTTAAGGAGTTCTTTAGCATTAAGTTTGATAAGGATAGTGGTATAAGTACTCCTTCCAAGCCAAAGTCTCCCAAATTATTTGCCAATCTTCCTGGTAAGGCTAGTGGATGGAACTCTTGCGTGGTGGTGGTGGAAAGTAGAAGAGGATGGGAATTTCCATTGCCCAGTGCTGATACAACTGGAGTAGATGAGAACAACTACTGGGCCCCACATTGGCATAATGATTTACGTAAGAAGTTGATGGAGTTTACCAAGAAGGGGGCTATCAGTTGGGATGCTCTAGGAACCAACAAAAATAATTTTATCCGAGCTGGATTGATGGTTGGTGAAGGAGAGGTAGTGCCCGTGGTTCCAGGTAGTTAGATGTCGAGATATCCAGATTGGGTCACCCATGAGGGAGCTCGATTCGTATTTGAGAAAGAGTGCCACTTTTGTAAGAAGACTCCAACTATTGTAAGGAGCGGGTAGAACATTTTGGGGTAAGAACTCGACCATTCCTTGTACCTTGATCCCTCTTACCTTTGCTTAGCTGTTTATTTATGAACTTGATTCGTACATAGAACTTTTTGCTCGTATGTAGAATAATCAGTCCACACATATTTAATTCGTACATAGAACTTTTTATTCGTATGCAGAAATTTTATATGTCGACCTAACCCATGATCATTTCAACTTTGGTGTAGTTTTAACTCCTGAGCAAGAAGCGAGTATGGGCCGAACCATTGACATCAGGAAGAGCAAGTGGAGTTGTGGAGCAGCCAATGCTAGAGAACAGAGGGAGAGAGGGGTGTTCTCAGTCATGATATCTTGCGAGCGGTGGATGTGGACCTGTTAACTCTATACCGATGGAGGAGAACCCCGAGGAACCTGGAGGGGGACCAAGTTGGAGATGTCGCCCGAGGAATGGAAGAGGTCGATGTCAAGAAACCAATATATCCGACCAAGTTGTGGAGCCAGCTAAGGATGCTAGAAAAACCAGGGCTCGTGATCAATCCAAAACCAAATCCAAAACCAAAAGAGTTTCCAAGGCCAAGTCGCCCGTGATCGAGTTAGATGATGAGGGGGATGATGAAGATGATACGGCCCCTCTAAGCAAGAAGATTAAGATTGGGAAAACCAAGGTGAGCTCGACAATTGATCAGGTCGACGCTAATGAGCCGATAGAGAATGAAGTTAGGAGTCCCCAGCCTTCTCCCGTCCAGGTTTCTTATGCCGAGCTGATCCAGTCTCGTGTTGACGAGCTAAGTGATGTGGCTCCTTTGACCAGGATCAACTGCTTGGCCAGGGAGTACCCGGAGCTGGAGTATGGACAGGCCGTGGTCAGAAGGGGTGCTGACCAGGATTTGATCATGGAGTTCACCAAGAAACCTCTAACTCCAGAAGCCTGCAGAGCTAGGGTTGGGCTAGCTTCCTCCGAGGTAACTCTTTGGCAATTTCTTGTGTTGTTAACTTTATTTTGCTCGTTTGTTCCATGTCTCCATTTGTGTCTGTCAGATCTAACCCCTTCCTCCCACTCTTCCTTTCAGTCCCTTGCCATGATTGACCTGGCTACTACTTACTGGAAGGCTGCTGAGGAGCAGGAGAAGCTAGCCAAGTCCATGCTGACTAAGAAGAATGCAGAGTTGAAGAAGCTGGAGGAGGAGAACGCCAAGGTGGGGAAACTGAAAGAAGCCAACGCTACGTTGAAGGAGGAGCTCAAAAACTTGAAGGAAGAGCACTCAGACTTAGACAACTCGTATGAAGCTTTGAAGCTTGTCAAAGACAACGAAATAAAGGCCAAAGAAGAAGCCTGGGGCCAGTTGGGAGAAGCTACCAAGGAACTCGCCGCCCTCAAGGAGGAAAAGAAGAAGCTAGCTGCTGATCTGGCATTGGCGACTCAACAGCTTGGAGGAGGTGCCCGTCACTTTGGCCAAGAAACAAGAAGAGTTGGATGCCGCCGAGCTCAATGGGGGTGGACCTAGCCGCTGCCGTGAGGGCTGCGAAAGGAGGATGCTTTGTTAAGGCTTATAAAGATAGTGATGAGCCGCACGCCCCATATTACCAAAGAAGCTAGGGGTTCTTCCAGCGTGGGTCGGGCTCATATGGCTCGACGTATAATAGTAGATCCCTCTGTCAATATATCAATCGAACAGCTAGCTCAATGGGCTTCTGAGGATCCCTATAACACGGCAGCTCGCCAAGGCCACTCTTTGGTGCCATACAATGATAATGACCTGGAGCTTATAATTAAAGATGATGAAGAAGCAGAGGCAGCACCTTGGGACCCTCCTGCTATCGAAAAGGTTAACTTTAACACCATCCTGGCTGAACTCGAGGAGCCTGATTCACCGGCCTTTGATGGTGATACTCCAAGGCATGGGTTTTCTGAGTCGGGTAAACCAATTGGCCCCCAGCAGGAGGAAACTGTAGACGAGCAAGCGGCTACCAGTGGTCAAGTTGAAGGTAATCCCACAGATTGAACTTTGAAATTGATGGCTATGTAATGAACAAGTCCCAAACATTTCTTGTTTTTTGTGGTTTTATGAATACTTAGATGCCTGGGCCCTATTTTTTGGGAGGCATAGCACTTTTGTAGTTTTAATTAAATAAGTCTTGGCCCACTTTGGGAGACTTTGTGAGGACCCCGACCCGGAACCTAAACGTGTCCCGAGCTGGAGCGTCCTCAAACTAACCCAAATTTCCTAAACTTTTAAAACATTTATTTCACTTTCAAAGATAAATACAGTTGTAGTAATCAATTCAAAATATATCTACCCCTTTTCACAATGGGGAAAAATAGTTGACCAACATAGAAAGTAAGAAACTGTTTTAGTTACAAAAAGGCCTCGGTTATAACATAAAGTAAAGATTTATAAATACAATTCCACAAATGAATTATACCAACGTACACTTTCTATACCAACCTAATCATACCCTGACAATTCCCACCATATAACTTCCAAACTCCTCACCGCCCTTACTTGGCCGGGTCCACCCGTCTCCAATCTAAAAACAGTAAAGGGAGAGGGGTGAGACTAAATCTCAATGAGCTATTATGAATGCAGCAAGATGCCAAACAAGATGCAACACATAGCATGGTAGCACATAACACATTATGAAAGCGGTAAACACATTACGTTACCTCATTTTACCTTTTCCCGTCTGAACAATAAGTCGTACAACGTGGGAGTAAAACTCCACTCTTTGGTGAATTGCCTCCAGACATTCACCTCTTATAGGACTCATACCCGTAGATCCATATAAGAAAAGATACCTATAATAGAGTATCCAAACATAATATATTCCCCGTACACCAATCGCAACAGTGCAGCAAAGGCTTCTTCATGCTCAATACAGCCGCTAGCACAGCCCCCACTCGTGGCCACAGAGGAGGAGGGTCACCGGTATGATGGACCTTCAATCACTTATAGAACAAATCAATAATTGATTGACTTCCATCATACCCACCCGAACGCATTCAAGCACATAATAGTTACTTGAATTATAATCCACAAAAAGGGATACTCATATAACAACATGGTAAAATATACTCATGATTCATCCATACTATAGTGCAACAGCTTCATGTAATACACTATGCATAATACCATTAACGAATTTAAATTCAAGTAAGGTATCCATATAAACACATAATCCACACCGGGATAACAATACCAAATAATCCACAAAGGGGATAAACAATATAGTCACATGGTAAAATATACTCATGTTCAACAAATATCATAGTGCAACAATTAATTAACACACCATGCACAATATAAACAATGTATATGAACTCAAGTAAGGCAAGGAAGTATTATCGATCCATCCTACAAGGTCACTATACAATACTACATAGCTCCTATAAAGGCTCAAGCTCAAATTACCAAGTGAGAGTCATAATTTATAAGGGACCAAACAAGGTTGCTACACAAATTCTGGTTTAAATTCAAAATTCAGTTTCCTGGGGTCTTGGGCGACCGCCCATACCTCTTGGGCGACCGCCCAAGAGGGTTTTTTCAAACAATCTAATTTCTGGACACATGGGCGGCCGCTCATGCCCCCTTGGGCGACCGCCTGCTGTCCGAGCAAATTTCCTAAGTTTCCCAAATTGTAATCTCTTACCTTTTTCTTTCACTTCCCAAGTCTTCCTTCTACTTTACATTAAAAATCAACAAGAAGATTTCCTAGCTTCACCAAGTTCACCCTAAATCATGCAACCCCAAAATGAAGAATTCTAAGTCATTTATCATTCTACACTTTACCCATTTTATACCCTCTAAATCATCTTCCAAGAACATTATCCTCAACCAAATTCATTTACCCATTTTCTAACTCATGTAAGGTTCTAAAGCATGTAACACCCATTAATATAACAAGAACAACATTTATAATTTATGATCATTCATAAGAAGGAAAGTCATAATCAATTCACATACTAAGCCATGTAACCCAAAAATGATTAAATCTTATATCATTTACCCTTTGAATCACTACCCATTTCACTATTACTTTCCAAGTATAAATTTCATAATTTAATTAACCCATTTGCTTACCTTCTTGACCCATTTTCCTAACCAACCACAACATTCTATTTCCTTACCAAATTTCTCAACATCCAAGAAAGTTTCTAAGGCCTCAAATAACCATTATAACAATAATAACAACATTAATAGTTTATGAACATTTAAAGAAAGGAAGTCATAATAACTCACTTTAATATAGGAGATGATCACTTTAATATAGGAGATGGATCATGGATTTCTTTAGCTTGATAGAGTCTCCTAGTTGTTCCAAGCTCAAATGTACTCTTAGATCTAAAAATGGTGGAGAATTGATCTTGGTAGTAGCCTTGGAAAGTGAAGCTTCAACCATGGCTTCCATGGATTGATTGAGAGAGAAGGTTAAGGAGGAGAAGGAGGGAGATGGAGTGTGGAAATGATAAAGGGAGAAGTATAAAAATGGTAAAGAGAGAGTATGGGGGAGGGGGGGCCGGTCCAAGGAGTGCATTTGGGGGAAAGAAGTCAAACAAAAGTATGGTCCCCCATACCATAATTTAAAAATTGTCAATATTTTATTTCTTTTCCCCTACACAATTTAAAGCCTAACTACTTACATTTATTTATTGTCAATTGTTATACTTTCCCCATTGACTTTATTTAATTTTCTCAATTATCTCATCCTATTATAAGTAATCTAAAATATAAAATGAACACACAATATTAACGATAATATTAAAAGCGCACAATATGATGTTAAATTAGTGCCTAGGGTTAGGGTCGTTACACTCACTCCTTAAAGAAAATTCGTCCCGAATTTGACTATCACTTCCTAATCGATCAACCCGCCTCGGTTACATGTATACCTCGGACTTCAAATCCCAAATAGTCTCTTCAATGCCGTGATTCTTTCCCACGATTTCTAATCCCATTAATAATACGATATTACAACTTAATGTTCCAAGAATACCACACAGATATCACTAACCCGAATTTTCACGACCTCAATAAAAATACAAATAAATAAAAGTATTACAACTTATGTCTCCAATTACATTACAATGTTACCTTTAAAACTCCAAAATACTCTATAAGCTGCTCCAAGCCAGTCTCTAAGTCAAATCACCAACCCTTTCTAAAACTTCAATTGGACTAACGAACTCTGGCGCCAATTTTCCTTAGGCCTTGCCTCTCCAAACTCACCCCAACAAATTAGAGATCGATATTTTCTTCCCAAACTATGCCTCATACGGTTTTATCTCAATGTTAGAATGATAACTACTATTATACGTACTCAACCACGGGTAACCATACGTCCTATTGACCACTAACATCCATTGTTCATGCCCGTAGCATATCATCAACCACAAGTAATGATTCCTCAACTTTTTTACAAGGTTAAACTTAATAGTATTCCTTCCTTCCAAAAGGATCTTCCAAATGATGTCTATCCAATCCCTCTAATACTATGGGGTTTATACAACCAAACTATCTCCTAGCATATATGAGGACTTTATCAATAAATATCTCATGATATAAACATTAAATAACTGCCTATGAAATAATAAATATGAACATGCTAATAAGATCATGATTTCTATAAACGGAACACTGGTCGACTATATAACACGATTCAATGTTCCACTTATTTTCAGGTCCGTAGACGCATCAATATTCAAACCAAATGGTTGGCCGCCCACAACGGAGCCGATCCAACCCCAAAACGAAAACCGAGTCTACTGCGACCTCCACATTAATAACCCCACAATTTATCAATTCATTTCTCGGATCAAAAACTTTAATATATTTAATCAATATAGGAAACTAGGTTGCCTTTTTACTTGCTTTTGTACGAACTATACCTTTAAAATAACATGACTTTCTAAAATTTACAACATCTTTCAAAATTCCAAGGATAGATAAAATGAGATCAAATGAGACTCGAATGGTTTATTTATTTAAAACTGTCCCATACCAGTTTTAATTAACTAAACCACTCACACTTTTAAGAAATTTTCAAAAGATTGATGAGCTACCAAAAATAACTCGAGTGATTTAATTATCTACAACCGTCCCATACCAGTTGTAGATAGTTAAATTACTCACAAATTTTAATTTACACAAAATGATTTACTGTCCTTATTAAATCAACTATTCCCGAAGGGTACAATTGCTCAAACCGAAGTCCAATATACAATCCAAAGTTTTAAAGCACATTTAAAACAATTCTAACATAATAATTTTTACTTAGTTAAATTCTTTATAAGGAAACACAATCTCGGAATACAAATACTATCCTTTATAATTAACACTATAACATTCATTAAAATAGTAAACCTGGTAAATCATCCTCAATTCAATAATTCCTCAAATTAAATATTCAACACTTTTACTTAATTTGAGTCATCTCTTCCCTACCTTTGAGATTGGAATTATACTTAATAACAACGTATTGTAAACATCTAGTTTCCGATCAAATACCATGATTTCCTAATAAGAGATACAACTGGAACGCACATAGATCAATCACTCCCAATTTGCAATTAAACATTAACAGCATAATCTAACTTATCTCCCAATAACCATCAACAACTCAAAATCCGTATAACGTCAATACCTCCCAAGCATCGCACTAATCCTTCATGTGAGTCACGCAACTAAGTCGACCTATAGGGTGTAATCATCCTAAAGTATCCTGCCTTCCAATAAGATTCATCCTCATTCTAATTTCTCAACTAATGGTATCATCTCTCAAAACAACCATGTACATATTTTACCAATTTCTGAAGTTGGTCCTATAAGTCACCAATAACTACATCTATTGTACTTCTTCATATTTACCCTAATTATCACCCCCTAACTAATACACAACCACATTTCAAAACGGTCATATTAAATACAAATGTTGTCTTAAGTATATCCTTTAAGCCAATTCTCACTGTAATTGTAACACTCCGAAAAATTCAACTAAAACCCATTGAGTATCCTACTAGTTTCTAAAATCAGTCATACAAATCGTCAACAAGTGCTAACGAATACTTATTCTTAACGAGCTTACCTATTTAAGATCTCTATAACCTTATAATTAACCACCAAGTATCATCTTTTCTACATGTAGTAACAATTTACCCTTATGGAGATTCACTAAGCTCATTATCCTCTTTATCAAATAATTTCCCAAAATGAATCATCAATTCAGTCATCCCAATTAATGTCCTCTATCTAAGAACCCGAATACTAAAATAGTACCTTATATCAACTCAAAGCTTCAATATCCTGGTATGATACCTGATGAAAATCCATTTTGAAACTCACTTGAAAAACATCACTTAGTCAACTTATAGGGTGATATCACTTACAAGAATATTAGTTTTCCTATTCCAATTAGTAGCAAGAATTCAATCAATCTCTCCTTAGAATAAACTTATAGCACATAAGGCAAAGATATATCAATTCCATAAGATCTCTTACTCGCGATATTTTATAGCTCATATAATCCTGCTTAGACTATTACTTTCAATACTAGTCTCATATATCTAGTCTCCACCATGATACACCAATAAATAACTAATCATGCAATTATACAATTATAAACCACTCTTAATTAGGCCATATACCTAACCTCAACTAAGAGTTCACAATTCATTTACCACCGTATACATGAGATAACTCAAGGTTCTTTTAATTAAATATAACACATATCCTTCACATTCCTTAGATCATACTTTCAACATTTACGCATATGTGACATAATATCAATTAATAATTTACCCGACTTAATTACACACGGAGGTAATTCAAACGTAGATAAGGAGACTCGCTTCTTGCGACAGTCCTCCTCGAACACAACATCTACTCAATTAATTCAGGTTAATATAACGATGATTCACGGATTGGTAACTCGACCAAATTCACCGGCAATACATGCCCACTAAATCACAACTACCAAGATAATTAAGGATGATTCGAGGTACGACCCCATAGGAGTAGAACCTCCAGCACATAAGGCAACTCTTAGACCAATTATGCAAATAAAGATGAAATGTAATGCCACATGAGAACTAATGTACGAGGATTTATAAAAGTATGAACCCTAATTCCTGAGACAGGTAAAATACCTCAAATGATGGTGGGGAAATCTATCTTTCCATAACTCACCTTTCCTTGATTCCTTGGTTGATCAAGATCATTTTCTGCCTTTGAACAAATTCCTGCATTAAACTCTCGACGTAAGTTATCGCACACTCTCACTCAGCTAGACTCTACCCGAGAACTCTAACCGAGCTTTGATACCAACTGTGAGGACCCCGACCCGGAACCTAAACGTGTCCCGAGCTGGAGCGTCCTCAAACTAACCCAAATTTCCTAAACTTTTAAAACCTTTATTTCACTTTCAAAGATAAATACAGTTGTAGTAATCAATTCAAAATATATCTACCCCTTTTCACAATGGGGAAAAATAGTTGACCAACATAGAAAGTAAGAAACTGTTTTAGTTACAAAAAGGCCTCGGTTATAACATAAAGTAAAGATTTATAAATACAATTCCACAAAAGAATTATACCAACGTACACTTTCTATACCAACCTAATCATACCCTGACAATTCCCACCATATAACTTCCAAACTCCTCACCGCCCTTACTTAGCTGGTCCACCTGTCTCAGAATCTAAAAACAGTAAAGGGAGAGGGGTGAGAATAAATCTCAATGAGCTATTATGAATGCAGCAAGATGCCAAACAAGATGCAACACATAGCATGGTAGCACATAACACATTATGAAAGCGGTAAACACATTACGTTACCTCATTTTACCTTTTCCCGTCTGAACAATAAGTCGTACAACGTGGGAGTAAAACTCCACTCTTTGGTGAATTGCCTCCAGCACATTCACCTCTTATAGGACTCATACCCCAGAGATCCATATAAGAAAAGATACCTATAATAGAGTATCCAAACATAATATATTCCCCCGGTACACCAATCGCGGCAGTGCTCAGAAGGCTTCTTCATGCTCAATACAGTCGCTAGCACAGCCCCACTCTGTGGCCACAGAGGAGGGGAGGGTCACCGGTATGATGGACCTTCAATCACTTATAGAACAAATCAATAATTGATTGACTTCCATCATACCCACCCGAACGCATTCAAGCACATAATAGTTACTTGAATTATAATCCACAAAAAGGGATACTCATATAACAACATGGTAAAATATACTCATGATTCATCCATACTATAGTGCAACAGTTCATGTAATACACTATGCATAATACCATTAACGAATTTAAATTCAAGTAAGGTATCCATATAAACACATAATCCACACCGGGATAACAATACCAAATAATCCACAAAGGGGATAAACAATATAGTCACATGGTAAAATATACTCATGTTCAACAAATATCATAGTGCAACAATTAATTAACACACCATGCACAATATAAACAATGTATATGAACTCAAGTAAGGCAAGGAAGTATTATCGATCCATCCTACAAGGTCACTATACAATACTACATAGCTCCTATAAAGGCTCAAGCTCAAATTACCAAGTGAGAGTCATAATTTATAAGGGACCAAACAAGGTTGCTACACAAATTCTGGTTTAAATTCAAAATTCAGTTTCCTGGGGTCTTGGGCGACCGCCCATACCTCTTGGGCGACCGCCCAAGAGGGTTTTTTCAAACAATCTAATTTACGGACACGTGGGCGGCCGCTGCATGCCCCCCGGGCGACCGCCCCTGTGTGAGCATTTCCTAAGTTTCCCAAATTGTAATCTCTTACCTTTTTCTTTCACTTCCCAAGTCTTCCTTCTACTTTACATTAAAAATCAACAAGAAGATTTCCTAGCTTCACCAAGTTCACCCTAAATCATGCAACCCCAAAATGAAGAATTCTAAGTCATTTATCATTCTACACTTTACCCATTTTATACCCTCTAAATCATCTTCCAAGAACATTATCCTCAACCAAATTCATTTACCCATTTTCTAACTCATGTAAGGTTCTAAAGCATGTAACACCCATTAATATAACAAGAACAACATTTATAATTTATGATCATTCATAAGAAGGAAAGTCATAATCAATTCACATACTAAGCCATGTAACCCAAAAATGATTAAATCTTATATCATTTACCCTTTGAATCACTACCCATTTCACTATTACTTTCCAAGTATAAATTTCATAATTTAATTAACCCATTTGCTTACCTTCTTGACCCATTTTCCTAACCAACCACAACATTCTATTTCCTTACCAAATTTCTCAACATCCAAGAAAGTTTCTAAGGCCTCAAATAACCATTATAACAATAATAACAACATTAATAGTTTATGAACATTTAAAGAAAGGAAGTCATAATAACTCACTTTAATATAGGAGATGGATCATGGATTTCTTTAGCTTGATAGAGTCTCCTAGTTGTTCCAAGCTCAAATGTACTCTTAGATCTAAAAATGGTGGAGAATTGATCTTGGTAGTAGCCTTGGAAAGTGAAGCTTCAACCATGGCTTCCATGGATTGATTGAGAGAGAAGGTTAAGGAGGAGAAGGAGGGAGATGGAGTGTGGAAATGATAAAGGGAGAAGTATAAAAATGGTAAAGAGAGAGTATGGGGGAGGGGGGGGCGGTCCAAGGAGTGCATTTGGGGAAAAGAAGTCAAACAAAAGTATGGTCCCCCATACCATAATTTAAAAATTGTCAATATTTTATTTCTTTTCCCCTACACAATTTAAAGACTAACTACTTACATTTATTTATTGTCAATTGTTATACTTTCCCCATTGACTTTATTTAATTTTCTCAATTATCTCATCCTAATATAAGTAATCTAAAATATAAAATGAACACACAATATTAACGATAATATTAAAAGCGCACAATATGATGTTAAATTAGTGCCTAGGGTTAGGGTCGTTACAGACTTAATTATGTTTAATCGTAACTGACTTCTCTTTTCTGCATGTTATATGCTTTGGATGTAAGTGTCGAGTTAGATTTAGTAGGGCAACGACTTATCTTAAGTTTGAGGTCGTCCTGACTCTATGATGCTTTGGTCGACCTCAGACTTGATTAACTTTTGGAACGAGATTGATTATAAATCTGTTCAAACTATTTAAGCTGACCAAGGGTCGAGTTACTTAGAGCGAAGTCGATTAGGAATCGGACTTATTAAAATAGTAGAGCTGATTAAGAATCGAGCTAATTAGAACAAACTGACTAAGAGTCGAGTTTGTTAGAACGAAGTCGACTAAGAGTCGGACTTGTTAAATGAACTAAGCTGATTAAGAATCGAGCTAATTAGAACAAACTGACTAAGAGTCGAGTTTGTTGGAACGAAGTCGACTAAAAGTCGGACTTGTTAAATGAACTAAGCTGATTAAGAATCGAGCTAATTAGAACAAACTGACTAAGAGTCGAGTTTGTTGGAACGAAGTCGACTAAGAGTCGGACTTGTTAAATGAACAAAGCTGATTAAGGATCGAGCTTGTTAAATCGAAGCTGACTAAGAGTCGAGCTTATTGGGATTGGTGTAACACTATGTTTGATCGAATAAACTGCGCTTTTTATTGAAGTAGGAAACATGTTTACATCAACTTGAAACTAGAGCTAACACAAGCTTGAACTTTGAAACCGAAAACTAGAAGTAGTATTTGATGAGGTGAGTAGCATGCCAAGGATGTTTCAACTCGTCACCTCCGGGATGAGCTATCATGTAGGTTCCTTCCTTGACGACTCGAGTGACTACATAGGGACCTTCCCAGTTAGGAGATAGCTTGTTCTGCTGGGTCCTTTTACCCGTTGCTTCGATCTTTCTCAATACATAATCTCCAACTTGGAACGACCTTGCCTTGACCTTCTTGTCGTGGTAGCTCTTAGTTCGCTGCTTGTAGTTGACCATTCGGAGGTAGGCTGTTTCTCGCTTCTCGTCGACTAGATCCAGGTCGATCAATCTGTTGGTATCATTTTGCTCTTGATTGAAGAAAGTCACTCTAGCAGTGGGGAATCTGAGCTCAGCAGGTGCCATGGCCTCTGACCCGTATGTGAGAGCAAAAGGGGTTTCCCCCGTAGGCCCCCGAGTGGTTGTACGGACTGCCCAAAGAGCAAGGGGGAGTTCGTCCAACCAATTGTTACGTCGACCTACGAGTCCTGTCTTGGCGAAGATAGAACAAGTTTATTTCTTTGCCTCAGCTTGGCCATTTCCTTGAGGATAGGCGACAGAAGATTTCCAATGTTTGATCCCTACTCGATTCATTTACGTTTCGAAGGTGCAGGAGAAGCTGTAAACCATTGTCGGACACTATAGCTCGAGGAAAACCAAACCGACACCAAATGAAGTCATGAATGAAGTTGATGGCATTCTCCTCCGTTATGCGAGCTAATGGCTTTGCCTCAACCCATTTGGTGAAGTAATCAATGGCGACAATGACATACTTGCAATTTCCTCGGGCGGGAGGGAAGGGCCCAATCAGGTCGACGCCCCACATGTCGAATGGCCAAGCTGCAATTACTGGAGTTTGCTCGGTTGTTGGCACATGAGGTAGGTTGGCAAACCTTTGGCATTGATCGCATTGCTGAACAAAGTTGTGTGTGTCAGCTCTCATGTGCGGCCAGTAGTATCCCAAAGTGATCAACTTGTCAGCAAGAGTCCTGGCCCCCGGGTGTCCACCACAAATTCCACTATGCACTTCATGTATCAATAGGGCGACCTCTTGAGGGTGAATGCACTTTAGTAATGGTCGAGTATAGGATCTTCTGAACAGGTCGCCTCCTTGAACGACATACCTCGGAGCTTTCTTTTTGATAGCTCGAGCCTTCTTCTCGTCATCTGGCAGCTCGCCACTTTCAAGGTATGCTTTCATTTCTTCGATCCAACACTTCTCCTGAGTCCAATTTCTCGAGGGATCATCTATGCATTGAATTTTCACCCTTTCATAAGCTGGATTTTCGAGGAAGGAGATGGGCTCATCGTGTGGCTCATCTGAGGTGGCTAATTTCGAAAGGAGGTCGGCTAGCTCGTTGTCTTCTCGATCAATCCTCTGAATCTCCCAGAATTCCAAGTCCTTTATCAGCTCTTTCACCAAGTCGCAGTATTTGATTAAAGTGGAACTTAGCACCTCGTACTCGCCTCTGACTTGGTTAACTATCAGTTGTGAATCACAGTAAGCCATGATCTTAGTCGCTCCAAAACACTTGGCGTATTCTATAGCTGCTATCAGAGCTTCGTATTCGGCCTGGTTGTTGGAAGCATCGAATTTGAACCTCAGTGATTCCTCATACACAGTTCCAGATTCTGGCTCGACCAAGACAATTCCAGCTCCACTAACGTTTTTGGTTGCTGACCCATCTGAATATACCTTCCAACAATCGTCGGGTAGGCTAATAGCGACCTGTGACTCAGGCTCTTTCCCTTTAGCCTTTTCCTTTGGAGCTCGCTGCTCGTTGTCCTCCTTGGTGAACGTAAGCTCGACCAAGAAGTCTGCTAGAGCTTGAGCCTTCAGTGCTTTTCGAGGTCGATACTCAATGTCAAATTCAGTAAGGGCAATTGACCAATTGAGTAGCCGACCTGAACTCTCCGGCTTGTGCAATATCTTCCTTAAAGGAGCATTAGTAAGAACCACAATTGGATGAGCTAGAAAATAAGCTCGCAACTTCCTTGAAGCCACTACTAGAGCATAAGCGACCTTCTCAGCATTGTAGTATCGGCTCTCCACATCTGATAGGGCCTTGCTGATGTAGTATACTGGTTTTTGAAGCCCTTCATCTTCTCTAACCAAAACCGCTGCCACTGATTTATCTCCCACGGATAAATACACAAACAAAGTTTCACCAGTGGTCGGGCTACTCAGGAGAGGTGGAGTAGCGAGGTAATCCTTCAGCTGTTGGAACGACGAATGACATTCGGTCGTCCATTCAAAACTTTTCGTCCCCCTCAATGCTTTGAAGAAGGGGAGAGACCTCTCTGCTGACTTTGATATGAAACGACCAAGAGCTGCTACCCTTCCGTTAAGTCACTGCATCTCTTTGACACTGGTGGGAGCCTTCATGTCGACTAAAGCCTTGATTTTTTCTGGATTAGCTTCTATACCCCGTTGAGATACCATGAACCCAAGGAACTTTCCAAGAAATACACGAATACACACTTGCTAGGGTTGAGCTTCATGTCGTTTGCTCTTAAATTGGCGAACGTTTCCCTTAGGTCGACCACGTGACGTCCAGTCTTTGTTTTGATGACCATATCGTCGACGTAGGCCTCCATGTTTCGGCCAATTTGAGAAGCAAATACTTTGTTCACCATCCTTTGATAAGTTGCCCCTGCATTCTTCAATCCAAATGGCATCATGTTGTAGCGGTAGATGCCTCAGTGCTTGAAATGCCGTCTTGATTATGTCGTCCTCATGCATCTTAATGCGGTGGTAGCTTTGAAGTAAGCGTCGAGGAAGGCTGAGGGTTGAGTGACCAGCAATGGAATCGACTAGCTTGTCGATTCTAGGAAGGAGATAGTTGTCCTTAGGGCAAGCAAGATTGAGAGTGGTGAAGTCGACACACATCCGCCATTTGCCATTTCGATTTCTTCACCATGACCACGTTGGCCAACCACGTTGTATGAGTGGCCTCTTTGATTATCCCCGCATTCAAAAGTTTTTGTACCTCGGATTTTATGGCCTCCTCCTTGTCGCGAGCAAAGCTTCTCAATTTTGGGGTCTAGGCTTTATGGTCGGGTTGACTTCCGATCTGTGAGCAGCGACCTCCTCCTTGATTCCCCTCATGCCTTCTACCCTCCATGCGAAGACATCATTACTTTCCTTGAGTAGCTCGATGATTTCTGCTCGCTCCTCAACTGATAGCTGCTTTCCAATCTGAATTTTTGGTCAGGGTAGGAAAGGTTGGTGATTACTGACTCTAGCTCATCCACAGCTTCTAGCTCGGGTCCATCCCCGAATTGTAGAGTCTCAATGATTATCTCCTTGACCCTTCGTCTCTCCTCGGCCCTCGGGTGTGGAGCTTAATTCTTCTATCATATCATCTAACTTGTCCGCAACCTCGGCGGTGGTGGTGGTGGCCCCCGAGTTATTTGTCGAGCCCGAGGCATAGGTTGCCTATGATGACTTGGTCGACCATAACTACATCTGAATCGACCTCAGTGGTGTTAGAGTGACGTGTCGACTCAAGCATGACCTCGTCATTTGAGCGATAGGTCGACTCTTCCACGTCGGTGATTGTTGACAGCCTGGTAGTTTTGGTGACTGATTGAGACAACTTTAAATAACCGTCATGAGCCTCGATTTCCAACTCCCTTTTCTTTCTTTCTCTCGAGAACATGATCAAGGTAGCCTCGAGCCGTGCCGTACACACCCTACTCCAAATGCCGGGTGTAGGGAACTTGACTCGCCGATGAGGGATCGATGCCACCATTCCAAGAGCGACCTCCGACCGGGATACCAAGTATAGCGGCATAGTCACTATTTACATCAATTACTATAAATTGTACCTTTGATACGATCCCGAGGGGTGTTGGCCTAGGTCGACATCGAGCTCTATCTTGCCTTTGCATCAACTCGATGATTGGTGAAGCCCTCCAACCTACCATCATATCTCTCCAACTGCTCATCATTAAGACCCATTTCTTTAAAGGTTTTGTAGAACAAAATATCCTTGCAGGCCCCCGTGTCGACTAAGAGTCTGCTCGTCGTACATCCGTCTATGAGACCTGGGATGACGAGAACTTGCTCTCTAGCTGCCATGTTAGTAGCCAATTCGTGGGGGAAGAAGCTGATCACCTCATCTCCGACTTCTCTGTAGGGGCACATGTGGGGCTTTATTGAGTTGGAAGATTTTGTGCTTGATGGCCGTGTTGCTTGCTTGCTCTGTAATGACCCCCGTGTTCAATCTAGGCCGCCTCGGTCCTTCTTTGTCCACCCTGCGGCCGCTCGCCTCCACCGGCTTGAGGTCTTTTCACATAAGCGTCGAGCCTCCCCTGGTCGACCATTCTTTGTATAATGCGCTTCAAACCCAAACAATCTTCTGTGAGATGACCAGTGTCCTTATGGTAGTCACAATATTTGCTATTGTCCCTTCTAAATTTGTTGCCTGGGTTCATTGGGACAGAGGAGCCGGCTCGACAAATGCTCATAATCTCTCGCGTTCGACTCACCGTAGTGGAGCGAAAGCCTCGGCACTTTCTCGCCTGCCCTAGTCCTTCTTTCCATTTTTATTGTTTCCTCCATTCTTGTTGGAGTCCTTTTTGTCATCGCCGACCTCCACCTTGGGGCTTTTACCATTCTTTTTCTCTTTCCTTTCCTCGCCAAAGAAGACATTATACACCTTCTCAAACAACTCCCCGTCGAGTTGTTACCGTACGAACCGTGAGTTCATAATCCATGTCTGCCGAGGAAATACCGTTTCTAAGCAATTAATGACTTCCCTATCAGTGAGGTCTTCCTCTATCTTATCAACCATTTCCTTAAACTTGGTGAAGTAGCTCATCGAGCTTTCATTCTTCGCCTGCACCAGGTTATTCAGATCGGAGACAGTTATCTTCCGAGCTCCTGCAGTCGAGAAGCGATCCAAGAACTTTGTCCTGAAGCATGTCCAAGTAGTGATGCTACCCGCGGCCAGACCGTTGAACCAAGTTAAGGCTGCCCCAGTGAGTGTGCTTAGGAGGGCTTTGCACATATTGTCGTCCTCATTGGCGACAAAACACATGGTGGCTTCCAGATGTGCTATATGACTCCTTGCATTGGTCGACCCCGAATACTTCTCCAGAAGTGGCAACCTGAAAGTAGGAGGAGGCCGACTATCTCTGATTTCTTTGGATAAAGGTCGAAGAGCAAAATCAATTCGTTCGACCTTTCCAGCATCCTTTTTCTTCTCCTCCTCCCATTGCTCAAACTTCTTTTTCATCAATAACCATTCCCTAGCATCGGGTCTTTCATCTCTTGGAGGGGGCGCAGCATTTGACTTCTGGCCTTCACTTCTAGGGGGAGTCACCTGCCTACTCCTTCTGTCCCTGTGAGAATGAGCCCTCTCTGATCGAACTGGAGATCTGTGCCTGTCACTTCCTTGTGGCGACCTGCGCCTGTAATCTCCGAATGGCGACCTGCGCCTCTCCTCTCTTACGGGCGACCTGCGCCCATTCCTGTCTCTATGAGACCCTGACCTCTGCGTCCTGGCTGGCGAAACCTGTCTGTTTCTATTGGCTGTTAAGCGCGTCCTTAAGTCAGACTGAGCCTCTTGCTCCCTGTTTCTGTTGAGGCTGGCCCTTAGGTCGTTACTGGGCATATGAACGACCGTGGGAGCACGCTGAACTATCCTGTTTTCACCATTCTGCCCCACACCTTCATTTGGCCTCAAACTCCTGGCATGTTGCCCATTAGAAACCTGAGTAGGGGCCACTCTCTCAGAGCGTATGTCGGCTGTTACTTTCGCCTCCTCCACGGCTATCAAGTGGCCAGAATCGGGCTCGCTCCAACATCATCTCCTTCGCTCGTGGGGTTGGTGGAGGGACCCGCCCTGTTTCCAACATTAACCCGAGCGCTGGACGTTTTGGAGGGGGTGGAACTCCTTGCCCATCCATATGCCTTTTTTCCTCTTCTGTCGTGTGCAATCCTCGGCCATCAACAACACCGGTAGAGCGGGTGGCTTTACCGTAGCGAGGACGATTCGGTGGGGAGGAGGCAAGTTCAAGTTTTCAAAGATTTGCGTTTGTGTTCGTGTTGTTGTTGTTCACTTCTTCATGCCCAAGTGAAGCCTCAGATACGTGTCCCTCTGAAGTCACCATTGTTGCAGGTTGATAGAGTTTTCGAGGTCAAGTTTAAAGCACGATTCCCGGCAATGGAACCAAACTGATGCTGCAGGAATTGTGCTTATCAATAATCCTCCACGTGGCAAGATTAATCACCTGGCTCCTTGACCTGAAATCAGAACCCACGACTAGCCGGATGTGTCTCCGGCGAAGACACTCGGGCGTGAGAGTAAGATAACAGTGTATTATAGCTCAAGATGTATTGAATAATGAACTCAGAATACAAAATGGCAGTTACCTTTCACCGTTTGGTAGTGATGAAGTATTTATAGACAAGAGTGATGTATTTTTGGGGAGGCGACATGTGCTCCGTGATTGTAGCGGCGGTTATTAGTAATGGGAACGTGTCTATAACGGTCCCCTGATTTGTAGGGATGTGGTTATGAGAATGGTTCAATCAAATACGCCTGCAAGTATCAAGTCGTCACTTGTTAATTTAGGTCGAGGTCGCCATTTGTGGAATGGTCGACCTGACTGTCGGGTAGAGCATGATTCGTGCCCGAATTGTAGTGTGGATCATGAGGTCGGACTAAGTTAGGTCGGGGCCTGGTAGGTCGAACCATGGGCTTAGTCGACTGATGTTTGAGATGGGCCTTGGGCCTTGTTCTGATTGGATCAGTCTCATTGAGGATATGGGTGTCCATGCTATCTGTGTTTGGGCTTTACTTGCTTAGCCCAACTTGACACTTTTGGTATGTTCACTTAGTATTACGCTAATTTTTTTCTTCCTAAAAGAAATAGGCAACACCAAATGTTTTGGTGTAGATCCGCCACTGGTGCAAGGTAAATTACGCCACAAATTTTCTTTTTGGGCGTCCCATTTAAAAAGGCACTTTCCCAAAAAGGAAACCTTAAATCACTATTCTCTCCACTCATTCTCTCTCCTACTTTACTTTTACACTCACAACATTCTCTTTCTTACATCACCTCCCACTCATTCTCTCTCCTATTTAATTTTTCATACTCACAACATTTAAATTTTTTCTCTTTCCTACATCTCTTTCCTTAATTTGCGTTCCCTCTTCATTTTTCCTTAATTTGCGTTCCCTCTTCATTTTTTGCCTTTTAGGCGGGGACGGAGGGAGTATATAGATGTAATGCATGCAGTGCAACCACGTGGCGTTTGCAGTTTCTGCCATTTATATACTCCTCTCTCTTCCATCCCAATCGAATCGAACCCGAATCAAACCAAATCAAACATCATCTCTCATCTTTGTGTTTCTCATCTTTATGTTGTATACAAGTTGATGATTGGGAAAAGAAACTAAAAAAAAAAAAAGAACAGAACAGAACAGAACAGAACAGAAAAGAAATATGGAGGCAAATTATGAGAGAAAGGAGGAGAGAAGAGAGGAGGAAGAGGTTAAAGAAGATCCTATGAGGAAGGCCAAGGAGGTGATCCGACAATCTGTTGTCAGCGGACCTGGCGGCGGTGGTGGTGGTCAAGAAAAAAGAGAGGGTGGTAGTGGTGCTACTGCCGCCGGGGAAGGCGTGGCAAAAGAAGCGAATGATATTCTGGTGTACAATCGATGTGTTAAAAATGTTGATTCTTCACTTGAGTAGCATTATAGTAGTACTGTATTAGAGTGGACGTGTCGTACACCCCCACTAATGTAAAGCTATTTCCTCTCTTCACAACCTAATTCTCCGTGGGTTGACAATTAACGGAGTTGGTTTTAATACAGTTATCTTTTTTCTGTTTTTCTGGTTTCATTATCCTTCTCACTAGTTCATAAATGAATTGCTTTCTCAGTTCCAAAATCCCAAAATGAATAATCATTTTGCATTTAATTGTCATTCCTAAAAATTCTTACAAGGTTGATTTTTAATATAAAATATTATTGTTATTCACTTTCAAACTTTTAACTTTCTTGGCCTTTCGGCAGTGGGCATACTTCATTTGGAGACCTGTGTTTTTGATGAACGCATGCCCTGCATTTGGAAGATGAAAAATGAATGTACATTTTGAATTTAAAGGTCATTTTGTAAAATTTAATTTAAACAGAAAAAAAATATAAATATTCTTTTAAAGGTCATTTTGGGAAATTTAAATTTTAACAGAAAAAAATTATAAATTTTCATGCTATTAACATTTGAAATTTAATTTTGCAAAATATAATAATTATAAAAAAAAAATTAAAATAATTCATATATTTAGGGAGAAAGTTATTGGGAAAAGTTTCGGACTTTTAGGCTCCGGTCATGGGATAGCGAATGTCCCGCGAAAGAAAGCTTCCTTCCGTTAATAAAGAGGAAGACCTCTGCCTCTGGGCGCTTCGTGGTGATATGGGAGGTAGGTTCTTCACGAAGATGGACTTTTGTCTGCCACCTTGTCCCTGGATGCCGCCGAAAGTCGGTATTCGGCCCCCTTTGTCTGCCACCTTGTCCCTGGATGCCGCCAAAAGTCGGTATTCGGCCCCCACAGGGCCTTAATCAAAGGTAGTCGTAGGATAAGCTAAGACTGGATTGAATCATTAAGTGGAATCTCTTTTCTGTGTTGTTTGTTTCGCGTAAAATAACTTGCGAAAAATTATTTCCTGTAAAATGTTTTTCGAAAAATGAATTTCTTGTAAAATGTTTTTCGAAAAAAAAATTCATGTGTTTAATGAAAATATTTTTCGATAAAAACACAATTTGAGATAATTTGAGTGGGTTGAAGGAGGGGGGGCAGTGTAACGACCCTAACCCTAGGCACTATTTTAGCATCATATTATATACTTTTAATATTATTGTTAATATTATGTGTTCATTTTATATCCTTGATTTCTTATAATAGGATGAGATGATTGGGAAATTAAATAAAGCATCTTAAGAGAAATATAAATAGAAATGAATAAAATAAAATAAATAAGAAGTGGGTAGTTAGGCTTCTTTGTGTAGGGAAAGTATAAATAGAAAAGATTTTTAAGGGATGGGGGGTCATACCCTTAAATCCCTCTCCGTCACCTCCTTAGTCAACCTCCCTCCATATTCTTCCCATACTTCCCCCATCTCCTTTACATCATCCTCCTCATCCTCCTCATTCTTTCATCATCTTCTTACTTCCTCCTAACAAACCTCCATGGAAGCTCCTCCATGAAAGCATCCCCTCCAAGTTTCTAGAGTATTCAACCCTCCTCCTTTTGGCAATCCGATTGTACTTTTGTGTTCGGGGCAACTAGGGGAATCTATCAAGCTAGGAAGATCCTCATTTCATCCTAAAATTCTAAAGTAAGTTATTATGACTTCTTTCTAAATATTGCTCACTTTATGTGTTTATGAATATTTTGTGGAAAGAAAATGATTGTGGTATTTTTGAATAAGGTTATTTGAGTAAAATGGGTTAATTAAGGATGAATTGATTTTTAGTATGAAATGGGGGTTTAAGTTGGAAGAATGAGGGTATAAGGAATGTAAAAGGTCAATGACTTTAATGGAGTTCTTGTATGTGGTTATGTTCATCTTACTTTGATTTGGGAAGAGATTATGAGTTTATTTCATATGGGTAGGAAGAAGTAGAAAAAGGACTTGGTATACTTTTAATGATGTAAGTTAGTATGATTTTCCCTTCTATTTAATGTTCATGAATTATTTGATGTTGTTATTGTCATTAAAATGGTTATTTGATGCTTTGAAACCCTTCTTGGAGTTGAGAAATTGGTTAATGTCATAGAATGATGTTGTTGTTTAAGGAAGATAATCATGAGTGTAAGAAAATGGGTTGAATTGGATTAAGATGGCAAATCTTGAAAAATGGTAGTAAAATGGGTGGAAAACCAAGTGGTAATGATTTATGTTAGGATATGATATCTTGGGGTTAAATGGTTTAGAATAGAATTAACAAAGTTAGAAATCCTTTTTATGTTCACAAAGTAGAAGAAGCTTGGTACTAGTTTTGGTTTTTGAGAGTTCTTAAGGAAAAATGCTACAGCTACCTGTTTCTGGCCGTGGCACGAGGTGCCCATGGCCAACTCGTGGTTACGATTCGTGAAATGAGAGCCAAATCGTTCTGAGTAACTTAAGTGTAATTGGCACGAGTCGTGCCCTCAGGCACGAGTCGTGCCATGAGGAGGTAACGAGTCGTGCTTTAGGGGACGCATGAATCTGAGAAAGGCCAAAGGGGCACGAGTCGTGCCCTGGGGCACGAGTCGTGCCCTGGTCTGGTGACTATGATCCAATTTGTGAACTGTTTAAACCTAATCAAACTAGAACCAAAATGAATCCTCTTTAACCTAGATTAAAGTAGAATAATTTGGCTACACCATGATGTCTTATTTGATCGAAATAGAATTGTGAAAGTAGTTTAAATATTGTTCGGAAAATGGTTGATAAGCTTGAGTTGTATCTTCACCAAAGTGGTTCAAACTTGGGAATTAGATCTTGAACTTTTATTAAGATTATTCAAGGTTGGGTAATGACTTCGTAGGAATGGTTTATGATACATAGAGGCCTTACTTGCTCGCATACCTTTGGTGATTAGTTTGACTAGTGTGGAGGCTATGAGTTACATTATTGCGTTAGTAAAGAACGTATATGTATTATATCGTTGTATTGTATTCCAATTGTGGATTATTTGGCACCTTGTTATATTGTATCCCAATTGTGGATTATCTGGCATGTTGATTATATTGTATCCCAAGTGTGGATTATTTGGTTATATTGTTACCTTACTTGAATTCATATTCATTGTTGGTATTATGCATAGTGTATTAAATGAATGTTGCACTATAGTATTGTTTTAACATGAGTATACATTACCATGTTGTTATATTCTTATCCCTTTTGTGGATTTTATTTCAAGTATCTATTATGTGCTTGGATATTACATGTGATTCGGGGGTATAATGGAATTCAATCAATTATGGATTTGTTCTATAAGTGATTGAAGGTTCATCATACCTGTGACCGTCCCCTCTGTGGCCACAGAGTGGGTGTGCTAGCAGCTGTATTGAGCCAAAAGCCTTACAGTCCGCTGCGATTTTGGTGTTATGGGGAATGCTTCTGTATTAAGCCAAAAGCCTTACAGATAGCGGTGATCTTATATGGTACTCTTATTAAAGGGTCATATAAGTATCTGATTTTCTTATATGGATCTCTGGAGTATGAGTCCTATAAGCGGTGAATATGCATGGGGGCAATTCACCAAAGAGTGGAGTTTTACTCCCACGTTGTACGACTTATTGTTCAGACGGGAAAGGTAAAATGAGGTAACGTAAGGTGTTTACCGCTTTCATAATGTGTTATGTGTAACCATGCTATGTGTTGCATATTGTTTGGCATCTTGCTGCATTCATAATAGCTTACTGAGATTTATTCTCACCCCTTCCCTTTTACTGTTTTAGATTGTGCTGAGACAGGTGACCTGAACCAGTGAGGCCGGGAAAAGAGTTTGGACTCTTGCTTTGGGACTTGTCAGGATAGGTATATGAGTGGGTGGTCGGGAGTCCTATTTAAGTATTATTCTTTTATAAGTTGTATGAAAAACTCTTTTGTTAAACAATGTTAATTAGAGTTTTCAATGTAATTGATCAAGTATGGTTATTGAAGTATTTGTTTAAATTCCTCCGAGTGGAGATATTATCAGTTGATTTTATTTTGGAAGTTTGAGAATTGATTTTCTTTTAAAGTGAAATAAAAGTTTTAAAAATAAGATGATTTTTCTTAGTTTGAGCTTCTCAAGCTCGGGACACGCTTTAGGTCCCGGGTTGGAATGCTCACAGGCAGGGGTGGTAGTAGTGAGTGAAGTGGGGTGGGGAGTTGTTAAAAAAAAATTTAAATAGGGGTGGTGGTGGTGAATGAAGTGGGGTGGGGAGTTGTTAAAAATAAATTTTAAATGATTAAGTGAAGTGGGGTGGGGAGTTGTTAAAAATACATTTTAAATGATTAAATTATTTTTTTTACGGAAAATGATTTCCTGTAAAATGTTTTCCGGTAAAATGTTTTCCGAAAAATGAATTTCATGTAAAATGTTTTTCGAAAAAAAATTTCATGTGTTTAATGAAAATATTTTTCGATAAAAACACAATTTGAGATAATTTGAGTGGAGGCAGGGGTGGTGGTGGTGATTGAAGTGGGGGTGCGGAATTGTTAAAAATAAATTTTAAATGATTAAGTGTAGTGGGGTGGGTAGTTGTTAAAAATAAATTTTTAATGATTAATTTTTTTTTTTACCCGAGGGGGGGGGGCGGTGGGGTGGTGGTGAGTGGGGTGGGTAACGTGGGTGTGTATGAAAAGTTACGTGTGTGAGGGTGTTATCATTTTTTTGAAAAATGTTTTACTTAGAAAAAATTCATAAGTCATTTTACGGCGAAAATGGGAAAAACATTTTTCGTAAACCATTTTTTCCATTTTTTGGTTCTTACCAAACATCAAAAAATAGGAAAAACGTTTTACGAAAAATATTTTACGGCAAACAAAATGGAGCCTTATGACCAGTGTTCTAAAAGACCCCGCCTAAGGGCGCCTAGGCCCCGCCTAGGCGCTAGGCCCCTCTCTAACGCCTAGTTCTAAAACCCGTCTAGGTCCCGACTAATCCCGATTAGTCCCCGCCTAGGCGCTAAGCCCGGCTCCGCCGCCTAGCATCCGCCTAGCGCTTTTTAGAACCTTTCTTATCTTATGACTTAGGAAGAAAATGTACGGTTAATATGGGCCGGGTCATCAAATAGTAAATGGGCTTAAATGGGCCGATTAGACGGGTAATGACCAGTGAGGCATCAACATCAAAATAAAAATCCCTTGCTTCACACCCTTCCCTGTCGTTCACCTTCCGGTGGTAATGATCTGCATCAACAAACTTAACCACTCCCTACCGGTGCCAGATCTCACCTCCCGCCATTCACATTTCCACACTTTCACTCTCCGAGCTCAAATTCACACTGAAAATCATATAATTCCGACCTAAAATCATCACTCTTTCATATTCCCCTCTTGCTGTTTTCACTACTGTAAATAATGGAGAGATATTCTTCCGACGAAGAAGATGATCGCCATAACCTGATTCTTCAGAACGAGAAATCTTCTCCTCCTCGCCGCTCCACCTTCCACATTGATGAATTCAATTCCGGAAATTCCCGCACTCGTAAGTTTATGTTCAACAAAAGGTACCTCCTGGCCGTTTTCCTCCCGCTGTTAATTGTCACTCTTTATTTCACCACCGATTTTAAGTCCTTCTTCCAAACGAATGCTTCTTACATCAAATCCGACTCTTCCTCCCTTAATCGCATGCGCGAGGACGAATTGCACGCTTTGTATTTGTTGAGACAGCAGCAATTAGGGCTTTTCAAGTTATGGAATCGTACAACTTTCAATTCTACTCTAACCGACTCTGTTAATAATACACAATTGGCATTGGAAGATGTTAAGTCGTCGCTTCTGAATCAGATTTCATTGAACAAACAAATTCAGCAAGCTCTGTTGTCGTCGCACCAGTTAGGAAATGATGTTTCGGATTTGGGAGATGGTAACGTTACGGATCCCAGTCTTAGTGGATATTATGGAGTTGGTAGGTGCCGGAAGGTTGATCAGAACTTATCTGCCAGGAGAACTATTGAGTGGAAGCCTAGAAAAGATAAGTTCTTGTTTGCGATTTGTGTATCGGGGCAAATGTCTAACCATTTGATTTGTTTAGAAAAGCACATGTTTTTTGCCGCTCTACTTAATCGTGTGTTGGTTATTCCTAGTGCCAAAGTTGATTACGAGTTTAACCGTGTGTTAGATGTTGAGCATATTAACAAGTGCCTAGGAAGAAATGTTGTTGTTACGTTTGACGAGTTTGCAGCGAGTAAGAAGAATCAATTGCACATAGACAAGGTCATTTGTTACTTCTCGGCGCCTCAGCCTTGTTTTGTGGATGATGATCATATCAAGAAGTTGAAAGCTTTGGGGCTTTCGATGAGTAAGCTGGAGCCTGCCTGGGTGGAGGATGTTAAGAAACCAAAGGAAAGAACAATGCAAGATGTGATTGATAAGTTTTCGTCTGATGATGATGTTATTGCAATTGGAGATGTATTCTTTGCTGATGTGGAGAAGGAGTGGGTGATGCAGCCAGGTGGCCCTATTGCACACAAGTGTAAGACTCTTATTGAGCCAAGTCATTATATCATGCTTACTGCTCAGCGTTTTGTCCAAACTTTCTTGGGAGAGAATTTCATTGCTCTTCATTTCCGGCGGCATGGCTTCCTGAAGTTTTGGTATGCTTCTTTTTTGCTTCCTTCAAAATTCATCTTAAACAGTTTGACCCAAGCAGTGGCGGATCCAGGAATTTTCATGAGTGTGGCCAAAATAATTAATGTCACAATTCATGATGTTCTTTGATAAGCAAAGCATTTTCTTCTAATAAATTAATGAAGTACTACAAGAAAACATACCTCAAACTATTTTTTTTGACTTTATCATCTTGAACCATTTGTTGAATGAACTATTTGTTGAAAGTTGCTCCCCTTGAAATGCTTGATAATGTCTTCTTTGATATTGATCATACTATCACATAATCATTTAAAACATAATTATTTAATGATGCTAGAAACTAGTACATAAACATTATAACAATACAATCATGAATTAATTTTTTGCAACATAAAAAGTCATCTCAATATGCCACATACAAGTTATAGTTTCTATAGATTAGCACCAAATAGATGAACCCATATACATAGTGTTTACAAGAACAAAATGGAACAACTACTATAAGAACCAAAAAATGGGTTAATTGTGAACAAAAGAGCACATTGTGAGGGGTGAACTTACAAGGATATGGTATACAAAAGTAAAAGAAACACCCATAAAACGATTTACAAAATGTCACCAATGTTGCAATCATATATAGGCAATGTGCTTAAACTATATTCTAATACTAAGATGAAAGTATTCGATTTTTCATAAGCAGAAATTGTTGAATTACACCTTCATTTCTTATGGTATCAAATGTTTCTTCTCTATGTATGTTACCATGCAATCGTTCATCCAATCATTGTCCTTTTTATTCCAAATACTAATCTTGATAAGCTTCATTGCAGAAAATACTCTTTAAGAATGACAAAGTAAGCAAATAATTACAAGACATTAATTAATAAATGTTGTACCACAATTTCAATCACAAACAATGAAGTAGAATCTATAGAAACTATAAAATGGAAAAAAAAAATTAGAATAACAAAGAGTAATATCCATATTAAGAATGTAAGATTTACCTTTTTTTTCTAGAAGTTAAGAGGTACTTGATCCTTTCAATTAACAATAAACTTATTTGACCCTGTAATCACAATATCAAATATCAGAAATTGAAGTATAATAAAAAAAATCCCAAATAACACCCTAAAACTAAGTGTAGTATTTTGGGAATGAAATAATGAAATTTATATCCCCAAATCACTCCAAAATCACTTAAATCGAAGCAATCTACAATCAAACAAGAGAATTGAAGTCGAAAATTGAATTACCTTGGTGTTTGTTGGCTCAATAACAACAATTTTTTGTTATATAAAAGCCCTAAACAGTGCAGCCGAGGAAGAAATTGAGAAGAATAAATCAAGAGAGAGCGAGATGGGCGACGAGGAGAGAGGCGAGAGATCGATCAGCTTCAGCTCGCCATCGTCACCTTTGCGTAGGTTTCCCCCAGTCGTTTCTCTTTCTCCCCTTTGTGTTTGCCCCTTTTCGTTTGTGTTGTGTGGCGTGTGTTTTTTCTCTTTTTTTTCTTTTCTTTTTACTGCACGTCTCCACCATTAACCAGTAATAAATAGAATTTAAAAAAAAAAATTGAAAACCCAGTGTGGGCCATGGCCCACCCTCGCCTCTTACTAAATCCGCCGCTGGAACCAAGTTGACTATCTCTGTCTGATTCTTAACTTTTATTGCTCCTCATTGTGCTTTGTTGCATTGTAATAACCGTGCAGCAATCAGAAATCCTTGCAGCTTCCTTTTGGTTGATTTTGAACTAAAACACTAATATGCTCAACGCAAGTGAAAGAAATTAGGTGGACTGAATGACGTAAGTTTCTGAGAATGTGGTTTGTGTATCAGCGAAGCATTATTGGATGCCTCGTGTCCTGCCTTATAGAAATCGATTATTTTTTGCCCAAGTAACCTTTCAAGATTCTTTTGTTGAACTTTCTTTGTGTTTTCTTGTTTTCCATGCTTGTCTCATAGGCTAATGATATATATGCTCTTTCCACTTCCATTCTCTTTTCTGCTTCTTCATTTTTCACCTTTTTGTAGAGCTGTAGATGTGTTTCATTCACAGTAGAATAATCATTGTTTCCTTATGGGAGAGGAGTCACTCATGCGGGCCTCTTGATCAGAACCCCAAGATGGGCGATAGACATGTCTATGGTCCTACCTGATCCCTAAACAAGTTAATCCGTCATAACTCAACCCATTTAATAGGATAAGTAAAAGCTTCTTGAGCTGCTGGTGTATACTCCTTTACGTATTTCATTAGCAATGTACTGCTCTTTTGTTCTGTGCCATTTTAGTGATTCTTTCTTGCATAATGTGTCTCTAACTCCTTTCACACATTTCTTCAGCAATGCAAAGAAACCAAGTTGCTTTTTCCCAGTTCCTCAAGCTGCAGATTGCATCAATCGTGTAGTCGAAAAGGCCAATGCTCCAGTAATATATCTTTCCACAGATGCTGCAGAAAGTGAAACTGGCTTAATGCAGTCACTTGTTGTGTTGAATGGGAAGACTGTACCACTAGTGAAGCGGCCAGCTCGTACTTTTGCTGAAAAATGGGATGCTTTATTGTATAGACACGGCCTTGAAGGAGATCCTCAGGTTAGCTTCCATCTTCTTTTTTATGATCCCAAGATGAGTTATAGCAATCATCACAGCTTACATTTACCCCATGTTTATACGACCTAGTACCTATATTATTTTTGAAATTACTGCCAGTTCCAGAGATAGTTAAAACTCAGTCTTTTCTGATGTATTAATCAATTTATATATATTTTTCTTTTTCCACCTGAACTACTTTGTACATAAGTCTCTATGGGTATGTCTAGTCATGTACAAATCCATATGGCTGCTTCAACTTCTCATTATCTTGTTGAGGAATGTGGCCTAAGAATTTTGACCTTTTTTTCAAAAGAGATGGTTTTCTTTTTTTCCTTAATAAATAGATTCCTCCCTCCAATACAAATAGAGGCAACAAATACCATTTCACTTTTCAGTTAATATGGGACATTTGATGCTGTTGTGATTTAAAAGAAAGGGTCTGAAAATGAAAGTTCTTATTACAGTTTCCATATATTTCACTGAATTTGCATACAGGCTGGGAAAATAAACATTCTGAATATCGTAAGAAACATACATCTCCCACTTGATGGATCTTTTATTGAAACGGTGGTTGTTTACCTGCAAGTTTTCATCTATGCTACAATACCTGTAGAGTAAATGTAAGTAATAGAATTGCTTAAGAATTTTTTGGTGGTCAAAAATCTAATTGTGTAGGATGTTGTGCTCTCCAAAAGTGGTTACACCAATAGCATTTATACTTCTGATAGAACTGCTTAAGAACTTTTCAGCATAGTTGCCGAAACTCAAATGGCCTATGCTGTCCTCAGCAACAAGGCTGCCTTGACTGCTACACCAGTAACTGCTTTGTTACTTCTAAGCATAGTTGTCAAAGCTCAAAATGTCAGGCTTATGAGCAGTAATGAGGCCGCTCTGGATGTCACATCTATGCTTGATTCCTTATTGTTCGTGTGCCCTGTTTTATTGAGTTATATGGCAGTCACTTGCTATAGTAGTGAGTGCAGCCATTTTGAGGGGACTTGTTAAAAGTGGAAGATAATAACTTGTACGATGTTGTTGATGCTCAAGTAATATTAGTATGATTGAGATTTTTGGGGTGACCATTTGAGCATTGCGGCCCGTGGGTATCCTGGTGTAATGCAAATTTTTTTATTCTAGTAGAAAAAATTAACCAAGTGTGTATACACCGTTTGAGACAGCTGACTGCTTCCTTACAAACTCTAACCTGCATTTCAATATTTTCTCTGGGCATATACTTTGAATTTACTTCCCTCGGGAATATAATGGAATTTTATTGGCTATCATTCATAAGTATTGTTCAATCTTTTCATGAAGGTGGAGGCTATGTTGGACAAGACTATTTGTGCTTTGTCTTCTGTGTTCATAGGATCCTCTGGATCCACGTTCACAGAGGACATTCTGAGATTACGCAAGGACTGGGGATCATCATCTATCTGTGATGAGTACCTCTGTCAAGGTGAATTACCAAATTTTATTGCAGAAGCTGAATGAAGAAACAGGGGGATCCTCCCTGTTGTTCATATTTACTTGAAGAATTGGAGATTCCAATGCCTGTCAGCTGTGTTTCTATCAATTTTTCTACTGGCTTGTATTCTAGGTGTACAATAATAGCATTAGCATCTCAGTTGATATACATATTTTTTTGTACAATTGCCTGTTTCCTTTTCTCTAGCAGTGAAATTGATTATTTTTTTCCTGATGTATCTAAATTTTTTTGTATCAGTAGTAACCCAATGGGTGGATAGGATTTAGTGACAAAAGAAATAAAATATTGTGGAACATCTATCTCTATTGCTTTGAAAGCCCCTAGATTACCCTGTGAAACAACCCCCCCCCTCCTAATATACTGTAATGGGTGCCTTGGCCCCTAAATTACATCAAATTAATACAATATTGTGGAACAATAGTTCTATGAATATTAGAATTAAGACATACGTACTCGGTCAACGAGCGATTATTCAGTGGGATGATCACGTCAATTCACTAAGTAATGTGGAACAATGACCAACTGGACTCGAAACTATTCTTTCGAGCAGCTCTTGCTGCCCTTCGATGAGCGACTTTGAGTCCATTTATGCCGCTTTACTCGCTTTGTATGTGGTTGAGATTAATTGTTGGTCTCATCATTGAGTTTAAATCATCGCATTTGCCTAGCATAAATGTGAGTTTAGACAAATTTTACACAACTCGATACAACGAGTCGAAATAAAGTTTCACAGGAAGGCTGCCATAACCATGACCAATTAGTAACAATATTTGACTTGAGTGTTGTGTATTTCCTAAAACTATCCTCATCATCATCATCAGTGATCCCAACCCAACCCAACCTCAAATAAAATATTAATTTCTCTCATTTTCATATACACCACTCCAACCTTATACTCCCTCCGTCCCAATCTAAATGTCCCAACTTTTCTTTTTGGGTGTCCCATTGAAAATGTCCCAACCCAAAAAAGAAAAATTTTTATTACTATTCCACCCACTCATTCTCTCTCCTACTTTACTTTTACACTCACAACATTCTTTCTCCTAACTATTCATCTCACTCATTCTCTCTCATATTTAATTTTTCATACTCACAACATTTAAACTTTTCCTCTTTCCTACATCACTTTCCTTAATTCTCGTGCCGAACCCATTTTAGGACATTTAGATTGGGACGGAGGGAGTATAATTTATACTCCCGTCAGTGACCCAACCCAACTCAACCCAATCTTTTAATAAAATGTTTATTTTTTTTTTACTCCAACTTATCTAAAATACTTATTATTTTTTTTTAAAATAATTACCCTTACAATTATAAATTCATGAATTTTGATAAAAAAAAAATTATGAATTTTGATATATTTTTTATTTTTTTTATTTATATAATTGTATAGAATAAATATACTAGTTTTAAAAATATATTTATATAAACACAAAATCAAAATAATTTGGTGAACAAAAAAACATAAAAAAAATCAAATGGTGACCAACTGGGCCAACCCAAGGGTTTACTGACCAACCTAGGTTGTTTGTTTGGATGACTTTCTCTTTCTTTTGTTTTTTTTTCTAAACTTGACCCTAACCCACAAAGGAAAGTCAGCATTGTTGTGAGCAGTCTAACTATCCCCGGATCTAGAGGGGAGGGATTTTTTTTCCAGAATTGTTATATAGACCCTTAAAATTGTTAAGTAAACCCGTAGCGTATTTTATTTCAAAAATGCTATCTCATGAAATGTCTAAATTAACCTATACCTAAATCCTTCTCCTCACAGCCGGTCCACCCCCATTACCCATTTCTCAATCATCTCTCCCTTCAATCACCCGCTCCAAAAAAGATAGACTCGTAACTAAAGATCAACGTCATTCAAAAATGGCATTTACCTCACTTCATTTCTCTCTAATGGAGATTCAAATCATCGCTTCCTTCTATCCTCGTCTTCTTCCCCAATCTCTTTCATCCCACCGTCGCTGCCCCTACCTCTCCATCTCCCCCTCTTCAGAAAATTCGCCAACCTATCCACGACCACAACACACCATCCCCATCTACCTGCTCAGTCACTGCTGGTGCTACTGGCCATGGTTCGGCCATACACAACTGATTTTTACACTTATTCGGCAGGGTTTCTGATGTGATCATAAAAAATTGTCAACGGAAAATACGATAGACTAAGGGTCAAAATGGATAAAATAAATATGTGAAAAATGTGTAACTGTATGAAAATAAAATGATCATTATTTGATAAACGAATCCATGGTATTATGATATACTATGGCTAGGTAAATGGGTCAAATGGGCCGAAATAGGACTAGTGGGCCGAGTGGAAAATGACCCAATGGGCTTTAGAGCTAAAGGCTCATCCGGATTCTAAGTATAAAGTAGGGGTGTTCACGGTCCGGATTGGTCCGGATTTTATCAAAATTTCAAAAAAACAGGACCGGATCAATTGTTCGGTTCTGCCTAAATTCGGGACTGTGACTGCACCATTACATTACAGACCGGTCACATTGGTCCGGTTCCAATGGTTCGGTCCATGTCCGGTTCCATCGGTTCCACAAGTTACACTACTATATATTTTTTCTAAAGATAAAACATGCAACAACTATTTTTTTCATGAAACCAAAATATAGGAGGATTACATAAACAAAGTTCAAATAAAAATATTCAGACATACAACAAATTAACTGAAATAGAGGAATAAAGTTCAAAGAAAAAATATAGGACGATTACGTTACATAAACAAAGTTGAAAATCGAAAAGTGAAAGTTCCATGCTTATGCTTAATAAAAGTAAATTTGAAATTATGAATATATATATGTATATATGTATATATATATGTATATATGTATATATATATGTATATATGTATATATATATGTATATATGTATATATATATACATATATATATATATTATACATAATATATACATAATCGGTCCGGTCCGGGTTCGGTTCAGGATCATATATATTTTTTCAAAAATCAGGACCAACCCAAATAATCGGCTCCATGTAAATTTGGGACCAGAACCAAACCAATTCTATTGGATTGGTCCGGTTTTCATTGGTTTGGTCCGATTCTATCGGTCCGGTTCGATCCGTCGGTTTTTTTGTTCAGCCCTAGTATAAAGGAAAGCATTTCATCTTCAACAAGGCTGGGAGGTTCATTCTCTCTTTTCTTCCTCCCCAAAATCCACATATTCTCTCTCTAAATTCGCTCTCTAAATGTTCATTGTTTATCTACTCAAAAAATAGTTTAATAATTCTCACACCAGAGGATTTTGGGGGGAAAGACCCCCCACCCCTAACGGTGTATTGTTTTGTCAGATGTTGCGGAGATTTGGTGTCATGGTCAGCCATTGACGTCATCAAGCTTGGACATTCATGGTGAGCGCAATTTTTGTAGCGTCAGTTTCGTTGAATTATTAAAAAAATTGACTGATGATTTTTTGAAGATATTCGGTCGCAGGCGGGACAATATGAGTTTAGAAATTGATGATGAAATTTTTTAGCGGGAGCGGACCCTTCATCTAATACCCAATTGACTTTATGTGGAAATAGGGTGGGGGGGTTGGTTGAAGGTTCAATGGAAATAGGGGGAGAAGAATGGGGTTGGACGGCTGGGGAAGAAGATGAGCGTGGGGTGTGTGTTTTAGTAATTCAAAGGGGTAAAAGGGGAAGATTTAGGGTGTGTGTTATGTTAAATACAAGAGAATTGTTATTTACCCCCGCAACATTACTGAATATCCCGCAATACTAAGTCTACCAAATATTCAACAACGCTAGTCACACCACCCTTCTCTCTATTTTACCCCTTTCTTCTTCAGCCCATCCACCCTCCACCGCCAGCCTCCATGTACACCTCCATATGACACCGGCGGATTACGTTACCGTGAGAACAACTTTAGAAATAACAATTTTCACCTGAAAACAACTTACGGACCAGGGCATTCGGAAGTCAATTTCCAAGGCGCTATCAACGCCTTTCTCTCACTCACGCGGACGTCGTATTCTTCAGCCACTCTCTAACTCGGCAAGCATCCATTAGCCATGGCCGAAGCCCCCTAAAACTCAAGCAATTGCCATCGGAAAATTCAAATCGACCCACCTTTCTTCTCCCAAATCCTAATCCCTTATGTTTGTCATCCATCCCGCTTCATCTCGTCGTCAGATCTGCCATGGTTCAACAACTCAAACCCCCGATTCCACCAGGAATGTCGTGAAATCGAAGCATAAAGGGGTACCCAGGAGGAGGTTGATGTGTTTCCCCCTGCTTCACCGAATCGATTCGAGACAATGAGCACAAGGGGCGAGTTTTTGATTGTAGCATATGGAGGTGGACATGGTGGCTGGCGATGGATGGTGGATGGGCTGAAGAAGAAAGGATAAAATAGGGGGAAAGGTGGTGTGACTAGTGTTGAATGTTGGGTATATTTAGTATTGCGGGGGTATTCAATAATGTTGCGGTTTGATTGTAGCATATGGAGGTGGACATGGTGGCTGGCGGTGGAGGGTGGATGGGCTGAAGAAGAAAGGGATAAAATAGGGTGAAAGATGGTGTGACTAGTATTGAATGTTGGGTATACTTAGTATTGCGGGGGTATTCAATAATGTTGCGGGATAAATAACAATTCTCTATAGGGTTTTGTTAGGCTACCCACCATAGGTGTATTCTGACAAGTGGCCCATTATTTTTTGACAAAAATGTCCCTCATTCCTCAAAGCAAGCATATGTATGATGGAGACAAAATTGTAACTTTCTGATGAACCAACAGATGAACCAGCTGCTGGTTCATCAGAAAGTTGCTGCTAACCTATTTTTTTTATTTTTTTTAAGTTGCTGCTGATCAATCAGCAGCTGATTTATCAGAAAGTTACAATTTTATTCTTATCATACATATGCTTGCTTTGAAGAATGAGAGACATTTTTATCAAAAAATAATGGGTCACTTGTTTCCTAACAAAACCCTTCTCTATATACAACTCGTTAGGTGGGGTGTAAAAGCGGGTCTGGCATAATTCAGGGTGCTGTCGTAAGAATAACGTCATACATAAAGGGGGTATTTTGGAAGTTCTCTTCCCCTCCTCCGAAAACCAAAATTAGCGCCGCTGTTTGGTTTCGTGTTCTGCAACCCTCGGTGAGTTCCAAATATCACTATCTGTGTGCTCGCAGTCAAAAACGACAAACATTTGCATTGTTTCGTTCTTGATTTTGTTATAACCACCTTTGTTCTTTTTTAATTTCTCGTTTCTTAACACGACAGATTTCAATCGAACTTCATATGAAATTGAGCTGAAATACCCTTTCATTTATAAATAAATTGCAGTAAATATTTGTTTGATTGAGTAAATCGAAGATGAGAGCGAGAATATTGGTGTTTCCGATCAAAGGAAGGAACTGGTGTTTCAGCCGATCGATTGACAAGCCAACTTCCGACTCACAATCCTCATCTCAAATTCCGACCACGTTCAAGCAACTCTGGAACACCATTAACTCCTCTTCCGACAAGTCAACCGCCGCCAATGCTCAAATTATCGTCGATTTTGCAGCTAATAAGGTCCAACTCACTCGACCCTCTTTGTTTCCTTGCAATACAAGTTGATAAATGAATGTTCAAATTTAAATCTAGACTAAATGAATGTCCAAATTTATACTAAGAAATTTTTGTCCCAAATGAATGAATGTAAAAAACTGTCTCTCTAAACACTTTTTTTGCCAATTTTTTTCCCTATTCATTATATTATCGTAAAACTAAATGTTTAGAAAGTGGAAAAGAAGAATATTTATTAATCTTTGCCATTAAAATCTATAAAAAAAAAACACACATTTTCAAATTGTCAGTTAAAATGAAATTTGGACATTTATTTAGAGAAGGAGGGAGTAATTACCAAATGATAACTATTAGATGTTGTGATAACTTTGTAATTTGATATTGACAAAACATTTTGGGGAACGCCGGATGTAAAACTTTTTTTTTCTTCGAATTATTATGTGAATAGATGAATAGAAGTTGGACTGCCTTGGAAATGGCGCCTGCTGGAAGTTTCAAAAGCAAAATTCATGGGTAAAACATATTTTTTGTAATCTTATTTCTTAAGATACGTACGTTGAAGCTCTAGTTTCTCATGGTAGCCTCTTTTGATTTTAGGTTGGGATTACGCCTTTTGTCTCGTGTCAAGCCCTCTGAGATCTTTCTTAAATCTATTTCTAACGAGATTACAGATGTGGAAGTTATGTATCCCCCAAGGTTTGTTTGCATTTGCTTAATGTTTCACTGCTGATTGGTCTTTTACGTTTCATTGTTTAAGTGTGCGGATTTTCCACTTAGGTAGTGACAGTGTGTCAAAGCTCTTATGGTAGATGGGGTGGGGGTGGTTGTCCTGTTCTAACATGCTTTTACTGTTGTGTAATTTTATTTGATGTGTGAAAACTTGCTACAATAAAGACAACCGAAGAGTAAAGAGAAATACGGAGTTTAATAGAATTAAGTGCTGTTACTTTGTGTTACATTCTGTGGTTCTTCGAATCTCCGTAGTACAAGTCTTGGTGTACACTAGTCTTATGTAGTGTGTGGTCTTGGTGTGGTAACAACATCCTGGCAATGTAGGTATTGCATTACACTATTGTTTTAATTATTATTTTCTCCCAGTGTCGAATTCATGACAAGCTTTATCATTTAGGTTTTAATACTAAGTGTTACCTTTATAGGCATTTACCTTGACATTATGGAACCATAAGAAGCACACAGGCACTTCTTAAAAAAAATTGTGCATGTACTACTCCCTCTGGTCCAAATTATTTGTCGCTTTTGGGCCGAACTTTTGGTCCAAAATAATTGTCGATTTTGGGTTTAAAAGTATTTGAATGCCCTTTTTAACCTTACATTGGAATTTGTTGCAAGTTATTGCTTGTTTTATTGTGAGAAGTAATGTAGGTGAGAGAGACAATTAATAAGGGCGTATTTGGTATTTTCCTCATTAAAGTGTAGTAATAATTGCTTTCCGTAAAAAGTGCTAAAGCGACAGATATTTTGGACCGGAGGGACTAGGGAGTATCATAGAAAAAGCATGCTGAATGAGATATTTGAAATGAAGATCTGATTACCCAGTGCATCCTTGCTATGATAAAGTAAACCAAAGAACTCACTACCTAAATAAAACTGAAAGAAACCTAAAATTCTACATTTGTAATAACTGAAGGTGTATATAGGTGGTAGTAGAGTTCCTCCGTGAACTTGGGTCGCGTGAACATCAGATGGCTGGGTACAAGACTTATGAGGTAGTGTATGTAAATAAATGTTAGTATTTGTGAAGGAATAGGTTCGATCTTCTTCATAGAAGTAGTATTGTCTAGTAGAGTCTCTGAAGCAATATTGTGCTACTATGGGTTGGGGTTGGGGTTGGGGTAATGGAACTGTTGGAAGTAATAATGAGAGGGTCTGAGGCTGGGTTGGGGTTGGGGTAATGGAACTGTTGGAAGTAATAATGAGAGGGTCTGAGGCTGATATATGATAGGAAAAATATTGACTACTTCAGTACCATGGACACGTATTGAAAAGGACACCAGAGAGTGAGGGTACTTCTTTAGTGTTGTATGATGTGATCAGCATACTGTTATTAAACTTGAAAAATGTTTTTGTAGATTGAATGGACTCTTTAGAACATGAGACCGGCAAGAAAAATTTGTACTTGAGACATAGTTTTTGCATCTGTAAAGGCAATCAAGTAAGGTATTTATTGCATAACTTTTGTGCAGCACTAATTTCCAAATTGAAAGGTATTGGTCTTGTGAAATGTTGAAAAGAGATTTTTTACTGTGGCCTCCGGAGTGTTTGTGTCAGTTTTATACCTGATGTACTGCTTATGCTAGTTCAAAGCCAATATGATCCCTGTAGTTGCAATGTGGTTTTGGGGGTTGGTTTACTCCTTTTATTGATCTTCGGAAATTTGCATGAGGTTCTTCTTGTGCTTCTATAGGTACGTTTATCATTGAGTGTTACCATCTATAAAGTAATAGTTTAGCAGTATGATGCAGTTGTACAGTTCTTAACACAGAAAATTGGCTCCGCTACCATTAGATCCTCTCAGACTGTTATTCCTTTAGCAATTCTTCTCAAACTTCCATCATGTATGTTTTTCAAACTTGGTTATGTCCTTGGAATTGATTCTTTGAAACTTGGTGACATAATTCCTTACATTTTGACTGAACTTACATTAGAAGTCTGACTATCTCAGGGGCATAAGCGCAAAAATACCTAATCTATTTGTTTGATTAGGCCACACTAGTTCTCTTATGAAGATGCGCTGTGATGAATTAATCCATTTAATTAAGTAACTTTATGCCAAAAAATATGTGATATATGAATGTGTAGTCATGGATATTGTTCCTCTCAATGCAGCTTAAATGAAAGGCTTGTGCGCCGAAGGCTGCGGCATATCGCCTTGAGGTAGAGTTAATCTTTTTCCAAAAAATCAAAATGTGATTATCAATTGTTATTGTTGCTACATTTTTTTTATCTTTCTTATTCACATGTATTTCATACTGGTCTTTATTTTAGTATGTGTAAAGATTGGGCTGTAAACAAGCCAAGCTTAGCCGGCACATATTCTACTGCTTGACTCATTTTTGTAGATGAGCCTTGTTTTATATTCCAAAAGAGCCATTAAAATCTTGTTTGTTTTCACCTATACATGAGCAAGTACCAATTTAAGTGAGCAGTACATGAGCTCTATGATTCGTTTTTGCTCCTTATATGTTTCCTTGAGTGGAGGAAATGCAGTACCATCTTTGTAGTAGAAAACACGTTGATATAGTGATATTCATACTGTAAAGTGAATTTTTAATCAGAATTGATAAAAGTGAAATGGGACACAAGGCATAAAAGAGGTGCTTGCTTTAACCCTCCCTTATCTCCAGAGAAAAGTTAGCTTCTTCTGTCGGTTGTGCTCATCCAGATTTTGTTTTCTACACTCCTCGACATGATTACAGTTATCAGTCACTGTTTAGCTCCCTTCATAAACACCATCTTTCTAGGGCATTGGCTGACTGAAACTATTTTAGTTTATGTACATATTGCTGTGCCTACTGTAAAAATTAGGTGAAATTAACCTGCAAAACCTTTTTAATTTATATTTTGTGGTTGGGTGCCTTATCCAATGTTATGCGCACGGATGCACATGCATAGTTTGAAGACTTCACCTGCGCATATTGACAAAATATGGATTAGAGCTAGCAGATGCATACATCGACTTAAAATGCCTGCCAAGATTTATAATCTCGGAAAATATCATTTATCATGTGAAGCGTTTCATTATGAACTGTAATAGCTATCTTTAAACCTGAACGAAAAAAAGGCTTTTGCATTGTCCCTTAAACAACTTCTTGTTTTGTACTGATATGCATGTTTATTGTTTTGTCACATTGAGTTGAAGAATGTCTTAATGATTCAACAGGGGAACTGTTATCCACAAGAACTATTTTTACGGGTCAGTTACGCTGCTCCCCTTTACCTCTGCTTTCACTGTAAGTATACACTTTTACTGCTTAATTTGAAATTAACTTCTAATTAGGAATTGTTCTTATCATCACATTAAAAAAAAAAATCTTTCTGAGCCAAACTATAGGCTGCCTCAGTTTTTCCACGTTCTCTCTTTAACATCAGTATTTTCTTAAAAATAGTTGCTGCAAGTTTCTCAGAGTTTCTTTTATTTCTGTCTAGATTCTGCCGTTGCCAAATGTCCCCTTCTTTTGGACCTTATTCCGTACATATTCTCACTGGAGAGCTCTTAAGGTGAGCAAAGGCTTTCAAAGCATATGAAGTTGGTGCCTCACTTACTCATTTAGACGGCTCTTGATTATCATGTGATGATGTGCATTAATTACAAAGAGCAAAATGTGTGTGTGTACGATCAAATACCATGCAGCGAATACCTTTCTGTATAGAGAACTTCAATGTATTTGGTAAAACCCCAACTCCTGCGTTTCTAATCCAATTTTATTTACTTCAAATTTATGGGCAATGGCAGTTCACAGTTCAATATAACTATTCTGCTTGGTTTGGAATCTCATCTGTGGAAGTTTTTGGATCATCTGTCTGTCACATTCATAACTATGGATGCACATGCTGAATATAATATCCTTCCTTGCAAATTAACAAGAATCTCAAGTGTTTTCTTTGCATAGTACTCAGTTAATTCTACTTGTAACAATTATTAATAATTTGTTTCCAATTGCATTATCTGTCTTCAGCACTTCTATTTCATTTAATTCTTTGGGACAGTCATTTTGAATTAAAGTTGCTCATCAGTTACCTTGCTTTTTGAAATAGAGCTTTTTGGTCATTTTATTTTCCAGTTGATAGGTACTTGACAAAAGGACAATGTATTGTATTTTTGATAGTTAACATCATCTCATCTCCTCCTATCAGAAATAAAGCATTCACCACAATTATTTTCATTGTCACCTTGATCATCTAGTTGTTTGGTCCTTCCTCTATCTAGTGGTTGCCATTGTAATATTTTACTCCCTCCAAGACTATTACTCGACTGTAGAATACGCCCAGTGTCTGGTACCAATCGTGTTTGTGTGATTTTCCGTCCCTTTGTATTAGAAATCTAGTTTGAATGGTTTTTTTTTTATTGCACTAATATCTCCTGAAGAGATCATAAAACTTATGTTGCTTTCACGAAATTCTGATTGGGATGGGTAGATTAATTGTGTGTTGTGTTCAATAGGGAAGCGAAAAACTTCTTCAACTAGTCTCGGATTGCGTACAGAATCAGAGTTCGTCTGATGAGGTGGTCCATGGGGGTAAAACAGCAGAAGATAACTCAAACAACGAGATCCAAAATCCATTTGGTCCTCGATGGGTAGGGAAATTCTTACTATCTCGAGAATTTGAATATTCATATTTCTTGCAAGCATTATTGGCTCCCCCTTGCGGGTTTTTTCATGGTTTGTGGCTTCTCGTTCTTTTTTTTTTCCTTCCGTTTTTCACTGCATCTCTTTTTGTGTCCCCTAGCTTTGATTAATTGGTAACTTTCTGGACTTCTTTGTTGGTATTTTGATTGCTTATGATTTATCTTTTCGTGTGAACAAAATGGCAACCTCTGAGTCATTATGCTTAGCTCATTGTCTAACATGACTACTTGATGCATAGTTTTATTTCCTCCAGATTATAGAGCTTTTTGTTGGTTACTAAAACTTGAGGAATTTGTATAGATTCAGCAGCCAAATTTAAAGTCAGTCCTGAATTGAAATATTGTTTAAAAATTTTCTACGAGAATAATTGGACTGCTGCAAATTACAAACTGTTACTTTCTCTTCAACTGATTGTCAAACTATTTAATAAAGCTATCTTGATACAGACTCATCACCCAATTCCTTCCTGTTTACCAGTTGTCATAAATTATCGTTTTCTCATGTGATGATAATTTTGTCATTAATTTCATAGTGCTCTCGACTATATTCAGGTCTGTTTTCTGATCAAACTTGTTGAATTAGGTTTTGCGTCCGTCGAAGGAACTTGAGGAACTTGTTCAAAGTGGAGGCGCTGCAGATGGTCTAAGTGAGGAGCTTATTTCAGACATCTGCAAGGCATTTGATTTGAACAAACTGGATGTCCTAAAATACCAGCACATGTTGTAGTTAAAAAGGGTCCTACTTCTTGTTGGTATCTCAGGTTTTCCTTTTTCCTGATTGATTAGAGAAGCCATCATTCTTGGCAAATTTTGAACTTATTTATCTCTGTTTGGGAATTTTATTTAATTAATAGTAGTTCAACTCTAAAGAGCTGCATTGGATTGGATGCCGCTATTTTTGGACTGATTTTATTTAAGTTTTAATTTCATGCCTTAGAATTTAGCTGCCATACAGTGTTTATTTTGACTGTTATATATTTTTATTTTTCATTTGAGAAATTGATAGATTTGTTACTTACTCCCACCCGTTTTACATGGAAAAAAAATAATGCAAAATTGATATTACACAGAAAAATTTACACAAAGTGTATAATTGAGTAGTCTGGTGAGTTTAGAAGACAGTGTTTTAAAAAGCGGGCGCGGGGCCTAGGCTAGGCAGGGTTCAGGTGCCGCGATTTTCTGCTAGGTGTGAATACCCCGTCCCGATGCAACGCGCATTCGGAAGTTTCAAATAATTAATTATAAAAATGTCGGACCGAAATGGGATATTCATCTAGTGACACTCGCTTTAAACCATGTTAAAATATTAGTTTAAATTTTGAGAGTCGCCACGCCACTTTGATATAGCCCAAAGCTTTGAAAAAAGGCTAAACAGTTAATTGGGTTCGGGGGTCAAGTTACAACAGAAGAAGAAACGTTATCACTCCTATTGCCCGACGAAACGGTCTTTCTAACATGTGGGGTGTTGGTTGTGTGCGGTGTTTACGGGAATAGATAGAAGAAACGGGATCATGCATAAGGAGGAGGGGAGAGAAAGAATTAATTAATGATCACACCCTAGAACCTTTGAGTTAGGCCCTCGGAAGGTGCACTAATCAATGTTCATCCTTGGGGAATTGTTGATCATGGGACAATTATAACTAAGGTGGAAGGAAAGCAATAGTTCCTAGATCCATTGGGTTTCTTAGGGCGAAACCTTAGATCATCCTCGGCTATAGCATAATTAAAACAACCCTAAATCTAGCATATATGGCATAAGCAAGAAATAAAGCAATTAAAATATACTAAGCATGCAAACAATAATAATAAAGACAATAATAAAGAACAAGAATATTAAAAAGAGAGTCTTACCAATTGTAGCAAGACTTGGGGGTCGAATCTTGGCGATTCGAGAGAAAAAAGAAGAACTAAGGGTTAAAGCAAGTATAGCTCGCTTCTCCCGGAGAAAATTGTGTGTTGAGAATGGGAGCAGGGCACCCCTATTTATAGTGTTCGGTAACTGGGCTGGGCCTCTAAAGGGTCGATCGGCTCTAGGATAGAAGGGTCGATCGGCTCTAAATAAAAGGAGTCGATCGCCAATGCACGGGCAAAGGGCCGATCGGCTCTTCCAACCGGCGTCCTTTCCAAGGCGACAATGACGGCGCAGTACGGAAGAATTTAATGGATTAGGGTTTTTAGGGTTTTCCTAGGGTTTCTAATTAATATCAACCGGGCCAGGTATTTGGACTACCTTTTTTCGGACCGGGTACTAACAGTAGCCCCTCGGCGACGCTTCTTGTAAGACAAGTGGGGTCGACGATAAAAGAATAGGATCCGTCCTGAAAAAAGGGATTTCAGGAGGTAAGGAAAGTGATTTTGCGAATGTGAGGTTGGGACTCGATCTGAGTCGCAAAAAAGATGACCAGGTAGGTCAAGCGGCTGGACCCACGTCGGGCTACCTACGTATCCCAAAAGGAATCAAGCCAAGTCGTAGTTCGAAAAGGAGAGTCAAGTATAGTCTTGCCTTCTCCGTGAGAAAATATGTGGAAAGGAAATTCAAGAAGTGTAGTCTTGATTTTTCCGTGTGAAAATATGTGGAAAGGAAATTCAAGAAGTGTAGTCTTGATTTTTCCGTGTGAGAATATGTGGAAAGGAAATTCAAGAAGTGTAGTCTTGATTTTTTCTTTGAAAATATGTGGAAAGGAAATTCAAGAAGTGTAGTCTTGATTTTTCCTTTGAAAATATGTGGAAAGGAAATTCAAGAAGTGTAGTCTTGATTTTTCCTTTGAAAATATGTGGAAAGGAAATTCAAGAAGTGTAGTCTTGATTTTTCCTTTGAAAATTGAATGTGATGGAACGAATCAAGTGTAGTCTTGATTCGTGTCCCAAGAGAAAGTATATGAGGCAATGTGGAAAAAACTGTGTGGGAATCAAAAAACTAAGCATTTGACTTTTTGCGGGAGTCACCCCGAAAAAATATTAATATAAAAAAAAGTTTGGAATTTATGAAATAAATAAAAAAAAGAATTATTTTAAAAAGAGGTTTTTTGAAAACGGTAAAATATGAAAAGGGGAGATTTTTTGAAATAGGGGAATTGTTTTTTTTTTTTTTTTTTTTTTTTTTTTGAAATAGGGGAGTTGTTTTTTTTTGAAAGGGGGAGTTGTTTTTTTTTTTGAAAAGGGGGAGAGTTCCTCGGGAAGGAGGAGAATTAAATCAACCGGTCAAATTACTCTGCCCGAGGAGGACACGCGTCAGGCCTAGAGACTGAAGGGCCGATCGGCCCTATGCCCTGATTGGCTGGGGCCACTTGACGAGGATTGGGATCACCAGGGAGATCTTGGCCGTTGGATCAGGCGAAAGAAGCACAAAATGGGAGGGCCGATCGGCCCTTGACTCCCATTGGCTGAAAAAGCGGCCGATCGGCCTTAAGAGCGTGCCGTCTTCTTCTCCAACTCACTTTCTTCTTCTTTCTCTGAAACTGCTTCCTCTCTGCCGAGTTTCTTGAAGATTTTCGCCGGAGAAATTCTTTTGTTCCTTTGATTTGTGCTGAGATCTCACCATGAATCCTCCAGATTGGGTTGAAGATGTGATTTCCTTGATGAATCGCCCGGACCACCAACCTTTAGGATCTTACACCGGTATGGGTGATGCTTCTTATGGCCAAGGCGGAGGAGTCGGTGCTAGTGGCTACGGCGCCGGGGGAAGCCACGGTTCTGACAGTTTTAGGGGCGGTTTTGGTGATATGGGTGGTGGTTTTGGTGGTGGCTATGGAGGTTATGGAGGTGGCAGCCATGGTGGCAGTGGTGGCGGTTATGGTGGTGCTGGCGGCGGCAGCCATGGTGGTGATGGCGGTGGGTATGGCGGCAACGGTGGTGGCCATGGCGGGAATGGTGGGAATGATGGTGGTGATGATGATGAAGAGGAGGTGGATGTTGATCTTAGGGAGAGTGGCCAGGAGTGACGCCGGCGGGAATGCCGAGGCTAGGAGGCGGCGAGCTTCGCGTAACTATCGGCCTTCGAGGCTGTTCTTTTTATTGCACAACCAGGCGGACTTTTATGCGGGCCTGAATTTTCATGGATCCACTGGTCTCCGATCCCGCGTCGGGATGAAGGTACAATTTTTATTTATAATAATTGATGCATGTGCAAAGTATTTTTTATTTAAAATGCGAGTAATGACACATACATCTTTGTGTTTACTGCGAGATGAAGAAGATGAAGGGACGTAGTTCCCTTAAGGCGGTTGGTGAGCTGTGGGCGCTTTTGCCAGCCGGTGAGGGTGGTCCTCGCGAGATGGTGTGGAACTTGGGGTTGGGCCCCTTCTTTGATATGGTTGCACTGATGGGTCAGACCCGGAAGTGTAATGCGGTGGTGAAGGTGTGTCGTGAGTTACGGTGGGACACGACACATACTTTCCATCGAGTTGGGGTGAGACTACGATCACTCCTACTGCGACTTTGCCGTCCTCACCGGGTTGAGGTTTACGGATGTAGTGTTGCCTTTTGATGAGACCTACACTCCGATAAGGCTCGTCGAGATCCAGTGTTCGGCGCTAGCGTTGGCCGAGCAGAATTTCGGTGTTGACGAGGAAAGGCTGTACAAGCTTGTGGAGGCTGCTATCGATCGATACTGAGTCGGTCGGTATGGGATGGACGCACTTGTCAGGGATTCCTCTGGTATGGCTTATCGGTGGCTCTCTTTCCCAATTCGGGCCCGGTGTGCCGGTTCTCTTTATTGGGCGCCTTGTCGATTTGGACTTAGTGCGATACATTTCTTGGGGAGGGCCGGCTTAGGCTGAGGCACTCGGGCCCTTGACACTTTGTCTCGAGGTCCAACACCTCTTCTTTCGATGCTTTCCACTTTGTGCTTGGAGTACGCTAACTCTTGTTATTTTCATTACCTCTTACTTGTTACTTGTCTTTTCGTTTTTGTGGCTATGCGCTTTTCGTCTTTCGCGAGGCTTGGGTTTATGAGATCTTCGGCGTTGCGCCGTTCACCTTACGGGACCGGACTCGGGATGTGCCCGTCTTGCGGATCTTGGAGGAAGGAAAAGCCGGGTTGAGGATATCCGAAGGCAGTTCGTGAATCGATTTGAGTGTGTTTGATGGTCCCAGTGGGCTGAGCTTTTACTCTTCCCTTGGACCCCAGAGGCTTACGAAATTTGTTGGTCTTTGTTCGGGATATTCTTGCGCTTCCGCCATGATGTTGGTTGGATTGCGTGCCGACGAGATGTATCTGGGTGAGCGGGTATCGAGACAGCACCATGCGTGGGCTCCTCTTTATGCGCCACAGCATCCTCCCAAGAATATGTGGTATCCGGACCGACTGCCGAGGAGGATGGAGTACTGTATGGGGTCCCCGCTCATCACTTCCGCCTTGACATGCCTTACGTAGATTTTGTAGCTCTTTATACGAGATCACCACGGGTGGTGCGGCGGGGCTGCTGCGGAGGCCCAGTGCTTGGTATGGGGAAGCGGATCCGGTTATTCCTGAGCGGATGGGTGCTCCACCTCCCGAGATAGTAGATATGCCTCCCTTTCACGATCACTTCTATGTGCACATGGGCGACGGGGAGGTGCGAGTAGACTTGACACCCACGAGGCGACGAGGTCGAGGTGCTCATCTTCCTCCCGGTGGCGGCGGCGGGGTATGCCTTTTACCTTTCCTCTTTATATCGGTGCTTATACTTTAGGCGTGATGTAACTCTCGCCCTTTGATTTTCGGGTCTCTCGGGAGTCTTATGTGCGGTCGGTGAGGCACGGTAATGTCTTGACCGTCTGGCGAGGAGTCTTTGTGGCGGCGCTTTCTTGCCAATCCGGAGATCGGTAGATGTGGATCCGGCACGGTGGAGACAGCGCTCCCGGGGTGAGGAGTAGCTCGACGTCCGGATTTTCTCGCGGCGGTGCCTCGACTTCCCGTAGGGGTCATTAGGATTTTTTTATTTTTATGTAGTACTGTAAGGAAAAAGTAGGAGCATGCGGACTCTAGATTTTATCTTGACTCAACCGATGTATGCGGCGGTTATGTACTAGTTTATGGATTATATATAAAAGTTAGTCTTTTCCATTTATGTACATTTCTATTTTTGGATGTTATCTATTTTTGTACCTTTGCATTGGACAAAATGAGGACAAATCAAAATAAAATAAAATAAAGTAAAAATTGAAAATAGAAAATAATAATAATAAAGAATAAAGAATAAAGATAAAAAATAAAATAAAAGAGCAAAAGGAGGGGCCTTGGGATCTATAAAAGGCTGCTTTGAAGTTGAGCCGTCTTACGGAGAGACCAAAGGGTCGATCGGCCCAAATAAAAGGTCCGATCGGCCCAAAATTATAGGTCCGATCGGCCCTATCTTTGAAAAGGCGGCGGTTGGTCTTCTTGGAAGGGGCCGATCGGCCCTCCAATTCCTGCACGGATTCCACTTCTTGTCCTTTTCTGCACGGAGTTTTAACACCAAAACCTATATATTAACCCTTTGTCGGTAGACGGGTACCAATCATAATTTCTTTCCTCTCCTCTTCATCTTGTTCTTTTTCTCGTTGACACACAATGAATTCTCATCCCTCCGTCTTGATGGAAAAGCAAAACAATTTTGAGAGTGATTTGGCCGTTTGGGTATCCAAGGTACCTCGTTCCGTCCGTCGTGCTTTTGATAAACGTTTTGGGGTGAAGTGTGTTTGGTCCCTTTTGCCCATGCATCCCAATTGGAATCTTTTACATCTTGCGTTGCTTTTGGGATGAATCCAATCACGTTTTCAACTTCTCTTACAACGAGATTACACCCACCTACGAGGATTTTCTTGCTTTGTGTGGAGGGGATGATGTCGGTTTGATAGCGGTTCCACGGGATAGAGTTCCGTTGGTGACAAGGGTGGCCAAATTTACGCACCTCCCTACAGGTGGCTAGAGGTTTGGTTGAAGGTGTAGACATAGATATCTGTGATTTGCCGGGGAGATTTGCCCGTGGTGATGACTTCGACTCGAGATTTTGCCTTGGATTGCACGGCCCTTTGTTTATTTTCCAAGGTTACATTTTCTCCTTATGTGGGTGTAGCTACCGGTGGATGCTTGGATATGGTAGATCGGGCCCGTTCGGGAGGAGCATCATTCCGGTTCTCTTGGGCGAGACGCTTCATGGTATATCTCGAGATAGCTAGGGGTGCTCCGCTTATGACTAGGGGCGGTGCCAAATTGCGACCACGTGGCTCGAGGATCGACTTTTTGTTCTAGAGATTCCCCCAGAGTGTTAGGCCTTGGTTTCATGGTTGTAGGAGGAAGATTGATCCGCTTTCCAACTTGTCGAACGGGAGTGGAAGATGTATTTGGCGGAGGTGGATGCGATAGGATTCATTGGCGAGTACGGCATTGGGGCCTTTCCTTCATTCGGAGCCTTCGGCTTGGGCAATGCGATTCGTGTACCGGCTTTTGAGACTACCACCTTTTATTATGCGGAGCGGGTACTTCGGCAATATGGCATGGAGCGAGTCCGTCCTCCAACTTGGGGCACTTCGAGTTTGATGATTACGCCAAAGTCCTTCCAATGGACGTTGGTGTTTCAGTTTTGATGGTAAGCTTATGGAGTTCTCATGGGATGCCACGAGCCTATCTTGCGCAGCGGACCCTTAGCACTCATTTGTCGCATGCTTATTTGACATGGTATGAAGAAAACTTGGGACCGATGAGGAGACTTTGTATGACTTGAGACGGAGATTGGTTCCTAACATATCTTCGAGCCGTTTTCTCAGAGACAAGGAGGCTTTGGGGATTTCTCTAGACACAGTGGAGGAGAATCCTCCCAAGAGGATGGAGCGGAAGTTGAAGGGTAAGGCGATCGAGGAGGTTCCCCCATTGAAGAAGAAGTATTTGCCTTATTTTAAGAGAGAAGATAAGAAGAAACCGACTCGACGAGCTGCCAAGAAGAAGAAGGACGGAGACGAGGGGCCTAGTGCCAAGGAGTAGACCTTATATGTCCGAGTATCCACCCACAGTCATATGCAGACACATTAGTTTTTTTATTTTGTCTTTTAATTTTTTTAGTTTCTTTTGCAAGTTATTTAGTCATTAGTATAGTCGAGCTTAGACTCATCAAATAAGTGTAATCAAGCATTGATTGTGGGAATGAAAAAAGTTTATTGCTTTAGTAAAAACAGATTGGATTTTTATTTATTTTTTGGACCGCGCCGATTAAAGAGCCTACGTTCCCCTTTTACAATGAGAACCAAGGGGCTCAGGTCGTCGTAGTTCATTTTCATCAGGCTACTATTTTTTTTAGAAAGGGAAGATAGAAGCGGGACAATTTTTTTATTTTATTTGCTCTAACTTTTGCCTAGACCGCCCTTTACGGGTTTTCAATCTAGCGAGCTTTTGAACGCACCCTTTCTTTTGTTGCTAGACCGCCCTTTGTGGGTTTTCAATCTAGCGGGCTTCTTTTTGCGTTTTATTTCTTTTTTTTTTTTTTTTTTTTAATTTATTTAGAGGGGAGGAAGAGCTTAATTATAGTAGCGTCTGAGCTTGCTGAGGTTGGTGGGCTCCTTGAATTCGTTGCCATCCAAATCTGCCATTTTAACTGCTCCACCCGAAAATATCTTCTTGATCACATACGGGCCGGTCCATGTAGGGGCCCACTTCCCTAGAGGATTGAACTTGTTGGGAAGTTCTTTGCTTCAAAACCAAATCTCCTTCCTTAATATCTAAGAGTGCACCTTTTTGTTGAAAGCCCTTCTTTGTCCGATCTACGATAGGCTCGGATGTGTTCCATGGCTTTGAGTCTGCGCTCGTCAAGTGTGGCCAGCTGATCATATCGACTACGGAGCCATTCAACTTAGCTACTTGATTCTCTAATAAAATTCTCAAAGACGGGACTTCCAACTCAGCCGAGTACTTGCCTCCATCCCATATGTCGAGCAAAAGGAGTTTCGCTGTAGGCTGTACGAACGGAAGTTCTATATCCCCAAAGTGCCAATGGTAGTTTCTCGGGCCGAGTCCCTACCTCGAATCTGTCTTTCGATTATACGCTCAATCGTTTTGTTAGGCGCCTCGACGCTCCGTTGGTGCGAGGCCTATAAGGGGAAGACTTGTGCGGGTGATCTTGAACTGCCCGATGTCTGTCACAATCTCCGCCGAAGTGGGACCCGTTGTCAGAGATAATCTCATTTGGTACTCCATATGCACATGATGTCCTCCTTAATGAAGCTGTGCCACCTTTTTGGAAGTCAACACCTTGTAAGATTTTGCCTCGATCCACTTGGTGAAGTAATCCACTGCTACTAATACAAAACAATGCCCATTGCTTCCTGGCGGTGTAATCTTGCCAATCACATCAATCCCCCATGTCGCAAAAGGCCAAGGGGTTACCATACTATACAACTCGTGAGGGGTACGTGGTTCAAATTGGAACACATTTGGCATTTGGGACATTTCCGCACAAAGCTGGATGCGATCGGCTTCTATAGTGACCCAATAATAACCCAGTGTGATTTTACTGTCTCAACATTCTAGCATTCATGTGTGGACCGCATAAGCCATCGTGTACTTCTTCCATGATCATTTACGCTCGTTTTGCGTCTACACGAGTAACAGGAGACCATCGTAGTGTCTTTTGTACAAGATATCATCCAGTAGAACAAACTGTCCGGCCAATCGCTTCAATAGCTGCAAAGTTTTGGCTTTCACGTCACCTAGAAAAGACACATCACCCTTCTTGAGATACTCATAAATCTGTGCGTACCACGGATCCTTATTCTCCTCGATGTCAGCTTGAATCTCGCGGCGGTAGGCTTCGTAGCGATAAGCGGGATTCTCTCTTCGGCCAACTACGAACGGTTTACGAGACATTCCGTGAGGGATCTCGACCAAAGAAGCCAGTGTAGCTAAAGCGTCGGCAAATCTATTTCTGTCCCTGGGTAGATAATGGAATGTCACTTCCTTGAATTGCTTGACAAGCTCTTCCATATGAGTCTGATACTGTTGCAAGTAGGGGTCAACAGTCTTCCACTTCTTAGATGTCTGATTGATAATTAAAGCTGAATCTCCGTATACTTCCAATTCTTTCACATTACGCTCCAAGGCTGCTTCTAAACCGGCTATGCATGCCTCGTATTCAGCCGCGTTATTGGTGGTTGTAAAATTCAGCTTGATGGCGATGGGGGTGTGCTCATCTTTGGGATCAACCAAGAGGATTCCCACTCCGTTGCCTCTCTTGTTCGCGGCTCCATCAAAGAATAGTTGCCATCTCTCTTCCGTATCAATGCTAAAAATCCCCTCGTCTGGAAATTCCGGTTCAAGCCCTTGTTCTTATACTTGGAAACTCTGCTAAATGATCCGCCATGGCTCTCCCTTTAAGCGCCTTTTCTCGGCACATAGGTGATATCGAATTCCCCGAAATACCGACCATTTGGCTAATCTCATGGACGAGAGAAGGTTTGTCAAACAAATACTTAATTGGATCCATCTTCGACACTAGCGAGAATCGGATGCGCCGCCAAGTAATGCTTGAGCTTATTAACCACCCAAACTAGCCCGGTGCGAGTCTTTTCCAATCTTTGAGTAGTTTAGCTCACTCCCTTGCAACTTTCGACTAACAAAATAAACGGCGTTCTCCACCCGAGAGTCCTTGGCTTCTTGTGCCGGCATAGCCCCAGCCAGTGTATCGATTCTTGTTAGGTACAATAGCAATGGTTTCTCCGAATGTGGGGGCGAAGGATAGGGGATTGACCAAGTATCTCTTGATTTCCTCGAAGGCTTCTTGACACTTCCGGTCCCAATCTATACTTGCGGTCTTCTTCATCGATCTAAAAATCGGTTCACACATAGTAGTTAATTGATTAATGAAGCGGGTGATGTCTATGTAACCGTCCCATGAATCCCTTAACTTCCTTTTTCGCGTGGTGGCCTCATCTCCATGATGGCTTGAATTTTCCTTGGATGCGCCTCAATCCCTCGTTCGGTGACCATGTAGCCCAGGACCTTTCCTCGAATAACTCCAAATGTACACTTGGCGGGATTCAAACGCATTGCGTGCTCTCGCGATCTGTCGAAGAACTTCCTTAAATCAATAAAGTGCCGCCGTCGACCCCTTGGAATGAATGATCATATCGTCGACATACACCTCAATCTCCTTATGGATCATGTCATGGAATAATCTTGTGACCGCTCTACGGTATGTAGCCCTGCATTTTCAATCCGAATGGCATTACGGTGTAACGATATGTTCCCATTGGTGTAGTGAAAGCCGTCTTCTCTTGGTCCGCCTCCGCCATCTTGATCGATTATATCCTGCAAAACCATCTACAAAAGACTTGACCTCGTAGTTAGCAGTGGCATCTACTAGCATGTCGATGTTGGGCAATGGGAAGTCGTCCTTCGGGCTAGCCTTGTTGAGATCTCGGAAGTCAACACAAACTCTAACCTTGCCATTCGATTTACTGACCGTCACAATATTAGATAACCACGTCGGATACTCAATAACTCGATAAAGCCCACTCGGAGGAGCTTCTCTATCTCTTCTTTAACTTGCAGAGACCATTACGGCTTAATGCGGCGCAATTTCGTTTGACCAGGCTTGGCGTGCGGTGTTAGTGGTATTACATGTGCTCCACTATCGAGTTATCCGGCCCGGCATATCCTTGTATGACCATGCGAACACATCCGAATACTCCTTAAGCGGCTCAATCAACGCTTCCCTTTCGGTCCCTTCGAAGAAGCTTCCAATCTGTGTCTCTCGGCTCTTCTTCCGTTCCCAAATTAATACATGATAACACCTCATCGGCAGCTTGGGCCCGACCTTCCTTTTGATTGATAACTTGCTTAGAAACTTCTTTTATGTATTCATTGTTTAGTGTGTCCGCTTCTTCTAATGAGTCATTATTAACTAAGTTAATTTGATTAAGTTGAGCATTATTTTTAGTTAATTTATCATTAAGAAGATTGGCTATGAGGGATACTCGGAAAGATCTAGTTTTTCATTCATAGCGAAAGGGAAAACAACATTTGCAACTAACTCATAGTCTTCGACGTGAGGTCATCGAGACTTGGAAGACGACTCAAACTCAAAAGAAAACACATCGGACTCAAACAAAACAGATGACTGCGAAGAAACGAGAGGACTTGGGGGAATCGGGGAGACTCGACGGGAGGAGGCATCGGCCCGGCTCTTCAACCATGTATTCCTTCGTGGCTACGGGTCCGCCAAATACGCACCAATTCTTGACTTTCCAACCATGGGCGTCACCAACGTCCTTGGATCCGTATCATCGTCTGCCATTTCTGCCCCAATGATGCAACCATATCGTCTTCTATATTCGGATTCCCCAAATGCCGCAACGGGTTCGACCATCCCATTCTTCTGCATCCTCTGAGCGCAATGTTCTCAACCAACGGCTCCTCCAAAGATACTGTCCTAGCGATCGGCCAACCCATCTTCGGTCTTGATGACATACCGGCTCTGGCGTGACAACCTTGCCTCTCTTCGACGTGGATCCATGAGAACCGTCTTCGGCTTCGACCTATCAACTTACGTATCCTGAAAATTTCGAAACCTTTACGAAGCCTGCCTGTGTGATCAAACCACGGCTCACTAAACTCCATGCAAGAGAATTCTTCACCTTCCTTGACAAAGTAACTATTGAGGGAAAGGCGGTATGGCCTCATCTCTCGCTGTTGGTAGGGCAACTTCACCCTTTTGATGTATTCAATTCTTTCCATTTCGGCTTTATCTTCGGGAGTAAGGACGTAGCCCGGACCTTGGTAGGCTGCGATGATCAATAGCCTCCACTATTTTCGTGGGTCCTTGGAGATGCACACGAGACCCAGTCTGGTACAAATCCCATGTTTCTCATCATTCTTATAGCTGGCCGTACTCTGTCCGATGTTTTAGTGAGGTCCACCGCGCAAAATTGTGCTTGTGCTATTAGCTGAAAACCGCTGAACATTGAACTACCCTCTTCGTGTTGAATCTGTAGGACCGGCTTTCCCCCAGTGCTTGTTCCTTGAGATGTTACCGGATCGCTGTAAATAATGTCACTTGATCGCCCGTGGAATTTCACACATTGATGCAATGAGGAGGGGACTCCATTCATACGATGCAACCATGGCCTACCCAGCGGCATGGTGAAGGTGGAAGGTATGTCTATGACTTGAAACTCGGCAATCATAGTAGTGGTCCCGCAAGTAAGGGGCAAGCGGATTATTCCCAACACCGACCGGCTAGTGGAATCGTATCCTCGCACGGAATGAGCTGAAGGTCTCAAATCTGTGGGACTTAGATCGGGACGTCCATCATCTGGAAGGCAATATGTTCACCGCATGAACCGTTATCTATGAAAATACGTGGCAACCTTTTTCCGTTGACTTCAATAGTAATGTGCGGTGGTTCATTATGATCCGATCCAAACTCCGGCATGTCCAACTACGAAAATGTAATGATATTCCCAAAGTGTATGTTGCCGATCATCTGCGTTACATCTTACGGCTTTGTATCGAGACGGCACCAAAGTCGCAGCAAGATTCTGTTCCAACATCATCCTATGGGCATACGAGGACGTTAGCAAGGACCATAAGGATATATTGGCTTGAGTTAGCTTCATTTGCGTGAGAATAGGGTCTTCTTTATCGGGGTTCACTACTTCGGTTTCGGACCAAACACTTTCTTCGCCCCTTTATCTTCTGGTTGATACACCTTTTCGGACCTCGTGAGTAGACTAACCCCATTCTTCTCCATATCAGATACTTCTGCGTGAATTTCTGCCAACGAGAGGTTTAGGACTCTCTTCCACATAATCACCATTTAACGAGGCAACTTCTCTAGACAGTTCCTCAAAAGACGACATATAACAAGAAAATTCTTTATAAATTGAACTCAAATTACAGATCGACACAAGCTTGCCTCACTGTCCGTCACAACGAGACTCGGCGGATCGGTGAGGTCTTTCTCTACCATAGCAACATCACTACCAACTATCTTACTAGGATTTTCTACCTTCCCTTCAATGATGATCTTCTGCGGCCCTTTTCAAAGCAAAACCGGCATACTCGAAGAGTTTCGGCACGAACAATCCCTTTCGACAACGGTGAGAATACATCTTCTGTCGACGGCCCAGGTTTCTCAAAAGCATCTTCCATCTCTACCAAGGCGATAAAATTACCTTCCACCATGTGGATCTTGTTGTTAGGGAGAGGATTCCCCACAACGTTTGGAGACTTCGGCTTCTCCACCTTACCTTGCCGAATCAAGTCTTGTACCAAACGTTTGAGCGAAGGCAATAATCAGTAGTGTGACCCTTGTACTTGTGGTAGTGGCAATACTTAGAAGCATCCAAGCCTTCCTTCGGGTTTAAAGGTTCATAATTCTCAAGCGGCTTGACCAAGCCCTTCTTCACTAGCACTTCGAAAACCTTGCCCATTGGCATTCCAAAATCATCAAATACATCCCTCTCGCGGTGAATACTGTTATATGCCCTCATTACGGCTTGAACATCCAAAGCAGCTTCCCCTTGCACATAATTTACTTGCCCCACGGGCTCTTTCTTTCTTTGCGGTATTTGCGGGAGCTCTATAGCGGAATGAATTACTAGCGGCCCAGAGTGTCCTTTGGTGGAGCGATTCCGGTGATGCCACTCTCATAACGTACGCCCGAATCCACCATTTCCCTAAGATTGGGAAAGTAACCATTACCAACTGCCAACTTGTGTCCGGGCAACAAGCACTTATAAAAAATCTGTTTCTGTTCATTCTCCTTGGGCGGATACTGAATTTCGCTCAACTTATCATTCCAACGTTTGTAGAAGTCATAAATCGATTCTCCATTCTTTTGAAGCGTGTGCTCCAAATCAGCTCTATTCACTTTGCCAATCCATGTTTGCTTGATACTTTTCAGAGAACACCCTACTAACTTTGTCCCATGTGTCCCTTTCCTCCTCGTTCAACTTCAGAAACCAACGGAGAGCAGCCCCTTCTAATGTGCTATGGAACATTCTCGCCATCTGCTCGGGTGTACAGTCTTTGGCCCTCATCGCCAACGTATAGCTGTCTAAATGTGTCTTCGGGCAAGTAACTCCTCCAAACATAGCCATCTTGGGCATCTTGAAATCTTGAGGTAGGGGTGCAACTTTGCTCGGATTAAGCATCTTGATGGGGGACACTCCTTGCTTTCCCATTTGCTCGGTTAATGCCTTCACTTGTTCAATCAACGCTAACACAGTCGGGTCCGTAGCAATGTTGGAGTTCTGCATGGCTGGGGGTTGAGTGATGGTAGGGGAGGTGGAGTAAGTAGGGATGTGATGGCCGGAATAATTGAAGGGTAAAGTGGGAGGGGGTAGATTAGCAAAGTGGTCCTTGGGTGTGTTGGCAGGAGGTTGATAGGGTCTTTTGGACTTGCTTGAGCTCCCATACATAACAGGTGGTGGAACGTTATTGTAGGCATTTGGAACATAGTTGGGTAGAGGGAAGGTAGGTGCATTGGGATTGGCGGGATTAGGAGCATTGACAGTTTCATCTTCAACATCGACCACTTCATTCCCCATCAAGATAACCTTATGTCCCCTTTTACTGAGTTCCTCAACAAAATGATCCTTCAGCTCTTGATTGTGGTTCTTCAAAGTGCGATTCTGCTCTTCAAGTTTCTCAACCCTCATGGTTAAACCGGCAAAGTAGGCATGCGGGCGGGCGGAATGTCATTGAAGTCGGGGTTGGCAAGACCTTCCATTGAAGTGGCGGGTGTAGAGCGGTTGCGAGGCGGCGGAGTGCGCTTGGAGTAGTGGGAGGCAAGGTTGTCATTGTTGAATGAAGAACGCGGCCCGACCTTAGCTCTGCGGAAGTATCAGAAAAGACTCGGTCTTAGGAGAGGGGTTGACTCAATGCAGTGTACTAGCTTAAAAAAATTTTTATTTACAAAAGCTTGGTACATTTTAATCCTACAAAGGTTGGAAGGGATACCCCTTTTTCGCAACTAACTAAATATCCTAAAGTGGTGAATCCTAACGACTAACCTTCTCGTATAAACAGTCAATGTGATTTTTATGAAAAGTACTGCAAACCAATGATAGGCCAAGATCCTTTAACAATATATAACTCGTCCTCACATAGCACGTCCTTTAAAAGGAAATCAATTTTTTAGTGCTCTTAATCTCTCGATAGATCTTGACTTATCATTGGTTCGTGGTGACTTAACGTAAAGACCCCATTAATTGTCTATACAAAAAAGCTAGTCAAACCAACCGGTCATGTGGAGTGTATCCCTAGAAAAGTGGGTGACGCAAGGGTTAGGTTTTAGGCTCCCACCGTGCAGCCGAAGCGCACTGATGAGTGGATGGCCAAGTGAGACTCGGAAGGGAGGAGACATGATCACCACACTTCCCGCACTTTGGCTTCTCCGAAGGGTAAAAGGGTGTCTGTGCAGTGTGACACGGACTCTAGTGGTAGTGTGAGGTAAAAGTATCTAATTCTTTTTAAAGAAAAAAGAGAAAGATTTTTATTTACATGAAATGCATGCATGCAATGCAACAGTTAAGAGTAAAGAAAAATAAAAAGAAAGCAAAATACAACACCACAAAGGAAAACGAAAGTCTGACCCACTTAGTTTGAAAAGATTTCAAAACAATCCCCAGCAGAGTCGCCACTGTGAATACCCCGTCCCGATGCAACGCGCATTCGGAAGTTTCAAATAATTAATTATAAAAATGTCGGACCGAAATGGGATATTCATCTAGTGACACTCGCTTTAAACCATGTTAAAATATTAGTTTAAATTTTGAGAGTCGCCACGCCACTTTGATATAGCCCAAAGCTTTGAAAAAAGGCTAAACAGTTAATTGGGTTCGGGGGTCAAGTTACAACAGAAGAAGAAACGTTATCACTCCTATTGCCCGACGAATCGGTCTTTCTAACATGTGGGGTGTTGGTTGTGTGCGGTGTTTACGGGAATAGATAGAAGAAACGGGATCATGCATAAGGAGGAGGGGAGAGAAAGAATTAATTAATGATCACACCCTAGAACCTTTGAGTTAGGCCCTCGGAAGGTGCACTAATCAATGTTCATCCTTGGGAAATTGTTGATCATGGGACAATTATAACTAAGGTGGAAGGAAAGCAATAGTTCCTAGATCCATTGGGTTTCTTAGGGCGAAACCTTAGATCATCCTCGGCTATAGCATAATTAAAACAACCCTAAATCTAGCATATATGGCATAAGCAAGAAATAAAGCAATTAAAATATACTAAGCATGCAAACAATAATAATAAAGACAATAATAAAGAACAAGAATATTAAAAAGAGAGTCTTACCAATTGTAGCAAGACTTGGGGGTCGAATCTTGGCGATTCGAGAGAAAAAAGAAGAACTAAGGGTTAAAGCAAGTATAGCTCGCTTCTCCCGGAGAAAATTGTGTGTTGAGAATGGGAGCCGGGCACCCCTATTTATAGTGTTCGGTAACTGGGCTGGGCCTCTAAAGGGTCGATCGGCTCTAGGATAGAAGGGTCGATCGGCTCTAAATAAAAGGGTCGATCGGCCAATGCACGGGCAAAGGGCCGATCGGCTCTTCCAACTGGCGTCCTTTCCAAGCTGACAGCGACGGCGCAGTACGGAAGAATTTAATGGATTAGGGTTTTTAGGGTTTTCCTAGGGTTTCTAATTAATATCAACCGGGCCAGGTATTTGGACTACCTTTTTTCTGACCGGGTACTAACACTAGGTGGCCAAACTAGGCGTTAGGCGAGTATAGGCGGTTCTGGGCGTTCCAGACGGATCAGGCATTATGGGCAGGTTTAGGCGGACCTAGGCGGGTATAGGTGACCTAAGTAATTTCTTTTAAGAAAAATTGGTTGCCATTAAACTACGTCGTTTTACAAAGATTGAAAATGAAAACAAATGACTAAAGGTTGAATTTCAATTGACCTTACTTTATTTTGTGGATGATAGAATACATTTTTAATTTTTATATGATCTATAACTTTTGTGCCTAAATCCTCTGCCCCGCTTAGGCGCTAGGCCTTAGGGATGACCAAAACCGGTTTCGGGCCCGGTTCCGGTTCGGAACCGTCGGGTCCGGTTCGGAAAAATGTATGACCCTTAATCGGCCCGAATTGCTCACGGTTTCGATTAATCCGGTTCCGGTTTTCTCCTCGGTTCGTCCGGTTCTGGGCTTTTTTCGGTTCCGGTCCGGTTCTATTGAAAAACAATGAATTTTCGTCCGATTTCGGGTTTTTCCCGGTCCGGTTCACTATTTTGGTGACCCTTAACCCGCCCGGCTCCAAACCGGTTCTGGTTACCCCGGTTCCGAATTTCATGACGTTTCATGGCGGTTCCGGGCTTTTCCGGTCCGGTTTTCCGGTTCCGGTCCAATTTGACCATCCCTACTAGGCCTGACTCTGCCACCTAGCATCCGGCTAGCGTTTTTTAGAACATCGATAAAAAGTGAGGTATGAGAGAGAATGTGAGGTAGAAAAAAGTAATTAAATAATTATTGTTAATATGAAAAGTGAGGAATTTTTTCTCAAATAATACTGTTTGAAATATTTGTTTTCCAAAATGACTTACTGTTCAAACTTTTGCCCAAACTGTCCCACTTTTTGAAACTCGCTACACCGTGTAGCAAGTTTGACTTGGACAAGTCAAACTCGCTATAGGGTATAGCGAGTTCCATGTAATTAAGTTAGCTAGTTTGGTCATTAATTAGGGCAATTAATTAAGCGAAACTCGCTACACCGTGTAGCTAGTTATTTAAAATCCCTTTTCCACTTCCAGTTTAGTTTACGGTCTTCAATCAACAAACAAAAAAAAACACAAAAAATTGTTATCATAATGAATATCTAAAAATTGTTACTTGTAGTACATATAATTGTGCATCAATAACAACTTTTAAATTTTAATTTGAATAATTAAATTAACTTCAAATTATTGCTCAAAATACCTTCGTACTAACATCAATTTTTTTTTTACATGTGTTAAAAATAATGATGACAGAAAAAATTGCAACAAAACCAAACATAAAATGTACCAAATAATTTTTAAAAACTAAAATAACATCAAAATAAATATAATCAAGTTAGTGACCACATCCCGGTCACGTAGGAAATCTTACATTAATTAATTTAAACATTTAGGAAATTCAAATAAACAAAATGGGCTTAGAATTCAACCAGATTAGCTTCATCATTTTTAGGAAATACCTGCAAAACAAATGAGTTTAACATTATTTACTATATGATTCCAACAATTCAGCAAAAATAAAAAAATATGTACCTTGAAGACATTAGGGAGTGTGATGTTAAGATAACGTGTTGATCGTGATTGGTTGGGGGCCCAAACAACAACCTAAATATTTCAAAACAAACAATTAGATGGAAGCATTAATGATAATTCCAAAGTGTACTGACTTCCACTAATTAATATATCATACCTTCTGAAGTATCAGAACAGAACCGACAGATATATCTTTTTCAAATTCACTCTCAGTCACTTTATGATGAATGGAAGCATCTATGGTATCCGTAGGATCCTAATAATTTTATCCCAGTTAGTAACTCAAAACACATTTCACCCATGATAGAAAGCACACTAAGCTCATATCCTAACCTTTAAAGTCATCCAGAGATCACCAAGACCATTTGATGTGCATGACTTGATAACATCAACAACCTAATAGAACATACATAAATGTAAAAAATCAATCAAAGTGTACACACATTTAACTATAATTAATCTTGATATTATACCTGATCCACCCTATCAATAATATGTACCGGCTTCAGTAAGAAATTCCATTGCAGAGAGCCAAGGACCGTCTTATTAGAAAGAAAGCTTCATCCTTCACCGGTCAAGATTTCTCTGGTGCATGGCGGACTCTACGGCACCGGCGGGACCAGGTATAACACGCGATGAAGAGGAGGATTCACCGCGAAAAAAAAAAACGCTGCTCTCTAGGATCCTTTTTTGTGTTTAATAAAATTTGGATTGAGAAGATTGAGGGCTGCGAGGAGAATACGAGAGAGAGAATGAATGAACGAGGGAGAGGACAAGAGGAAGATAAATGAATCTGAGAAAACTTAGCTGGGCAATTTATTAAAGATAAACTTGCTACACGGTGTAGCGAGTTTGACTTGGACAGGTCAAACTCGCTACACGGTGTAGCGAGTTTTGCTTAATTAATTGTCCTAGTTAATGACCAAACTGACAAACTTAATTATATGGAACTCGCTACACCGTGTAGCGAATTTCAAAAAGTGAAATAATTTGGGCAAAAGTTTAAACAGTAAGTCATTTTAAAAAATAAATTTTCTAAACAATATTATTTGAGAAAAAATTCAACAAGTTTGTATCACGATGAATGAATAAAGAAGTATAAAAACCATTTGAAAAATGTACCATTTTAAGTGATCTCAAAAAGTAAAAATTTGTGTATTTTTTAATGTAGTGGATAAAAGATTATAATATACTTTCTCCTCTGTCCCAAAATATTTGTTCTATTTGACTTTTTTGCTGAATTTTGATCACAAATTTATGAGAGATTAATCATGTTCATGAAATTTTAAAAGTTGTTATTGATAATATTATTAATGGTGAATCAATAGGAATTTTTAGAATTTCATGAACATAATTAAATTGTCATATATTTGTGATCAAAGTTCAACAAAAAAAATCAAGTGAGATAAATATTTTGGGACGGAGAAATAGTATTTCAAGTGACAAACAGGTAGTTTTAATAGTAAAATTGACAAATTTAAGGCACTCTATAACTTCAAAAGAGTGCACTATTCAGTTTCAACGGAACTCTAAATTTTATTTTATTGCGTCAAATTTGGTGCGAGAATAGAGTGTACTAACTTGTTTTTTTTTCTTCTTCTATTTTTGATATGGATGAAAAGATTTAACAATGTACTCCCTCGGTCTATAAAATAATTATTACTCTTGATTTTTTCACATATTTTAAGGAACACAATTATTATCACTAGTTAATGATGAAAGTGTCAATATTACTCTTATTTATTATTACTCTTTCATAGTATATTACTTCACAGAACAAACAAATAAATAGTTGAAACAAGTTTTAATATGAGGGTATAATACGAATTTGAATGCTTTTGACCACAAAATCGACAATTATTTTGGATCAAACTTTTTGCTCAAAAGAGTTATTTTGGACCGGAAGGAAATATATATATATATATATTATAACTTAATATTATTTATATAAGTAAAATAATAATGATTATTTTAAAAATATTTTTATTTGGTATAAAATTTAAAGTAAATTGTCGGATTTGGTGTGAAAATTGCATCATTAATTAATAGAGAATAGTGAAATTTTTACATCAAACTAAACTGTGTGAAAATATTTTTATTTGGTCTAGAAGAATTAAATTTTATAAGAATAATTTAAAGTTTATAATTTCTTTAGACAAACAAAAATAAAAGAAAATGAAATGAAATGAAATGAAAAGCGGAGACAAGAGAGAAGAGAAGGGTTTATTAGCCCTTTGGTTTAACTGAGTCGGCCTCTGGATTGTTGAGCAAGACAGAATAGGGCAAACACTTTGGGCGATTCGATTTGAAATACAACGATTGGGTTTTTCTGAAACAACCAAGCAAAGAATCAGATCGAATCCATGGCGCCGGAGCCCGAAGACGAGATTAATCTCAAGGACGAGAAGAACCCTCGACCCCTCGATGAGGATGATATCGCTTTATTGAAGACTTATGTATACTTCCTTCTCTCTCCTCCCCTCCCTTCCCGTAACCCTAAATTTCCCCCTTCTGATTTGATTTCACCTCTTACTTTCGATCTTGTTTTCTTATGACTTTGGATGGAACATAGTTTATTAAATTGACTGTCTTTGTCATGGCTAGTTAATTCGAGCTAGAGGAAGGGATTTCTTTTGCCCAACCGAGTTTTATAGGATCTAATTTTGTTCGATGTACTGTTAATTCTCTGACGAGGTTTGAGGTTCACTAAGTGTAGATAATTGGAACGGAGATTGAATAGTGTATATGAGATTTGAGGTGAACTATCTGTAGGTAGTCAATAACAACGTTTCCAACTTTGATTCCTTAAAAATTGCCTTAGCTCACTTGTTAGCATTATTGGTTCGTTCCCTTGAGTTTTAGTGGTTGAAAGTTGGGTTCCCCTGCTCGATTCCTGGTGTTTGATCAAGTGCTTTGACCTTTAATTAGTTCGTGAATCTAGGGCTTTAGCCTTTTGTTTTGATTAAGACTTATTGATCGTTTGTAATTTGAAAAAATTATGGGTCTATGCTGGATGCATCATTAACCCTACTTCATGTTGTTAATTTGGTTGCATAGAAAAGACACTGAGGAGTATCAAAGATTTGATAAATGGGAGTCTATGCGAAGAAATTATTTGTGGTTCTATTTGTTGCCTTCTGCTATCAGTGCTTTTTTCTTTATCAAACTTTCATGACATTAATCCTCTTTTAATTTGTTTAAGATGTAGAGGTATAAAGTTGACACACACAGGGTTCTTGCTTCTCCTCTTTTAGAATGAACTTGCAAACAGGCTCATTCATTATTAAAATCGATGTCTATGGAGCTTGATCTTTTGTCTTTGTGTTTTCATACTGAAGCTGACTGAGCACGAGATTTATGAATATTCTTGGTTGTAGTTCTCATTCAAGGTTATTCATCAGGATATGTTTGTACACAGAGAACTATATGTTTGAAAAGGATATCCCTACTTTTTGTTGTTTCTTTTCCAAACCCTACAACGGCCTCGTGATACATTTCATGCTGATTACAAGTGATACCTTTCTATCTTGAATGACAACTATGGTGTAAAGTTTAAGGGGACATTCTCACTATGATTGATCCTAAAAACATGCAGGGATTGGGACCTTATTCCAACAGCATAAAGAAAACAGAGAAAGATTTAAAAGAAATGGCCAAAAGGATCAATGATTTACGTGGTATGTTTATTGTTCGCTGCGTGTTCACAAAGTGATTAAATTGTGCCATACTTCATCATTATTTGATTCATTTATTTATGTTATGATAGGTATTAAGGAGTCTGACACAGGGTTAGCTGCACCCAGTCAGTGGGATCTTGTTTCTGATAAACAAATGATGCAAGAAGAGCAACCTCTTCAGGTTCGTCATTTGTTGATCGTGAGAACTTGATGTTTCCTTTATAAAGTTTCTATACCTGAAATACTGACTAGTGCTTGCAATCAGGTGGCAAGATGCACCAAGATAATCAATCCCAACACTGAAGATGCAAAATATGTTATAAATGTCAAGCAAATTGCAAAGGTATATCTATCATGTCTATTTTCTTCTGCTTTTCTGCTTCTTTAGCTTGGCCCTGGATACTTTTTTTATATATAGTAACTGACTAATCTGATGTAAACGCAGCGGAATGATATAAGAATTAATCAATAATGATTAAAACCTCTGCAGGAATTAAAGGAATTCCTAAGAACTCAAGAACGAATTCTTTCGATAAAACACGAAGTTTTATTACTAATTCGAAAACCAAAGAAAATAATAATATCAAGACTACCTAAAACTAAAACTAGAGGGGAGTATTTATAGCTCATACTCTCCTAAATCCCTAAGAAAACATAAAAAGAAAATATAGAAAATCCTAATAGAAAAAGGAAACAAAATAAGGAAACAAAATACTCTCCTAAATCCTTAAGGAAATATAAAAAGAAAATATAGAAAATCCTAATAGAAAAAGGAAACAAAATAAGGAAACAAAATACGGTCCTAAAATACTAATTAAAATACAAAAATAATTAATATATTTGACTTCGTCAAATATCCTTCTTATATCATTACTGTTCTTCTTGGACCGGATTACATCATTCACCCCCACTTGAAAAAGGATTCGTCCCGAATCCTCGTCCGATCTTTGAAACGAGCCATTCCATCGAAATAAATACTTTGAATAAATCTTCATCTTTAACGTAGAAAGAATTGAAAGAACTTGAATTGATCCGTCCCATTGGAACAAGTACTTGGAATAAATATGACAACGAAGCATTAATATAGGCATGGGAATTTCCTCCGAAAATAATATTATACCATCTTCCTCATCAACCTCTTGTCGCTCTTCCGGATAAATATATATATTATCAATCCCACTATCCTTTTGTCGATCTACCTCCCCGACCTCCCCATGATTCACAAAATTTTTGTCCCATATAAAATTTGATTTTGCAACGAACCAATCCATATTAACAGTATCCTCCACCTTGGACTTAACTAGGGCATGAATAGGGACAATAAAATCTGCAGTAACAATATTACTACATACCTTAATTACTTCACCCGTTGCAATTTCATACGTATCATCATCTTTAGATTCTTCCATCACTTGAACAACGCATAAATCTTCTCGCGACTTCACAAATAACCTCTTCATCAAAAGCTTCTTCTTGAGTAGGAAATTCTTCATTAACAAGGCGACGTTTTCCTCCTCAAGACGCTTCAATTCGGCCTCCCTTCGTGCCTCCGAACGCCGAATTCTTTTCGTATAAAGATCGATTTGGACAACACATCATTTGGCTTCGCCCAAACAAGATCCCTTAAGTCGCGATACTCATCCACAAAAACTGATTACTTGCGTGAAGTCGGCCGCTTTGAATCCCGCATTCAAAATAAAGCATTATGTCATTCTTAACATCGGCCTCCTTGTCAAGTTTATTAAACTTTATGGAAAATTTTCGTACTCGACAACGATCATGCTTCGTACGCAGACGATCTTCTCAAGAAGTGATTTTTCTTCTCCCCCATCGTTAGTTCTATTCTCCCGTCCAATCGGACCATCATGGCGGAGGTGTTCCCCATGAGGACCATGTTGATTGTTTGGGTTGACATCGCCACCATCTACTCGCAGTCCCGCCAAGGCCGCTAATAATTGGGTGTGTTGCTCTCTTTGGAGGGCTTCTTGTCGCTCCGCACGTTCCCTATATTCGCGATCTTGAATTGCTATGCGCTCAAGGATTGCCGCAAGAGTGGTTTGCGTGTCTCCGCTTGGCTCCACCTAATTGGTCATCTTCCAAGGATCGTCCTCGCTTCCGATACCAACCGATGTAAACGCAATGAATGATATAGGAATTAATCAATAATGATTAAAACCTCTGCAGGAATTAAAGGAATTCCTAAGAACTCAAGAACGAATTCTTTCGATAAAACACGAAGTTTTATTACTAATTCGAAAACCAAAGAAAATAATAATATCAAGACTACCTAAAACTAAAACTAGAGGGGAGTATTTATAGCTCATACTCTCCTAAATCCCTAAGAAAACATAAAAAGAAAATATAGAAAATCCTAATAGAAAAAGGAAACAAAATAAGGAAACAAAATACTCTCCTAAATCCTTAAGGAAATATAAAAAGAAAATATAGAAAATCCTAATAGAAAAAAGAAACAAAATAAGGAAACAAAATACGGTCCTAAAATACTAATTAAAATACAAAAATAATTAATATATTTGACTTCGTCAAATATCCTTCTTATATCATTACTGTTCTTCTTGGACCGGATTACATCACAATCAGTTTAAAAGCTGAGTTCAGAATATTTTTTTTTGAGTGATTTGTTAGAGATGAGAACACACATTGGCTAATTATTGGCAATGCAAACCATTAATAATTTCTGACATTTTATTTTCTTCATTTGCAGTTTGTCGTTGGGTTGGGTGACAAGGTGTCCCCAACTGATATCGAAGAAGGCATGCGTGTCGGGTATATTCCTTTATTTAGTTTAAAACAGACGAACTGCATTTTCTTTTATCACATGGTTTTATTTAAGTTCATGTCAATGTTTTAAATGTATTCTCAGACTCTCAGCAAATACTACTTTATCTCGTTGAAGGTTGTTCTGTGATTGTGTGATGTTTGAAGGCTGATCTCTAGAAATGTTATCCCTGAATCATTAGAGGACTAATATTGCCAATAGTTATTTTTCTCCTTTAGGGTTTCATGGTAATATCTAGAATTGAACCATGCACGTCACAGCTATTGTATCAATTGGGGGTTGAGAACCACAAGTGGAGAGAGTTTAAAATTGTCCAAAAAAGATATATATATAGATATATATACATATATTGCTTGTTCTGAGAAAGACAGACAGAGGCGGTGAGTAGGAGGTTCAATGTAAAACTTAAATAAGAATTTATCTTGTTGAGGAAAAACAAGGTATATTCAATAGTTATCCACTAGTTGCATTTATTAACTTTTTGGTTCAACTCACGCCAAACAAACTGTTCGTGATAAGTTCTTGCATTTGGTTTTATTCATAAGAGTGCCATAACTATTTTCTTAATGTGTCTACAGGCCCATCATGTATACTCGTAAGTGATTGATGCTAACTTCTCCCAATCCAGTGCTGCTCTTTTACACTTGTGTGAAACATTAACATTACATCAATCTTCAGTTTGTTGCCTCTCATAAATCCACAATTCTTTTACTCTTGGAAGCAATAATATTTAAGAGGTAGATGGGGAATCAGTACAGAGTGGTAAGCGGGACATGGTACACTGCATAGTCTATCTCGGGGTAGCTTTGCATTGCATTGTTTTTAGTGTAAAGATTTTTTGTGAGCTTCAAAATACTTATAATGAAAACTGGAATTGAGTTTCACAAGATTCGGCTTTCCATATGGTGTTATCATTTTTCTGTCTCCATTGTTGAGCACCACTTTCTGGATTACTTTTGAAATTTATAAAAGTTCTGGCTTAGTCGTTGTAGTTTGAGACATCTTCTGGAAACAATATTAACTAGAGTCTAGACAAACAAACCGTGAGAAAATTAATACTACCTTAAATCGTCTCTTCTCTCCCTCCAATTAGGAACAAATTATACCCCCCCTGTCCCAATAGAAGAGGTTTGTAATCCTTTTTTGTCATCCTGATTGAAGAGTAACATTACCTTCAAGTAAAATATCATACAACAAATTGGCTATGTTAACCTTCATTTCGTGCCTAGTTTGATTCAAAATAAGTCTTTCTAACCATTTTCTTAACTTGTGTTTGGTCAAATGTTAGTCTTTTACTAAGACGAATGTAATAGATGAAATTATTTTGCAGAATGATCAGGACCATCATAATCTATCTATATTTGTGCAGCTAAACCAGAAATGCCTAAATGTTTTGAAATGGCTATTATATGTTGTGAATGGAAGTTTACTATGTTCACTGAGTTTTTTTTTTTTTTCACTGAGTTTGGTTTACTGCCAATATGTTTGTGATCACAATTCTCCCATGCAGTGTTGATCGCAATAAATATCAGATCCAGATTCCTTTACCTCCAAAGATTGATCCAAGTGTTACTATGATGACGGTTGAGGAAAAGCCAGACGTTACATATAATGATGTAGGTGGATGCAAGGAACAAATTGAGAAGATGCGAGAGGTGTGTAGTTATTGATCTTCATTTTTGAAATCTGAACTCTCTGATTATAAGATTTCATTACTAGAAAGTTAAATTATATCCGGAGTTGCGACTGCTAACTCCGTTGGTACTCATATCTGGTTTTTCCGTCCAGGAACTCTCAATGTGACTGTTAACATTGTCTCCTTAGGTTATCAGGCCATTATTGGCACAAAGTGCAATCTCTCATCATTCTTCTTATGTTTATAGCCTTGCAAGTGTTCATTCATATCTATTATGTTGATTGTAGGTTGTTGAGCTGCCCATGCTTCATCCTGAGAAGTTTGTGAAGCTCGGAATTGATCCTCCCAAGGGCGTTCTCTGCTACGGTCCCCCTGGAACTGGCAAAACGCTCTTAGCAAGAGCTGTAGCCAATAGGACCGATGCATGTTTCATTCGTGTTATTGGTAGTGAGCTTGTTCAGAAGTATGTTGGTGAGGGAGCCCGCATGGTTCGCGAACTATTTCAGGTCAGGTCATTATCAGCCGCAAGTTAAAATATATTAATTAGCATGACAGCTATTTAACAATCCCTTTCTTTTCTGTGGCAGATGGCCCGCTCCAAAAAGGCTTGCATTGTGTTTTTTGATGAAGTTGATGCCATTGGAGGTGCGCGTTTTGATGATGGTGTAGGTGGAGATAATGAGGTTCAGCGAACCATGCTTGAAATCGTGAATCAGCTTGACGGGTTTGATGCTCGTGGGAATATTAAGGTTCTGATGGCCACAAATAGGTAATCCCTATTTTAAGTTGTACCTATGCTTGATTTGCTACCTTCATATCCGTGACTCCCAGTACGTATTTTATCTTGAACGAAGAAGAGAGGCTGCCCTGGTGCTGTTTGTTCTACTCATGTATCCCATTTTCTGTTTGATCTTGGTCTCCTCATTTAACACTAAATGCAAAGTTCTGTGTTAGATTGTATATACAAACAACTGCTCTTTGTTCCCTTTCTTCTTTTTGTGTGTACGCTTCCTATTTTCCTTTATGTGATCTATTTCTAGTGTACAACCGAGTAATTCTAGTTTCTAGCCGATAGTGTATTATTTATGATGTTATGCTTTTTTAAGCATTCTGACTTTGTTGCATGCATTTGTTTTGACTACTATGCAGACCTGATACACTCGATCCAGCACTGCTACGTCCTGGAAGGTTGGATCGTAAAGTGGAGTTTGGACTACCAGATCTAGAGAGTAGAACTCAGATTTTTAAGATCCATACACGAACAATGAACTGTGAAAGAGATATCCGCTTTGAACTTCTGTCTCGCCTATGCCCAAATTCAACCGGTAAACCACTTGGAACTGTTTTTTTTTTCCTAATGTCTTGTGGCGGCTGTGTTCTGTCTCTCTTTCTGATTATGCCTCTGCCATGGTTTCCCTCTAAATCCTCCTCTCCTAAATGCCTTTCTGAGTGCAGCGCGTGCATCCTTAAACTAGTTTTTTCAGTCATGAATTGACTTTCTTGTCTTTTCGGATCAAAAACTACCGTGTAGAGATCATGAGTCAGATCATGAGTCTTGCTGAGAACAATACAAAAATGAAATATTTTGCCATGGAAGTTAACAGAATGGTGATTACTACAAAGCAAAACTTTACCACAAATAGAACCTTAAAGTGAGCCACTTTTTTTTAAAGATAATACTGAGTCCTTTATTCAAGAGTAAAGAGCAGAATTAGTTGAAATAAATAGCAGTCATCAAAAAGTTTGAAGGAGATTCTTTTATCCGCAAGAGCTTGAAATTGTATGAGGAGAAAAGGATAGAGTCCACCACTAGTTTCAGTTCCTAATCTTTACCGTTTTCTTATGGTTGCGTGAGAGTTGTTCCCTAAGGGTTTGATCATGGATCTTGTGTACAATCTCCTTTTCATTTTAACCTTAATAAGATGAAAATTATGAAATTCACCTCTGTTTCCACTGCAAATTAGTTCACTCTTGTACGGGTGCTTGCAAGTTTGATTTCATAAGATCCCAATGTTACCCGGTGCATATTAGTGTGGTTGGAGGATATGCAGCAAGTCCTGCAAACAACTTTTTAGAGCATAGAGCATAACTGTCAGTTCTAGATATGTTCAAGTGCGACAGAATAGCAACTCTTTGAGCATGTCTCCTTGCTATCTAGCTATAGTTAAGCGCAATAACATAACCATTTATGTTTTTTATTAGTGCATAAACTTTGGGAAGGGAGATTTTCCACTAATAGTCTACTTGAGCAGGGGCCGACATTCGAAGTGTGTGCACGGAGGCTGGAATGTATGCCATCCGAGCTCGAAGGAAGACAGTAACGGAGAAAGACTTTCTTGATGCTGTGAACAAAGTGATCAAGGGGTATCAGAAGTTCAGTGCAACTCCCAAATACATGGTTTACAATTGATCTTCTTGGGTTGGTGTTCTTGATCTTAATGTTGCATATGTGTTCTGGGCTACTTGCCTACGTAGAACTTGTTGCCCTTGTGCTTTTAGCTACTTCCTTTATTTTTCTTAAGACGCACGTTAATGCTTCCAAATTTTCTGTGATTGTATTAGTTGCTTTCATTTCAAAGTAAATTATACTCCGTAGCAGCTGCTTTTCTTTTATGACTGAAGAGTGTCTTTAATGAAGTAAAATTAAAGTATCCATAAAAGAGGCAGGGTGGCCTTTTTTGCAACGTCATTGCCCTCATGGCTGATCCATTATGTCAAGTTTGCTTTTGTCGAGTTACACATGATTTGCCCAGGCATTCATGTGGCTAAGAACAGCCAATTAACAAGTATCTCATAGAAGACATTTATGATACAACCTTTTGTCCCCATAACTATTCAAGAAGGCGAATAAGAAGCAGAGCAAAAGGAAAAATGCCCTACTTTTTTTTTCCTGGTAATTTTTAGTTGACAGAAATAAATAGCATGCGACACCCACAGGTCACAGCTCAGTGTCCTGAGAAATCGGTTTATGACATCAATGAATGAAATGAAATAAGTTGGAATCTACCCAACTTGATTTGATCGTCTTGCATCAAATTTCAGCAACTAAAATAGAAGCTAAGCACTGAAGGGTCATACAAAGCACCGAACTGAAGAACTCAATGACGTGAATATAGACAAATAGACTTACCCATTATAGCCACCATACACAGAAAGGAGATCTAACTATAAACAAACAGCAGGTGATTACACATGAAATAAAGAGTAAAATACACAAACTGATTTTGGTAGACTAGTTTGTAGTGGAAAGAACTAAAAAAAGTTAATGGATTTCAAGGACCATTGTCCAATGCGTCAGGGTTGTCTGTGCGCAAAGATGGATTCTGCTCGTTACCCACTGTTCTTTTACTCATGTTAGCTCGCTGCACCAACCTAACCAGCGCTTGAACCACTTCTGACATGGGTGGTCTAAATTCGGGTTCCGGCTGCATAACAAATACGTAGTATAACATAAAAGAAAAATCAGAATGTGGCATGACAAACAATTATAGAAAAGCAGACGAGATAAGATTAATAATCCAATTTGCTAAGATTACCTGGACGCAGAGAGCAATAACATCTGCGAAACGGGAGAGGGATTTAACAGGATAGAGTCCTTTAAGTGCTGGATCAACCATCTTGGCCAGAGCATCAATGTCATGGAGCTGAGGTGTCGCCCATCGAACCAACAACTGCTCTGATCTTGTTCTTGAGCTACATGAATTTATATCTCATTAAGAAAACAAAATTCCTAGCATCATTATTTTTCTTAGATAAGACATGAATATGGCTAATACCCTACAGAAGCTTTACCTATCAAATGGTTTTCTTCCCGTAAGAAGTTCCAACATGGCCACCCCAAAACCGTAAACGTCGCTCTTTATGGTGTATTGACCAGTCATGGAAACCTCTGGTGCACTGTATCCAGAACTGGTACCATGGTTCAAAGCCTGCAAATGCCAATAACAAGACAGGGAAATGGAGGTCATAATAAGAAGTTACGCTCCAAAAGGAGCATAAATGCACAATTAGGAAAGACATGTGACGGCAAGGGGAACTAATGTCACTTTCTGGCAGTAATGCCTGTTGCTGTCATTCAACCCCACCCCTCAACGAAAATAACTATTTTTCCATGAAAACTTTACTGAAAGTTACAACTCAAGCAACAAAATTTCAGAAAATAATTAAAAAAAAGCTAGTGGATTATGTATTCTTTAGAAGACACAATAACCAGACAATGACTGATAGAGAATATTAGTAAATGGCAAGGGAAATCAGATACACAACGAACGGTATTGAACAAGACAATCTTTCCAAAATAAGAAATATTAGCAACAGCACTAACAAAAACTTCAACAGGCTCAGAGTTTTACCTCATCTGTGTTCGGGACAAGGTTAGCTAAGCCACAGTCTGAAAGGTGAGGATTGAGCTCTGCGTCTAACAAAATATTGGTTGATTTAAATTTTTTATGGATAACAGATGGCGAGCATACTTCATGTAGATACCTGAAAAGAATGAAGGGAGTAAGCTGAAACATTGACAAGAAGGTTGTAGCCTAGTGGTTGACACTCCTCACTTGAGACCATAGGTCCCGAGTTCGAGTCATCTATTGGAGGGGGGAATATGGGAACATGTGTAGATCTTCTTTTAAGAAGAAAAAAAAAAGAGTAAGCTGAAACATTAAGAATGGAGCATGACTGAAGGATGTAGTAATTCAGGAATCACTATAGATGCAACATTTAGTTTATAAAATCTAGTTAATAAGGATGGCAGATCATTTACTTGAATGTACTAATCATTCTCTAGTCTTGCTCAGGCAACATCCATCTGATCTCATCAAGAAAAACTAAAATAAAAAGCCAATATGACTGAAGGCAACAACTTGACCGTGTCAATGCATATATATCACAATTGATACTCGGGAAAGTATCAAAGGGAAAATCAAGGATAAATATATAGCATCTGAAGTATTATTTATAGCAGCAGCTGCAAAGTCGTGATGTATTCAACAGGAAAAAATCTTACTCCAGTGCGCGTGCTGCACCTAAAGCAATCTTCACACGAGTATTCCATGTTAATGGCTTGCTGTATTCATCTGAGAGATGCAGAAATTCATGCAGAGAACCGTTCTTAAGGAACTCATAAACTAGCAAGTGCTGTCCATGCTCTGCGCAATACCCGACCAGCTCAGTTATGTTAGGATGACGCAACGTTGATATATCTGAAACTGTGTTCAAGAAATCCTCGGACAAGTGACTGGGGAAGACAGATGAATTTATCTTCTTCACAGCGAGAACCTACAATACAAAACGAAATATTAAGAATTAAGATAAGTCACATATTAATGAGAAAAAAAGGAAATTACAGGACACCCAAAATCCCCCCAATCCACATATTACTGTGTTCTCCTCTAATAAATACATAAAATACGAAGGTTTAAATGTGTGTGGCTTTGAAATAAATGTCACAGTTATTAAGGGTACACCTTTCCATCTTCAAATTGAGCACGATAAACACGTCCAGTAGATCCCTCGCCAATAAGATTTTCAACATTAAAGCTATCTGTAGCTATTTGCAGGTCTGCTATTGAATATGATACAGCATTTATGGGAGCTGTGTTTACTTTCCTGGTGACGATGGGTTTAGTTGAGAAATCAACTTCGTCAAATGATTTTTTGAGCTCCATTGGTGGAGGTTTAAGATTAATTGAGCCTGGAGTCTCAAATGATTTTATGCTGACAGTGGAAGAAGGTTGAACAGACTTCATCTCTGTAGACACACATACACATAAATAAAAGGATGTAACTGAAATAATATTTCAAAGAAGTTAAATGGAAAAACTTCTTAGAAGCTCTCACTGATTATAAAATTCGAACAACATTACAAATAAAATTGAATCTACACGAGTAAAGAATAAGTTTAACAATCTACTGTAGCTATTCCTACATGTAAAGTCCCCAACGCATTGCCTCAGCTCTTGTGTTTCTACATCCCATGTGAATTTCTACTGGACTTGTGCTTCACTTGACTTGAGCACCTATATCGTTATTGAACAAGTATCGGAATGTCACCAATTCTCTTACTCCTAAAAGTGAGACAGAGGTAGTGAAACGAGTAGTTCTAAATATTGTATGGAAATAAGGATTCAAGAAATTCCACATTATCCAGTACATCACGTTTTGTCTAAACAGCACTCGGTGGAATAAAACCGCACGCATTAATCATGTTGGGCTCTTTACACCAACATTCTTCATGTGGTTTTTCTGTTCCTTTTATGAAGCTCCAAGTAGAAATAACAACTGGTCTTGTCGAGATGAAGATGATTATAGGAACCCAGGAGGGATAAAATCATGAATATTGTTGTCTGAAATTAGTTCATCTCTAACAGAAATGCACTGCTATTTGGATGAGGAGCAGGACCGGAGAATGAACTTCCTTATAAGTATGTGTTTGGATGTATCTTGCCAAGTTTCTCCGGAGTACTTAACTCGGTCTTTGTCCAAAATTTTGTGGAAGCAACATGAATCCTTATTCTATAATACTCATCAATCCAGAGCAAGGTCATCACTCAACCCTCAAATACTCCTGCAGTTAGTGATCTAAGATATACTCCCTCCGTCCCACTACAAACTAAATACTTTGGATTGGGCATGGGGATTAAGAAAAAGTGTTAGTGGAGTAGGTGTTGTGAGTATGAAAAGTGAGGTAGGAGAGAGAGAGAGAGTGGGGTAGCAAATAATAAGTAGATAGTTGTGAGCATGACAAGTGGGCCCCATTGAATAAAAACATTACTCCCTCCGGCCCAGAGTAAGGTTCTTACTTTCCTTTTTAGTCTGTCCCAGAGTAAGGTTCTTAGTTGCTTTATTAGTTAAAATGGACAATGGGACCCACTTGTCATTCTCACAACAAAAAATCCCTACCCACTTTCTCTCTCCTACTTTACTTTTCAAACAATCTTAAAGAGATTCTACCATTTTATTTCCAAGAGGAGCTACTTGCAAATTCCACAAATATGTTCACTGAAATCTTATCTTCTATAGCTTCACTAGACCTCCATCTTACAGCTCTTCTTTTGCCTAAACTCATCTAACATATTATTTTCAAAGAATTTGATAACCTCATGGTACCTGACCTAATTATTACCCCTTCCGCTGCTAAAGAGGCATTTCATATATTCCCTCTTGATCTTAATCATTATTCACAAGGAAAACCAAGTTCAACAGACTGCAGCATACTTGCAGGTGGGTTAAGATCTTGAGATCATGCAACTAAAAAAAATTCTAAGTTCATTGAAGAAGTTCTATTTACACACAAAATGGACCCCGGCGGGAATTCTCTATCAAGGGGCGGAGCTTGTTTCAAATTTATGAAATCTTGTAAAGAGGCTTATGAACCTCGAAGTGGGTCATTTCAAGATCCAAACTCACGCTAGCCCATGTATCTCAATAGGAAGTTAGGTTCAAGGGGATTAATCTATACTATTAATTAACTTTTTGCAGCACAAATTATTATCCCTCCCATCTTTCACGGCACAATGCACACGGCACAATGCAATGAAATCATAAAATAAAATATTGTAATGTAATGTAAATTAAATAGAAACGAAACAGTAGAAAACAGATGATCTAAAAAAACATTAAGGACACAAGAGTACCTTGAACTTGCTGTGAAGCCAGGGGAGCAAAAGGCTGGTCATCAACCTTTTCGATATCCGTGGATGACCTTCTAGATCTTCGCTTCATTAAAAAGAATGCTACAATTGCACCAACGACCAGAATGGAAATCACAATTCCTGCAACAGCACCAGCCCCTACGCCAGACTTCTTTCCGCCCCCACTGGCACCATCTGATGGGCTGTTACCACCACTTGGTTTGTGATTGCCGTTTGCACCAGATGCTGCTGGCGTCCCAGGTGGAGGTGGGGGTGCAGCACCTGAGTTCCAGGTGTTACCGTCCCCCCTGCCATGAAATCAATAAATTTAGGTTCATAACAAGATTAAGAAAATCCCAATTTCATGAAAATGAGAACTGCAGTGTAGTGCTTACTGCAGATTTATATTTTTCAACTGCTTGGGGATCCAGCCAGTAAAATGGTTATATGCAACATTCCTGAAATCATAACCATGAATGAGATGGTCAAATGACACTTTTCTTCGAAGGAAACCAAACATACCACTGTCTTAGAAATTTGAGATTAAAGGCCTAATGCTCACAGATTATCAAGGGGGAGATTCGCAAGGACATCAATACTGCCTGTGAATTGGTTGTTCTGCAAATACCTGCATAATGACATAATGTGCATAAAAACCCACAACATGTGCTATCAGTACCAGAGTACGAAATGATGTACTTACATATTCTTCATACTGGTAAGCGAGCTGAAACTCTCAGGAAGGTCACCAGTCATAGCATTAGAAGAGAAATCCCTAAACAATAACATATTAACATTTGACCTTTCAGCAATCATAAAACTATTTAGCATTACTTTTTTTATTTACTTGAGAAATTAGAGAAAGGTCCAAGTACAAGACTAGGAAAGTAATATTTTTAAGTGTCTATAATGGGTTAACAGGATATAAATATAGATAGACTAAACTCTAAAATAGATCTACAAATGCAAATTACGACGTGAACTCTTTAGCTCTTTCTGGGGTTTCAAACAATTTAGATAACCCAGAAATATGACAAGCATGCGTAACAGATCTTACAATGTAGAGAGAGATGAAAGCTGTCCAAACATGTCAGACAACTGGCCCTGAAGTTGATTGCGACCCATATTTCTACTCGTCAAAAACAGAACATTAAATCAATTTATCAGTTTAGGTAAGTCCTGATATAAGAAAGGGGAAAAGGCCAAACTTCACTAACAGATATTTCAGAGAAGTCATGAGTGATATGGAATAGGGGACGCTGCCACTGAATCCACATCCAGCAAGATTTCTGCATTACACATTACACGAGGGATTCATATAATTTATAATATAATGGACAGAATAACAAAAATGACAATCAGATAAGAGCATACAGCCGTTCCAACTTCGGAGGAAGGGTATAGGGTATTTGGCCTCCAAGATTATTATTGCTCATATCGCTGCAGAAACAAGTGAATAAGCATATAAACATTAGTAAAGAGAAAAAAGCAAACATGTACATAATACAATGTCATGCTATTACAAGTTTGTCAAAGATGCCAAATTCTGAAGCAGGTATCCCATTGATCCTGAGAGCCCAAGGCCTGATAACTGTCTGTTGATAAAAAGAGAAGAGAAGCAAGAATTTACAAACGAACGAACAAACAATGTAATCTACTGCATGTGAAATGAGTGGATAAGAAAGTTACATTTCTGTGACTTTTGAGCCTGAGCAGGTAACGCCTTTCCAAGACTCTCCACAAGGGTCACCACCATTTGCGGTCCACTTGGTTAGCTGTTGTGGAGAATTCAAACTGGAATACATGCCCCTGAGAGCATCGGCTGCAAATAAGAACCACAGGAAATTAGATGACTAATTATTCCATCAGCCTATTTTTCCAGCTAACACGCAACTATATCAAGGCTGAAATGTGAGCTTGCTTACATGTTAGTTTCCAAGGTTGTGGAAGATATAGAAAATAATAGAGCTACAATCCACAATATCGTTATAGATCTCCCAAATGCAATGCTAACCAGTGTGTTGTCAGTTGTAAAAAGGTTGCACAATCAAATACACAACATCTTGATCACTATGAGTGGTACGACTAGATATCCTATGAGGGACCCATCTAAATTAATGATTCCCGTAACATACAAACTTAGATTCAGGTAATAAGTATTCAATCTGGTCTGAGAACCTTGAAATCTTTCCAGGATATGATAAGCGACTACTATTATAGCAAGTTAGAAATTACACATGAATGCACACGAAATCATCAACAAACCTATTCGAGTGTACATGAACTTTGCTGGGCCCGCTTATCATCCAATGTTGCAAAATTTATGTTATACCAAGGCTATCAGATATTTACTGATGCACATTAGAAAGGGAGGATAATAAGCGACAAGACATTGAAAATAGTACGAGAACACAAAATGTCCAATTGTTTCTGCTCGGCGCGAAGTTAACGAGCTCTGGAAAAGCATACTTAAGGAACACCGAACACTAAAGCAAAAATATATAAATAGCCATTAGTGGTTCATTCCATTTCCATCATTACCGATGGAGCCAAAGACTTGATATTTTTTGGCTTGGGAATATGATGGAAGAAAGCAAAATGGCTCACTAAACTGTCTGCGCTTCTTTGTTATGAACAACCGTCGGTCCATGCAATTTTCGACGCGATTTTCATCATAGGTGGTAGGCTTTGCGGCACTGGGATAATGTTGTTGTATTGGTTCATTCCAATTGTTCACAATTTATTATATCAGGTAAACATTGTAACCACATTGTAATAAAGACAAACTAATATATTTATACCTAAAAACTTTGACGCTATTAAACAGACAACAGTGCATACTAAAGACCATTCTGTCACAGCGGCTAGCTGATGAATTCAAACCTATAATTGACGTTTCATATAATCTTTTGATGAAATCAAGAAAAAAGCATAAAAGATTGCCTTCCTTTGAAGTAGACACGTCCACTATTTATGCCAGGGCAGAAACAAAAATAGGCAAGGACAGAAAAGCCAACCATGTTCTTTGTTTCAGCACTAATATATTAGAGGAGACGAAATTTACTTTAAAAAGTATACAAGCAATTCGGAGTACTTCGAAATACAGCAATCATTCTGTGATAAATTTGAGAATTCAATGTCATAACAGAAGACATTAATTCTCTGTCCATCAAGAAATAAAATAGGAACACTTCTTCTATCCAACAGTATCATAACATGCTCGCAGATCTACAAAGACTTTCTTCCAATTTTCAAAAAAAAAAAAATGATACAGAGCCATATACACTGAAAATTGATGTGGTTTCAACTTTGTAATACTTTCTACATCTCTTTAAATCTATAATCAAACCCATCATTACAAAAAGCTCAGCAAGAAAAGAGTAATGCAAGAAATAATCCTTTTGAACAGCGTCGTTCATCATCAGTCAAAAGAAAAGCAAAAGGTGAAAAAACTCTATTCAACGGTATTGAGCATGTATAGAAAAAATCCTTAATGGCCTTCTCTGATCCAAAGGTAAGACTTATACTGCTCGGAGGACAATGGCCATAACACACTTTCGTTTCCTTCATTTTTAGATGGATTTGTACCAACTAGTATCATCCAAGATAAGATCGAATTGCTTACCTTGGTTCAAGCGTCTAAAAACCGTGAAAATATGATATATCCTGGTCTACAATCACCCAGGAATCCATCAAACTAACAATCTATTAAACGAATAAACTAAATCTGGCAGTAGCTTGCACGTACAAGCACTATATTTTCCATCTCCCCCTGATTAGTCGGTCCTGACATCAAATTAGTCAAGACGTTGAAGCAAATTATGTTCCACCTGGAAATTCAACCTCATCGTGATCGTAAACTGTCAATGACTGGCCAGAGAGCCTAACCATCTTTGGAAGTACCTTATAAGAATTACTGAAAACATATGATTTGTGTCTATAAATATGCAGATCCTCTTCTAGGAATAACAATATGTCTGAATGCTGAGCTAGAGTCTTTTCAGCTTCAATCACACACACACACACACACATATATCAAACTAAAAGGAGCTTCAACATTCGTAAAACTTGCTATGAAGTAAACTGAGAGACAGAAGAACAATAATATACTCCATAAACATGGATTGAAGTTCCCAACAGTAGAGAGGTTTTGGATAGTGTCGGCGCAAGACCAAAAATACAAGACAAACACATACTATCTTAGAGAAAACAAAAAGAAAAAGAAAAAGTTGGAATGCAAAATTGGAAGCTAAAAACTGACCGTCGGAGGGATCTGTGTCGGCATTGATGAAGCTCGGCCACATAATAACAAGAATGGTCAATAACAGAGCCATTCTCACCGCCATTTCCTCCCTCATCTCTCTCTCTCTCTTCCAAAATTGTCTTGGCTTACAGAAAGAGAAGGACTATGCTACTTTCTCTCTCTTTAATTTGTGTGTAATTTTGATTCAATTTTTCTATTAGTATTTGATAAAAGGGAATAGGAAATAGCCTAATAAAGTAGTACTAGCAAGAAAAGATAACAGTGTTGATCCTTTTTGGTTATTACCCAGAGAAAAGCTGTCACTGCAGCCACCCACAATCGAATCCAAACCCACGTACAATTCAATGGCCATCGTCATCTCAACCACTAAATAATTGGATGGCAAGGGCCATGATTAGGTTGTAAATGAGCCAAGCTGGGCTGAGACATCCGAGTCGAGTCGAGCTTAGAAGCTTCGAGCTTTAATTCGTATAAAAGTTATCGACTGAAATTTTTCTTTCTGTTCCCACATGACCGTTCAGTTGATTGAATCAGCTGAGCTTTTCGCGAACTGCTCGAACTAAAGTATTAAAAAGTCGAGCTCGAGCTTGGAGTTATTTTTTGAAAAAAATTGAAATCAAACGAGCTTTATCGAGCACTAATTCGAGTTGTAATCGATCTCGAGCCTAAACAAGTCATTCGCGACAAAATTCATTCGAGTTTTTTAAAGAGCTTAACGAGCCGAGCTCAAACAAGTTGATCTCGGTCAGAGCTCGTCGAACATACGATTCGAACACGAGCCGGCTCGAGAAAAAAAAACGAGCTTGAAAATCGATTCGAACTCGAACTCAAGTTCACCTCAAGCCCACTCAAACTCAAGTTTTTACAAGTCGAGCCCAAATCGGCTCATTTCATATAACAGCCCTGGTCATGATCCCTTTAATACCCTCTTCCAGCTTCTCAATTGAAACTTATATTTTCTTGGTTTTATTAGAGGTGGGCGGTCGGTTAAACCGCCGGTTAGCCGGTTGAAAACCGGCGGTTGAAACCTCCAAAATCTCCAACCGGAACCGAACCGTCTAACCGGCTAGACCGGTTACGGTTTAGGCGGTTCACGGTTTTAACGGTTATCCGGTTAACCTCCGGTTTGACGGTTTGGATATGCTCGGCCGAGTCCTTGGTGTTGCTCGGTCGAGCAACCCTTTTAGGGTTTAGGGTTTTGAGGGTTGCTCGGCCGAGTCTTTGGTGTCGTCTGACCGAGCAACCCTTTTAGGGTTTAGGGGTTGAGGGTTGCTCGGCCGAGTCTTTGGTGTTGCTCGTGAGCATATCATTTTTCGCTAATTTTTTTAACGATTTTTTGAAAAAGTTAACTTTTATTTTCTTTCAATTTTTTTTTTTTGGATAGATAAGACTATTTTAAACTTAAGTTTACTACATACATTTTTACAAAAAGGTTTATAAAAAAGTTATGAATTTTTAAAAAATGAAAGTTAACGGTTTTTGAAAAAGTTAACTTTTATTTTTTTTCAATTTTTTTTTGGATAAATAAGACTATTTTAAACTTAAGTTATCTACATACATTTTTTGAAAAAGATTTATAAAAAAAGTTATGAATTTTGAAAGAAAGAAAACTTAACTTTTTTTTTAAAGAAACAAGTAGTCGTTTGGAAAAAAGGGACGGTACCCTTAAATTTTATTAATTAAAATACAATTACAACGAGGGTATTGGTAGGAGTGGTGGTGGTAGAGGTGGTAGTAGTGGACCTAGTGGTATTGATAGGAGCTGGTGGCGGTAGGAGTGGTAGTAGTAGTGGTAGTAGCGGTAGTGGTAGTGGTGGTAGTAGTAGTAGTAGTGGTAATAGTAGTTGTGGTGGTGGTGAATGGTGATGGTGGTGATGTAGACCGGTAGTAGTGGTAGTGGTAGGTAGCGGTAGTAGTGGTGGTGGTAGTAGTAGTAGTAGTAGTAGTAGTGGTGTTGGTGGTGATGGTGGTGGTAGTAGTAGTAGTGGTATTGGTAGGAGTGGTAGTAGTAGCGGTAGTAGTAGTGGTGGTAGTAGTAGTAGTGGACCTAGTGGTAGTAGTAGTAGTGGTGGTGGTGGTAGTAGTGGTGGTGGTAGTGGTGGTGGTGGTGATGGTGGTGGTGTAGACTAGTAGGAGTGGTAGTACTAGTAGTAGTGGTAGTAGTGGTGGTGGTGGTGGTGGTGGTGGTGGTGTTCTTTTGGTAGTAGTAGTAGTAGGGGTGGTGGTGGTGGTGGTGGTGAACATAACGGCTAGTTTGAAAAGTAGCCGTTGGAATGAGTTTGGCGTTACGCTTCTACGAGCAACTCATATGACTCGGCCGAGCATGACCGTTATTGGAAATTAACACTACTTGGAAGGTTATGCTCGTAGAGCAACTCATATGACTCGGCCGAGCAAGCCAAAACCGGCGGTTAACCGGCGGTTGGCCGGTTTTTCAAAATTTCAAACCTTAACCGAACCGGCCAATTACCGGTTTCGGTTAGCCGGTTCCGGTTAACCGCCGTTGACCGGTTTTGACCGGTTTTGGCCGGTTTTCAACCTTCCGGTTGGCCGGTTCGGTTTATAAAATGGACACGTCTAGGTTTTATCCTATTATTATTTTTCTTCGAGTTGCACACTCTCGACAACATCTAATATCTCTTTTCATGAGTGATAAAAAACTTAAATTTCATTAAATTAAATGCAATTTTTAATACTTTCTTTTAAATGTCACTCTCATAAAAGATTGAATCATTTATTATTAGTAATAATAAAAAAGTAAAGATGGTGTACAATGTTGGGATAGAGGACCAACCGGGTTAGACATCGAAGTAAGGGGGAAGAAATTCGTTAGTGGTTGCTGGAGTCAAGAGCGGCCGCGCAGGTGGTGTGCGCGATCGCGCTCTTGGACAGAAACTTATGGCTCGGTGGGAATTCTTCGAGGGCAACCGCGCTTGGCATGAGGGCGACCGCGCTGGAGGATTTTACAAAGGCGTTGAAGTTTCTGGATGGTAGCGCGACCGCGCTTCTGCGGAGGGCGGCCGCGCTCGACCCGTTTTCAGCCCGAATCCCTTGTTTGTCTAGGGTTTGATTTGTTTCCCTAGGTCATATATAAGCAGTGTTCCGCCCCCTTTCTCATTGTAACAAAAATTCTACATATTATAGTGCAAGATCTTGGCTTGGTAGTGCCCCCAGACGTAGCCAATCAAATTGGTGAACTAGGTTAACAATTTTTGTGTTCTTCTTTGTGATTTATTTCTTGTGCTTGGTTTTGTGTGCTCTAATCGTTCTTATAGGTTTGCTTGGTAGTGAAGGGCCATATTCACAACAACTGGGCCATATTCACAACAACTGGTATCATAGCTCTTGGTTCAAGATCAAGGGAGCTATTCCAAGCAATCAAGAATGCGCAAGGACAAACAGGCGGTTAAGAAATTCGATGGGTCTGACTACGGATATTGGAGGATGCAGATTGAGGATCTCTTGTACAACAAGGATCTCTATAAGCCTCTGAAGGGTGTCAAACCGGAAGAAGAAGATCAGGAAGAATGGGAACTCATGGATCGGAAAGCCCTAGGGGTGGTCAGATCTACTTTGTCAAAGGATTGCAGACTACTAAGAAGGCGACAACCACCAAGGAGCTATTGGATTATCTTCGAGAGATTTGAAACTCCATCTCTGCACTGCAAATAAGGTTGATTTGATACGCAAGATGGGTAGTCTCAAGATGCAAGAGGAGGATCCTTCGCTAAGCACATCAATGAGTTTATGGATGTTATAGACTCGTGATCACGGTGGAGATCAAGTTCGATGATGAGGTTCATGCGTGCTTGTTGCTAGCTTCTTTATCGCCAAGTTGGAGCGGAACTACGTGACGCCGATCAATGCTTCAAGCAGTAAGAAGAAATTGAAGTATGATGATGTTAAAGACTTTCTTTTGGCCGAAGAAAATCGCATGAAGAAGTTGGGGACATCGAGTGCTTCGGGATCGGCTTTAGCTACTACTAGCAAGGGGAAGCCGGGTACTAGCAAACAAGGGAGAACCGAATCTAGGGAGAACGTGACCTTTATTGATGATTCTACAAGGAAGGTTTGGGTCTATTTCTTGAAGGGGAAAGATGAGTCTTTCGAGGTGTTCAAGAAGTGGAGGGCCTTGGTGGAGAATCAAACGGGACTTAAGCTTAAGTGCTTGAGATCAGACAATGGTGGGGAGTATGAGCTTGGTGAGTTTAGGGAATATTGTGCTGCGAATGATATTCGTATGGAGAAGACTCCAAAGCGTACACCACAACTCAACGGGGTAGCAGAGAGGATGAACAGAACATTGAACGAGCGGACTAGAAGTATGAGATTGAAGTGTGGACTTCCGAAGACGTTTTGGGCATATGCAGTTGACACGGCGGCTTTCTTGATCAATAGGGGACCATCGATACCATTGGGGAATGGAATTCCAGAGGAAGCTTGGAGTGGCAAGCAGGTAAATCTGTCCTTTCTTCGCATATTTGGCTGCGTTTCTTATGTTCATGTTGATTCTGCTGAGAGAACTAAATTAGATGCAAAATCTGTTAAGTGTACATTTATTGGGTATGGCGGGGATGACTTCGGGTACAAGTTTTGGGATGACCAAAACCATAAAGTTATTTGTAGTCGAGAAGTGGTATTCAATGAACAGGTATTGTACAAGGACAGAAAGGGGGCATCTGATGACACTAGTTCGGAACCGGAAATTGTAGAGGTGGATATTCCAAACTCTAGTGGGAGCAGAACGGTTCATGATGACCATGGTAAGGAGGTCACTGAAGATGAACCACGTACTCCGAAACCGGATATTCCGCTGCGTAGATCCAGCAGGTTGCGTGAATCGCCTGACATGTATACTCCTTCCAATTATTATTTGCTGTTGACAGATAATGGGGAACCAGAATGTTATGCGGAGGCTGTTCGTAGTGCACTTTGTAACAAGTGGAAAGCTGCGATGGATGATGAGATGGACTCATTGAAGGCCAACAAAACTTGGGAATTAACTGAACTACCTAAGGGGAAGAAGGCATTGCATAACAAGTGGGTTTACAGGATCAAGGAGGAAGCAGACGACAGCAAGCGTTACAAGGCAAGATTGGTTGTAAAAGGGTTTCAGCAAAAGTACGGTATTGACTACACCGAGGTATTCACTCCGGTTGTGAAGATGACCACTATCAGAATGGTTCTGGGGATAGTAGCGGCGGATAACTTATTGCTTGAACAGATGGATGTGAAGACAGTCTTTCTTCATGGGGATTTGGAGGAAGAAATTTACATGGTACAGCCAGAGGGTTACTTGTCTAAGGGTAGCGAGGAGCTAGTTTGCAGATTGACTAAGAGCTTGTATGGCCTTAAACAAGCTCCTAGGCGTGGTACGTAAAGTTTGATGGATTCACGCACGACATTGATTTTATCGAGATGTGAGGCGGATCATTGTTGCTACTTCAAGAACACGGACAACGGGTACATAATCTTCTTTGTTATATGTGGATGACATGCTAATACGGGCTCTAGCAAGAGAGAGGTAAACAGATTGAAGACTCAGTTGTCAGAACGGTTCGAGATGAAGGATTTGGGAGAGGCCAGAAAAATCTTGGGCATGCGGATTGACCGGGATAGGGAGTCGGGTAAGTTGGTTCTTTCACAAGCAGAATACGTTGAGAAAGTCTTGGCAAGGTTTTGTACGGAAGAGGCGAAGCCAACAGGGACGCCATTGGGCTTGCACTTCAAGCTATCCGAGAAGGACTCACCTATGGGCAAGGAGGAGCGTGACAAGATGGAGAGAACTCCATATGCTTCAACAGTGGGGAGTCTCATGTATGCAATGGTATGTACAAGGCCGAACATTGCACATGCGATGGGAGTAGTCAGCCGGTTCATGGGCAATCCAGGAAAGCAACATTGGGAAGCGATTAAATGGATCCTGCGTTACTTGAAGGGTACTGCTGGTAAGGCTCTGTGTTTCTCGAGCAGGGAGGTGGTGTTAGCGGGTTATGTTGATGCGGACTTGGCATCAAGTGATCTTGATAAGAGGAGAAGTACTACGGGTTATGTGTTTACATTGGGTGGTACAGCAATCTCCTGGGCTTCCAAATTGCAGAAGATCGTGGCTCGCCGACCGCAGGCGTAATATGTGGCAAAGGATGTAAGCAAGTAAAGAGATGGTATGGCCGCAAAATTTTTCGGGCGAACTTGGGAAGACGCGAAGTGGTAACGTTCTCTACAAATGATGGGCCGAGTGCAATTCACTTGGCTAGAAATCCTGGCGTTTCATTCGAGGACGAAGCACATTGAACCGAGGTTTCACTACATCGCATCTCTTGGAGGAGAAAATCTTAAGGCTAGAAGATATCGAGATCGAAGAACCCGCCGACATGTTGACAAAGGTCATGAACCTTGAGAAATTGAAGCTGCAAAGATTCAATTGGGCTTGGAGAATAGGAGAGGAGGATGGCACTACCATGATCGAGGTGAGCACTAGGAGGACACCAAGAATGAGTTGAAGAACGGATACGGGGCTTATATGTGTGGTTGATCTCTAGGTGGGAGATTGTCAGGGATGTGAGGACCAACCTGTTAGACATCGAAGCAAGGGGAAGAAATTCGTCGGTGGTCTGGAGTCGCAGCGGTCGCGCAGGTGGTGTGCGCGACCGCGCTCTTGGACAGAGACTTGTGGCTCGGTGGGAATTCTTCGAGGGCGATCGCGCTTGGCATGAGGGCGACCGCGCTGGAGGATTTTACAAAGGCGTTGAAGTTTCTGGATGGTAGCGCGATCGCGCTTCTGCGGAGGGAGGCCGCGCTCGACCCGTTTTCAGCAGTCCGGAATCCTTGTTTGTCTAGGGTTTGGTTTGTTTCCCTAGGTCATATATAAGCAGTGTTCCGCCCCCTTTCTCATTGTAACAAAAATTCTACATATTATAGTGCAAGATCCTGGCTTGGTAGTGCCCCCAGACGTAGCTAATCAAATTGGTGAACTGGGTTAACAATTTCTGTGTTCATCTTTGTGATTTATTTCTTGTGCTTGATTTTGTGTGCTCTAATCGTTCTTGTAGGTTTGCTTGATAGTGGAGGGCCATATTCACAACAACTGGGCCATATTCACAACATACAAGTCTTTTGTTAGTATATTCTTACTTCCTCCACCTCACCCGACTTGGGACAACTTGTCATTGTCATTTTGAGTGTCTCATTCGATTATAACATCATAAAATGACATATTTATATTATTTTTATATTTAATGTGACTCACTTTTCATATTCACAACAACAATCTCCCTACTATTTCTTCTACTTATTTTCTCTCATATTTTACGTTTCATACTCATAATACCCCCCTCTACTCATTCTTTCTTCCCTTATTATAATAGTATTTATTAAAATTAATCAATTATAGATCAAGAAGTCGGGAGACATAACACCATGTCAATTATTAACACTAGGGGCGTAAATGTTTCGTTTTGAAAAAATTTACAAAACGAACCACTAGTAATCGATTTGAAAAAATTTTCAAAATGGTAACAGTAACAACTCCATGGCATCTGACCGTATATACTCCCTCCGTCCCGGTTCAATCTTCAATTTTTGTCAAAATGGGTGTCTCGTTAAAAGCTTCACCTTTCCTTTTTTAGCAAAGAATCTTTACTATTTTCTGCACTCATTTTCTCTCCTAATTCACTATTACACTTACAACACTTTTAAAATTTATTATTTCCTCCACTAATTCTCTCTCCTATTTTCAAATTGCACTTACAATATTTTTTCTTCCCATCTATTTTTTTAATTTGCGTGATTTGAAAAAAATGTGCACCTTCGCTCGGGACGGAGGGAGTATAAAACTTATTTCTTGAAATTTTGAATTGTTAAAGGGAGAGGTGATTTCAAACTCAAAATAAATATGATCAATTATTACTATTCAATATTAACCATTATGAAGTTTGAGTAACGATTGTGAGGTGTGATAATGATAAGGTAAATAATTGAGTTTACCCTTTAGTCGGTGCAATTCAAAATACGAAACTTTGTGCAAGTTACTGTGGTGACAATTGTTTTGTTGGGCAGAGAGAGAAAAGAGAGTCACGGGGAATAATTTACTTGTCTCTTTGATTGACTTTTGAAATCACCTTCCCTTTCTTTCCGCCTCAAATTGTATTGTATGCTTCATTTCTTATTTCTCATGATTGGTTGTAGGATGGTCAAAATCGGTTTGGAGTCCGATTTTGATTTGGAATCATCGATTTCGACTTGGCAAAAAGGGTGAATCTTAATCGATTTTTGTTTACCTCAGATTCGGTTTCGGTTACCACAATTCGATTCTGGTACGGTTTCAGTTTCGATGCAGTTTCGATCCGTTTTCGGTCAATAATGAATAAAGAAGCTAAAAATTATTGAAAAACAAGAAATTTTCGATCCGGTTTCGGTCCGGTTCCGATCCGGTTCACCATTTATGTGAACCTTAATCGGCCCTTATCCAAAACGGTTCTGATTACCCCGGTTCCAATTTTCATGACGGTTCATAACGGTTTCAAACTTTTTCAATCCGATTTCGATCCAATTTTTCGGTTCCGTTCCGATTTAACCATCCCTAATTGGTTGGTTCTAATTTATTAAGGCTTGCGTGTGACACTCAGACCTATTACTATTCATGACATAGAGTCTAACACCAATCATCAAATATAATACTCCTACTTAATTTATCCTAAAATAATTACTCTCATAGTCCCAATTTAAGTTTCATAGTTTGACTTGTCACAAAAATTAATAAAAAGTAAATAAAGTGAGTATGAAAAATAAAATAGATAAAGTGTTTTTATTGTGAAAATGACAAGTGAATCTCGTACTCTCATTGTCTATTTTATATAATAAATCAACTAAAAATATTAAATTGAGACATATCAAAAAAGAAATTAAGAGCCTTAAACCGAGACAAATATTTCAATAGCTTTATCTCTTTGAATTGATATTTTAATTGATACCATCTACTCTTAGATAAATTGTAGTGAGACAGACTTTTTAATCAGTTTTTTCATGAATTCGTTTGAAAATTCGAAGTTTCTTGTTTTTTAATTCAGAATGAAAGATTTCTTGTCTTTCAAAAGACTCCTTTATTGTTGTCTTAAGAAAAAAATGTTTTGCGGTATTCAAAAACAGATTTTAACTTATCACTAACTTGATTTTGTGATAATTTGTAAAATACATACATAGGTTTGTGGGAGTATCTATTTTTAAGTTTATGAGTATAATAGTGGGTGCCAACATTTTCATTTTTCAATGCCTAACGTGTTGAAAATGATGCGTTCAAACTTCCGTCATTTGATTTTTACCGAACCAAAGGTAGTCCATGCACTCTATTTGTTTTAGACCGAAATTTCAATATTCAAGACATTGGTACTAGACCATAACAAAAATAAAATAATAATAATAATATTGAAGCGAAAGAAACAATACGGAGAATGTCGGAAACATTGCTAAAAAAAATGTCAGAAACCTAGTTCAGTCTCGATTCTCATAATAACCCTAATTATATTTTTATAATAAATTTATAAATTTAAGCTATTCTCATAAAATCTTAAATTTAATGATAATACATCTTCTCAAAAAAAAAAAAAAAATACATCAAAAATACTATTACTAAGATTTTGATGAGCCCGGACCTTTTAAATCGGACCCAAAGCTCGGTTTGGTCCAACAGCCCAGTATGACGTGACATACCCTAGACCGCCAGAGTCAAGACCGCGGACAGATATACCTTCAGGGTCAAGACCGCGATCCTCTCAGACCGTTCTAGTTATGACCGCGGACAGCTAGACCGCCGGTGAAGTGACCGCGGAAACTGTGACCGCTCCATCCGTGCCCGCGTCAAGATTGTTGACCGCGCCAAAGATGTTGATCGCGGTCTCATATCAGACTCCCGATTATCTCACCAGACTCCCGGTTAAAGCCAAATCGATCGCAATTCCGTTCGTCTCTTCTTGTGCTCAAGATCTGGAGAGGCGCACGGAGAGCGTCAGCGACTGCGTTGAAAAGACGCCGGCACCACGAATTTCGCCGTAAGCAGACGCAGCGGTTGGAGAGCAAAAGCGGCAGTGGAGAAGTAACGTGGAGAGAGAGAGAGAGTAAGAGCGAGGGCCTGAAGAGAAGAGGAAAACGTGTTTGCTATGTGTCTAGGTTAGGTTAGGTCGTAAAAGGTTAGGTTAGGTCAAATACGCTGTCGTTTTCTTAAATTTAATAAAATAATAATAATTTATGATTAATTGCAACTAAAATTGAATGGAGAATTTGAAACGAAAGTGTATCTGTTTCAAAATTCCTCGCAAATTAGGCGGGTTTCCTCCCTCCAAACTTTTTGGGGCCAATTTTTTTAAGTTCAAAATATATAAATTTTATATTAATAAATGCAACTGAATTTGAAACAGAAGTTCATCTGTTTCAAAAACCGTTGCAACCCCGAAACATGTAGCGACAAAATGCAATATGATTTGCAATATTAATTGTGCACGTCAATTTTTAATGAACATTTTTTACTCTGAAACTGATTTCAATTCGGTTGCAAAATTTCGTTTCAGTTGTCCTGTTCTGAAACTGATTTCAATTCGGTTGCAAAATTCCGTTTCAATTGTCCTGTTTTCTTGTAGTGTATGCTGCTTCATCATCTTTACAATCATGATGAGCTGCAAGTCAGTTCTTTGCATTCTTAGTTTAACACTCTCCACTTTGTTCTTTTTATCTCTCCCCTTTTCTTTCTTGTTTGTCTTCTCTGACAATCTCATCTCCTTCATCGCAGACGCAACATCGTCTTTTATCCGCAAACTTTTTTGGGTACAGTACCTGATGCTACACGGAAAAATGTGTTGCACAGGAGCTGAACCCACAGCTGCAATGGAGGATACTCCGGCTGGTCTCCTTTGAATGGTCAACTTCGTCCTACACACAAGTAAATAAAGTGAACTAAATCGGGGATGGCTCCGGTAAAATCCCTCCGGCGTGAGAATAAGTGACTGTTTGTGAGAAGGATGAATAACAATGGAAATTTGAGAGAGAGAGCTTAGAGAGAGATATAGTAAACTTACAAATAGTGTTTCCTCTCATGCTTATATACTACCTTGCAACCATGTGCACATAGGGGACACGTGTCAATCATCCATGACATCAAGCCAACCACCCCAAAGTTAATGGGAAATCACTGCTCACCTCGTCACATCACCTTACTGTGACAAGAGTAGTGGGTGTACACGTGGCAGCACCATAATCACTTATCAATCATCGGTCATGATTGTCGTCAGGCGACAACCCTACTAAAGGACCAATGCTAGTATTGTTGCCTAGTCCAACCCCTATACTTGTCGCCTAAGGGTTCTATTCGTCATGTCACTTCCCACCACGGGCACTTCCCGCATACTGCCTATTTTCACGCTTTGACTTATTCTTGTCGCCAACTATAATTCTAGCCAATTAAGGAGGGGTTATCTTTATCATCCATTTTATACTCCTTTGCCACCCTTAACCTATATGGCCCATCCTGGCCCACTAGGCCCAAACCTATATTTCCCAATCACATCAGTAGCCCCAATTTCGAGACCTGGATCATTCATGTTCCAGGCGAGAAATTTAAACTGCTCGTCACTTCCCGCACACTTACATCCATTACGTGAGATGTCGGGTAATGCTGACACCTGTAAGACACGTGTCACATCCGAAGACCCTTCAACCGTTTGACGGCTGTGATGGAACATATGAAAAAACACTTCTAAATTTAAAATCATTAAATGAGGGGAATTAAATTTTTTGGAGCCAACCAATTAAAAACCCTTTGATATTCTCATAGTATAAATACCTTTCACCCCCCTCATCAACACTTTTTTCGTTTGCCTGCTCTTATAACCTTCCAGCGAATTTCGACGAACCCTAGAATTTTTCGGCGAACCTGTTTCCAACCATTCCAGTCCTTCCTAGTCCCATTAGTAGCTCCATCCTTGTTCCCCCTTTAGATATGGCCACAAATACTCACTTTTCAGCCTGATTCATCCGTTTAATCATCCTGGAAACCAACCCCTTCAACCGTCCGTTGAATATTCCGGTTAACCTTCAACCTCTGCTCAACTTTCTCAACGATCCTACATATTTTTCAAGAAATCTATTTGATCTTTACTTTTTCTTGTATCCTTCAAACTAGGTATAAGAACTGTGCTAGGCAAATTAGGTATGATCAATGTCAGAAATTTTGGGGTGATGGATGTGGTTTTACCCATCCAAAAGATATATTTCCTAACTTATTTGATGCTCGAAACTTTGGGAATTTAATGTATTTTGTAGTATTTTGAAAGTACAGGGGTTGAAGTACAATTACTAATAAAACGGAGGATGGGAGCGTACTTTGGAAGTTTTTGGATCAAATTGCAATTCTGAAAAATATGGGACAAAACGGAAATTATGAAGTTCAAAGGCCAAAACGTAAATCTTGGAAGTTCAGGGACCAAACTGGAAATATGGAATTTTTGGACGAATTTGATTTATAAAAATTCATGGCCTAAAGTGAAAAATAAAATCTCAAAGATCAAGGTGCAAAATAATTTTTTATAGTGACCAAAGTGCGACGGTGCAATTGCGGAACGAACCGAATACCAAAATGAGTCCAAAATCACACCAAGGTTGTCCGAGAGAACATGGGCCAAGAAATCAAAATGGGCGGCCGCACATAAAGCAAGGACAATTGGCCGTGAAAGTTTCTGTTCACATGGGCAGCCGGTGGGCAAGCGTGGGCGACCGCCCACAAAGTTTCAGCAACAGATTTAATTTCGTCACAAATAAGAAAAACGTGATTTTCAAAGAGATTTGCAATGTAATCGTGACTCGGATTTCGGGAGATTTTCTATTTTGACTAGGATTTTGACCCTAATTTGTTTCCAAAAAGAATTTTCACCTTCCTCCTCCTATAAAAACAACCCTAGACTAGTTTTGTATCAACTTGGGAATCTTTGGATCTTTTAATCTTTTGAATATTTTTATTCTCTCTCTATATTTTTAGTTTATGTTTTTATTTATTTTTGAAGATGAAAGAACAAGGTTTTGATTTGTTTATTCTAATGGCCATTCAAGGCTAATTTATTTTATTCATGGATTGAGGTGAGTAACAATTTAATCTTTATGCTAAGGTTTTAATTCTTCCTATCTCTTTTTCGTTCTTGTTCTTCTCAACATTTTTAATTATTGTCTTGAGATCAATTGTATTGACCTTGCGGAATATACTTTTGACCTCTTGAATTTATTTGGATACAAACCATTGCACTTGCGTGGATGATTTGTAATTTGACCATTGTTGAGAAGAATAGATTCAATTGAGGACCTTGCGGAAATCAAACGAATCTATGTTCCATTGTTCTTAAGCTTTTAATTGAATTCTTGAATGTTTATATTGACCTTGCGAAATATATGAACAAGATAGAGTTATTAGGGTTCTAATGTTTATATTGACCTTGCGGAATATATGAACATCTTAACCCTAGGTTTTTGTGAACGAACCCAAGAATGAGATTGAATCCTTTTTACATGAAATAAAAAGCATAAAGTGATAATTGTTATGATCCCCAATTCATGAATCCCTTGTCTCTTATTATCTTTAAGTTTATTTATTTTGCTTTCTTTGTTTAATAATTCAATCAAATCAAAAACCCCTTTGTTTCTTTTTACACTAATTAAATTAATTTGTTCAACACACAAATCTCTGTGAATTCGATCCTTGCTCGTGCATACTACTACATCGATAACTAGTACACTTGCTAGGTATTTTATTACAAGAGGATTTTTATCCATCAAGTTTTTGGCGCCGTTGCCGGGGATTTGTTGTGATTTGAACAAGTTAATTTTGTTAGTGTATTGTAAATATTTTCTTTTATTAATTTCTTTTTAGTGTAAATAATTTTCTTTCTTTATTTTAGATGTTTAAAAAATTAAAGGTCATGCATGAATCTAATTCTCGTGAGAAGTTGGTCGGGCAAGTAAAACAATTAATTGCTTTGTTCAATGCAAAAAGTACTTCGCCTAGTGCCAATATAATACACAATGCATGTTCCTGTTGTGGATTATACTCTCATGCTACTAATGATTATCCGTCTAGGACATATTTTCATGAGTATTCTCCACAGATGCAAGAAAAGAGTTCGTTCCACCCATGACAACAACAATATGATTATTTCCCCAATTGTTATACACAATGGAGGGGAAACCACTCAAGCCGGGAATGAAACAATTATGACCCACATTATTATGATCCATCGCAACCTAAAAAGCGATCATGGGAAGAGTCTCTGACAAGTTTGAGGGAGGAAAATCGTCAACAACGACAACAATTTGGTGCAACCATGGATAGGTTGGAAGCACAAGTGACTAAATATTAGAAGCATTGAGAGGTGGTGAGCGAGATACTAGTTCTATCCAACTTGAACGTTATGAATGGGAGGACTCTTCCATTAATGACGAACTACCGATTATCTCTCCGTCTCATGCTAGTGATGTTGTGGTTGTTGATGAAGATGTTGATTGTGAAGAAGAAGGGGTTGAAGAGAAATTAAAAGATGATGAGGGTGTTAATGTTGATGAGGTTGGGCCCGACCAAATTGACGAACAATGCCTCAAAGAAGACCTTCTCCATTCCATCGAATGTTTGAAAGATTTTGCCTCCATCATTCTTGTACCTCCCCCTATTTTTGAGGGTGAAGAAAGTGGCGAAAATTTGAAAGAGAAGAAGCCCAAAAAGCTGAAGCGTCAAAGATTTCCTTGGGCACTAAATGATTTGATGATGCAAGGAATATATATGGGGCTTGAACTGAAAACAAGGACCCGCGAAACCATGAAGTGGGCCAAAAGACGGAAAGTGAAGTCCAAATGGGAGCAACGGTCCGGCTAACGACCTTAACCAAATGCGCTTATTGGGAGGCAACCCAAGTAGATACGTTTTTATTTGCTTTATTTATTTGCTTTGTTGTGTCATATCGTCCTTTGAACCCAATGCATGTTTTTGTTCTCTTTGCTATGAGGAAATAGCATGTTTTGAGTTTGGGGGTAGATATCTCTCCGAATTTGTGGGTTTATAGGGGAGTCTATATAGTGTCACCCTAAAAAAAATAGAAATTTTTTAATAATTTTATTCTTTTCATATTTTGGGAAGTTGGCAAGAGTCCATAATGATTTGAGAGTGTTGTAATTTTAAAATCTTGAGTATTATTGTCAATATGGGGATATAATTGCATTGAAACATGTAAAGTATGATTTCTCCACCTTTCACTTTCATATTACTTTTCTTGATCATTGTTACCAACTTAGGAGACCTTTATAGGATCACTTTGGCATTCTCGGGGTCCCTAGAACATGTTTGCATGACTGTCAATAACACATCAATTAGGCTATTCGGGAAGTGATATGTGGCTATTTTCTTTGAACCCTATTTGTGAGCCTTTAACTTTCTCGTCACTTATATAAATTTTTTCGCTATAACCCCTTTTGAGCTTGAAAAAAAAGAATGAAATCTCTCACAAAGTGGGAGATTATTTTAGACCACCATTCTCCTTCTTTTGTACCCTCATTGTCCTACCCTTTTAACTTATACACTATTTTTCTCACCTTTTCAAGAAAGTGAAACTAGGAAATGAATGGAAATTTTTGGGTGAAATTTGGAAAATCAAGGGTTGAGTGGAAAGTGGTCATTAAAAGAAAGAAAAGGGTCATGTTATGTAATAAAAAGAGGGGCTTGAGCAAAAGTATTGAATGCACATTTTTCGTGATATATTTGTGCAAAGAAAAGAAAAAAAATGAAAAAAAAAAACAGAAAAAAAAAAGAGAAAAAAAAAGAAAAAAAATTGTCTTGCCCTCTCTAATGTTGAAGTGAAAAGTGATAATAAAAAAAAAGAAAGAAAGAAAGGTGATCAAGCACAAGTTTGAAAGTATACAAAATTATAAGTTTGGGGGTTAAATCAAGGGGTTGGCATGGAGCGGGTGATAAATTTTAAAGTGAGGATGTATGATGAAGACTTCTTAGTTTCACTTGCTTGACTTCGTATGTCCTTACCTTCTTTTGTAACCGTGAACCTTGCCTGCGTTTTACGCGAAACATTACAAGCCGTTAAGCCATATTTGATCTCTAAAAAAGTAGTCGGGTTGACAGTTTTGTTTAAACATGCATATGAGTGTCCCTTGTGCAGAAATTTCATCTTAGTATCATTGATTTAGAACATGTGGTTAGTGACCCTATAAAATATCTTACTTTGGTGACAATGATCTCCCATATTTCATTCATCTTTCATTATGTGGTGGAGAATTATAAGTTAGATGCATCCATGTAATTATAGTCCCATGTTCATGATAATTCTTGTAGATTATGTGTGTTGTAAAATCTGAGACTTGTTGTGCCAACGGCCTATAATATGAATTGAACAATCCAAAAATATTTTCTTTTGTTTTATTTAGTTAGTTAGTTTTTATTTAGTTTTAATTTTGTTTTACTCGAGGACGAGCAAAAGATAAGTTTAAGGGTATTTGATGAATGTGGTTTTACCCATCCAAAAGATATACTCCCTCCGTCCACTTACATAGTTCACAGTTACTGTTCACGCGTGGATTAAGAAAAAAAATAATGATATAAATGTTGTGAGTGTAAAAGTAAAATGGAAGAGAGAATGAGTGGAGGGAATAGTAAATTATAATGGTGTTGTGCGTATTAAAATAATGTAGGAGAGAGAATGAGTGGGGTAGGGTTAATATTTTAATAATAAAAACTTTCCATTTTAGGTAAAAAAACAAAGTGTGAAGTACTCCCTCCGTCCCGGAGAACTTTACCCCTTTACTATTGAGAACGGAAAATAAGAAATAATGTTATTAAAGTAAGTGTTGTGAGTGGGAGGAGAGAGAATGAGTGGAGAGAATAGTAAATTTGAAAAATGTTGTGAGTGGGAGGAGAGAGAATGAGTGGAGAGAATAGTAAATTTTTTTTCCTTTTTAGGAAAGTGGGACTTTAAAGTGGGACGCCCAAAATAGTAAAAGGGGTAATGTTTTATGGGACAGAGGGAGTATGTATTTGGTCGCCCAAAATAGAAAGTGTGAAGTATGTAAGTGGACGGAGGGAGTATTTCCTAACTTATTTGATGCTCGAAACCTTGGAAATTTAATGTATTTTATAGTATTTTGAAAGTACATGGGTTGAAGTACAATTACTGATAAAACGGAGGATGGGAGCGTACTTTGGAAGTTTTTTGATCAAATTGCAATTCTGAAAAATATGGGACAAAACGGAAATTATGAAGTTCAAGGGCCAAAACGCAAATCTTGGAAGTTCAGGGACCAAACTGGAAATATGGAAATTTTGGACGAATTTGATTTATAAAAATTCATGGGCTAAAGCGAAAAATAAAATCTCATAGATCGAGGTGCAAAATAATTTTTTATAGTGACCAAAATGCGACGGTGCAATTGCGGAACGAACCGAATACCAAAATGAGGCCAAAATCACACCAAGGCTGTCCGAGAGAACATGGGCCAAGAAATCAAAATGGGCGGCCGCACATAAAGCAAGGAAAATTGGCCGTGAAAGTTTCTGTTCACATGGGCAGCCGGTGGGCAAGCGTGGGCGACCGCCCACAAAGTTTCAGCAACGGATTTAATTCCGTCACAAATAAGGAAAACGTGATTTTCAGCAGATTTGCACAGAATCGGTGACGGATTTCGGGAGATTTTCTATTTTGACTAAGATTTTGACCCTAATTTGTTTCCAAAAAGGATTTTCACCTCCCTCCTCCTATAAAAACAACCCTAGACTAGTTTTGTATCAACTTGGGAATCCTTGAATCTTTTAATCTTTTGAATAATTTTATTCTCTCTCTATATTTTTAGTTTAGGTTTTTATTTATTTTTGAAGATGAAAGAACAAGGTTTTGATTTGTTTATTCTAATGGCCATTCAAGGCGAATTTATTTTATTCATGGATTGAGGTGAGTAACAATTTAAACTTTATGTTAAGGTTTTAATTCTTCCTATCTCTTTTTCGTTCTTGTTCTTCTCAACATTTTTAATTATTGTCTTGAGATCAATTGTATTGACCTTGCGGAATATACTTTTGACCTCTTGAATTTATTTGGATACAAACCATTGCACTTGCGTGGATGATTTGTAATTTGGCCAATGTTGAGAAGAATAGATTCAATTGATGACCTTTCGGAAATCAAACGAATCTAGGTTCCATTGTTCTTAAGCTTTTAATCGAATTCTTGAATGTTTGTATTGACCTTGCGGAATATATGAACAAGATAGAGTTATTAGGGTTCTAATGTTTATATTGACCTTGCGGAATATAAGAACATCTTAACCCTAGGTTTTTGTGAACGAACCCAAGAATGAGATTGAATCCTTTTTACATGAAATAAAAAGCATAAAGTGATAATTGTTATGATCCCCAATCCATGAATTCCTTGTCTCTTATTATCTTTAAGTTTATTTATTTTGCTTTCTTAGTTTAATAATTCAATCAAATCAAAAACCCCTTTGTTTCTTTTTACACTAATTAAATCAATTTGTTCAACACACAAATTTCTGTGGATTCGATCCTTGCTCGTGCATACTACTACATCGATAACTATTACACTTGCTAGGTATTTTATTACAAGAGGATTTTTATCCATCAAGTTTTTGGCGCCGTTGCCGGGAATTTGTTGTGATTTGAACAAGTTAATTTTGTTAGTGTATTGTAAATATTTTCTTTTATTAATTTCTTTTTAGTGTAAATAATTTTCTTTCTTTTTTTTAGCTGTTTAAAAAATTAAAGGTCATGCATGAATCTAATTCTCGTGAGAAGTTGGTCGGGCAAGTAAAACAATTAATTGCTTTGTTCAATGCGAAAAGTACTTCGCCTAGTGCCAATATAATACACAATGCATATTCCTGTTGTGGATTATACTCTCATGCTACTAATGATTGTTCGTCTAGGACATATTTTCATGAGTATTCTCCATAGATGCAAGAAAAGAGTTTGTTCCACCCATGGCAATAACAATAGGATTATTCCCCCAATTGTTATACACAATGGAGGGGAAACCACTCAAGCCGGGCATGAAACAATTATGAGCCACATTATTATGATCCACCGCAACCTAAAAAGCGATCATGGGAAGAGGCTCTGACAAGTTTGAGGGAGGAAAATCGTCAACAACGACAACAATTTGGTGCAACCATGGATAGGTTGGAAGCACAAGTGACTAAAATATTAGAAGCATTGAGAGGTGGTGAGCGAGATACTAGTTCTATCCAACTTGAACGTTATGAATGGGAGGACTCTTCCATTAATGACGAACTACCGATTATCTCTCCGTCTCATGCTAGTGATGTTGTGGTTGTTGATGAAGATGTTGATTGTGAAGAAGAAGGGGTTGAAGAGAAATTAAAAGATGATGAGGGTGTTAATGTTGATGAGGTTGGGCCCGACCCAAACTGACGAATAATGCCTCAAAGAAGACCTTCTACATTCCATCGAAAGTGTGAAAGATTTTGCCTCCATTATTCTTGTACCTCCCCCTATTTTTGAGGGTGAAGAAAGTGGCGAAAATTTGAAAGAGAAGAAGCCCAAAAAGCTGAAGCGTCAAAGATTTCCTTGGGCACTAAATGATTTGATGATGCAAGGAATATATATGTGGCATGAACTGAAAACAAGGACCCGCGAAACCATGAAGTGGGCCAAAGGACGGAAAGTGAAGTCCAAATGGGAGCAACGGTCGGGCTAACGACCTTAACCAAATGCGCTTATTGGGAGGCAACCCAAGTAGGTACGTTTTTATTTGCTTTATTTATTTGCTTTGTTGTGTCATATCGTCCTTTGAACTCAATGCATGTTTTTGTTCTCTTTGCTATGAGGACATAGCATGTTTTGAGTTTGGGGGTAGATATCTCTCCGAGTTTGTGGGTTTATAGGGGAGTGTATATAGTGTCACCCTCCAAAAAAATAGAAATTTTTTAAAAATTTTGTTCTTTTCATATTTTGGGAAGTTGGCAAGAGTCCATGATGATTTGAGAGTGTTGTAATTTTAAAATCTTGAGTATTATTGTCAATATGGGGATATAATTGCATTGAAACATGTAAAGTATGATTTCTCCACCTATCACTTCCATATTACTTTTCTTGATCATTGTTACCAACTTAGGAGACCTTTATAGGATCACTTTGGCCTTTTCGGGGTCCCTAGAACATGTTTGCTTGACTGTCAATAACACATCAATTAGGCTATTCGGGAAGTGATATGTAGCTATTTTCTTTGAACCCTATTTATGAGCCTTTAACTTTCTCATCACTTATATAAATTTTTCCGCTAGAACCCCTTTTGAGCTTGAAAAAAAAGAATGAAATCTCTCACAAAGTGGGAGGTTATTTTAGACCACCATTCGCCTTCTTTTGTACCCTCATTGTCCTACCCTTTTAACTTATACACTATTTTTCTCACCTTTTCAAGAAAGTGAAACTAGGAAATGAATGGAAATTTTTGGGTGAAGTTTGGAAAATCAAGGGTTGAGTGGAAAGTGGTCATGAAAAGAAAGAAAAGGGTCATGTTATGTAATAAAAAGAGGGGCTTGAGCAAAAGTATTGAATGCACATTTTTCGTGATATATTTGTGCAAAGAAAAGAAAAAAAATGAAAAAAAAAAGAGAAAAAAAAGAGAAAAAAAAAAGAAAAAAAATTGTCTTGCCCTCTCCAATGTTGAAGTGGAAAGTGATCAAAAAAAAAAAAAAAAAGAAAGAAAGGTGATCAAGCACAAGTTTGAAAGTATACAAAATTATAAGTTTGGGGGTTAAATCAAGGGGTTGACATGGAGAGCGGGTGATAAATTTTAAAGTGAGGATGTATGATGAAGACTTCTTAGTTTCACTTGCTTGACTTCGTATGTCCTTACCTTCTTTTGTAACCGTGAACCTTGCCCGCGTTTTACGCGAAACATTACAAGCCGTTAAGCCATATTTGATCTCTAAAAAAGTAGCCGGGTTGACAGTTTTGTTTAAACATGCATATGAGTGTCCCTTGTGTAGAAATTTCATCTTAGTATCATTGATTTAGAGCATGTGGTTAGTGACCCTATAAAATATCTTACTTTGGTGACAATGATCTCCCATATTTCATTCATCTTTCATTATGTAGTGGAGAATTATAAGTTAGATGCATCCATGTAATTATAGTCCCATGTTCATGATAATTCTTGTAGATTATGTGTGTTGTAAAATCTGAGACTTGTTGTGCCAACGGCCTATAATATGAATTGAACAATCCAAAAATATTTTCTTTTGTTTTATTTAGTTAGTTTTTATTTAGTTTTAATTTTGTTTTACTCGAGGACGAGCAAAAGATAAGTTTGGGGATATTTGATGGATGTGATTTTACCCATCCAAAAGATATATTTTCTAACTTATTTGATGCTCGAAACCTTGGAAATTTAATGTATTTTGTAGTATTTTGAAAGTACAGGGGTTGAAGTACAATTACTGATAAAATGGAGGATGGGAGCGTACTTTGGAAGTTTTTGGATCAAATTGCAATTCTGGAAAATATGGGACAAAACGAAAATTATGAAGTTCAAGGCCCAAAACGTAAATCTTGGAAGTTCAGGGACCAAACTGGAAATATGGAAATTTTGGACGAATTTGATTTATAAAAATTCATGGACTAAAGTGAAAAATAAAATCTCATAGATCGAGGTGCAAAATAATTTTTTATAGTGACCAAAGTGCGACGGTGCAATTGCGGAACGAACCGAATACCAAAATGAGGCCAAAATCACACCAGGGCTGTCCGAGAGAACATGGGCCAAGAAATCAAAATGGGCGGCCACACATAAAGCAAGGAAAATTGGTCGTGAAAGTTTCTGTTCACATGGGCAGCCGGTGGGCAAGCGTGGGCGACCGCCCACAAAGTTTCAGCAATAGATTTAATTCCGTCACAAATAAGAAAAACGTGATTTTCAGCAGATTTGCACAGAATCAGTGACGGATTTCGGGAGATTTTCTATTTTGACTAGAATTTTGACCCTAATTTGTTTACAAAAAGGATTTTCACCTCCCTCCTCCTATAAAAATAACCCTAGACTAGTTTTGTATCAATTTGGGAATCCTTGGATCTTTTAATCTTTTGAATATTTTTATTCTCTCTCTATATTTTTAGTTTAGGTTTTTATTTATTTTTGAAGATGAAAGAACAAGGTTTTGATTTGTTTATTCTAATGGCCATTCAAGGCTAATTTATTTTATTCATGGATTGAGGTGAGTAACAATTTGATCTTTATGCTATGGTTTTAATTCTTTCTATCTCTTTTTCGTTCTTGTTCTTCTCAACATTTTTAATTATTGTCTTGAGATCAATTGTATTGACCTTGCGGAATATACTTTTGACCTCTTGAATTTATTTGGATACAAACCATTGCACTTGTTTGGATGATTTGTAATTTGACCATTGTTGAGAATAATAGATTCAATTGAGGACCTTGCGGAAATCAAACGAATCTAAGTTCCATTATTCTTAAGCTTTTGATTGAATTCTTGAATATTTATATTGACCTTGCGGAATATATGAACAAGATAGAGTTATTAGGGTTCTAATGTTTATATTGACCTTGCGAAATATATGAACATCTTAACCCTAGGTTTTTGTGAACGAACCCAAGAATGAGATTGAATCCTTTTTACATGAAATAAAAAGCATAAAGTGATAATTGTTATGATCCCCAATCCATGAATCCCTTGTCTCTTATTATCTTTAATTTATTTATTTTGCTTTCTTAGTTTAATAATTCAATCAAATCAAAAACTCCTTTGTTTCTTTTTACACTAATTAAATCAATTTGTTCAACACACAAATCTCTGTGGATTCGACCCTTGCTCGTGCATATTACTACATCGATAACTAGTACACTTGCACTACTAGAATCTATCTGATTACTCACGGAATATTACCCACGGAATATTCCGTGGGTATTACTCACGGTATTACCCACGGAAAAACCTAATTACCCACGGTTTAAAAAAGTTAAAGTAAAACAAAAAAAAAAAAATTCCCACGGAAATTCCGTGGGTAAACGTCTTCATTACCCACGGAATAGATTTCGTGGGTATTTTCGACGGAATTTTCGTGGGTAATTAGTATTAATTACCCACGGAATTTATTCCGTGGGTATTACCCACGGAAACTATTCCGTGGGTATTACCCACGGAAATTTCCGTGGGTAATCCGATAATTACGTGGGTAAACTGAATTTCCTTGGAATTACCCACGGAATGGTTTCCGTGGGTAATACCCACGGACATTTCCGTGGGTAATCTGAAATTTCCGTCAGTAAGTCTTTTTTTTTTTTTTAAATAACACGAGAATTCCTCTTTCTCCTTCTGTACGTTTTTCGATCACTCTTTACTCGGCGTCGACGGCGATTGACGAGCTACCATTGACGTGAGCTCCCTCTCTACTCTATTAGGCGGCGAGGATATTTGATTTCACGGCGATTGACGAGCTCCCAAGTCGGCAGCCTCCATTCATTACACCGAATTTTTCACTACGGCGCCCATTTGGATCTCTTCTCTCCCTTCCGGCCACCTCCTCAGTGTATTCCCTCCTTCTCTTTTCCTTCTGGCCAGTTCAGCCGTCCAATTTGCAGAAAGTATGTAAGAAAAATAGGAATGTAAATCCATTGAATTAGTTAGTCTGTTTCTTTTTTTTTTTTTCATTTTGATTGAGTTAGGTTCCTGAATAAAAGATTCAGATTTTATATTACTCCCTAAGTGAAATTCAAATAAATGTCCGTTAATGTTATGGGTATTACGAAAATAGACGATCATTTCGATGTCGAATGAGCTTGATGGTTAGGCCATGAAATTTGGAATGATGAAATTTTGACATTTGCTGATGGAAAAATACACGAGAGATTATAACTATTTAAGTTGAAGTACAATAAACAAGTTTGATTAATGGGTCTCAACCAAATAAAAATAATGAAAAATGACAAAGGGGATAATAACAGATATTCTTCCAATAATGTACTTCACTAATTAGGTATTGCAGCCCGTTATTCCACTAATTAGGTATTGCAGCCCGTTATTCCACTAATTAGGTATTGCAGCCTTTTCCAATGGTTCACAAAGAAGTATTACTACGCACATTGTCCCAAAATTTTCTATTTTCGTTTGTCCCAAAAAAGTTAGTCTCATTTATAAAAAAAAAACTTTTAAGAAAATTTGACTCCTCAATGTGAATTCTTGAATGATTCTTGTTAGCAAAAGCTTTCTCCATAAAATATTATCCATGAAATATTTCACCACTATTACTAACGAAATATTTTTTGTTACCAACATATTCATGAAGGTCAAATTTAAAAAAATTTAACGAAATATTATCGAAAAAAAGTATACTCTTCTATTTTTATACTTTTCTATTTTTATATTTTCCTATTTTATACTCCCTCCGTCCCAGACCAAGGGTCCTCGGGGAGAATTTCACGCTTCTTAAGAATTTTTTTTAAAGTGGGTAGAAAATTTTAGGAGAGAGAATATAAAATTTAAATGTGTGGTAGGAAATAGGAGAGAGAATGTAAAAGTTAAATGTGTGGTAGGGAATAGGAGAGAAAATGTAAAAGTTAAAAATATTTAATAGGAGAGAGAATGAGTGGGAGGAATAGTAATGGTTTTTTTGTAAATAAATGGAGATGATAAGGGTATAAATATATGAAAAACTTTCCATTTAAGGAAAGAGACTCTTGGTCTGGGACGGACCAAAAGGGAAAGTAGGACTCTTAGTCTGGGACGGAGGGAGTATCTATTTATTAGGGTTGGCACTATATAAAGAAAATTTCACTTTCAAGTTGAAGGAGGAAAAAAAAAACAACGCCTCAGTACTTCACCAAAACCAAATCGACGCCGGCGCACAGAGAGAAAGAAGACGCAATTGCGTCAACTGCAGCGCCAGCCACCGCACCGTCGCTCACCTTCGTGGCTTCGTCGGACAAGAAAAGGAGTGAAGAGAAGAACGTCGCCAACGCCAAGAGATCTCTCTCCTTCAGTCCTTCGCATTCTGTGCCCTAATTTGATCACCAAAGGCAAAGGTAACTTACAGCTTTGAAGTCGGATTCTGTGCCCTAGTATTAGTAATGTTATCAATTGATTTTTGAAATCGGATTCTTGGCCCTAGTAATGTTATCAATTGATTTTTGAAATCGGATTCTTGGCCCTAGTAAAGTTATCGTGACATATTGAAATCGGATTCTTGGCCCCTTGTGAGTCTGTGCCCTAGTAACGTGTTCCTATTCCTAGCTTTCTCTCTGCCTTTCAATTCAGACCCCCAAGAGAGGTAAATGAAGCTCACTCACTCACTCACACAAAAGACCTTCCACTTGGGTGCCTCCTCAAGAGATGATAACTCTTCATATGCCTGATTTATTGATTGATTTAGTTACATTGTTTGTGGTTGTGTGTAGTTTAGCGACCGGGCATTGTCGAATTCTTGGTTTACATTGACACATGCCTGCCCTGCCCTGTTTGATATACTTGTTCATGCAACTGCCCATTGGGAATAGGACTTGCCCACATTTTGTTAGAATCGATTAAATGAATTAACTTTCTATACCTTTGCTAAGAAGTGATTTTTCATTTAGTAGTTGTAATTATGTTATTAGAAAGGAGAAAGAAGATTACAATTACTAATGAATATTTTGTTTTTTGAGTTCTAAGATTCTGTATTAGTCCCTTGTGCTGAATTTTCAGATTGATACCGCACCCACCCAAGATATGCAACATCTGTTTTAAATTTGATTAGAATAGTATATCTTGAAACACCTCATTTTATTCCTATGGATCGGTGTTGTACCATATCTGGTTTGCTTATGTGGGTATTTGTACACATTAGCATCACATGTTGTTCTAGAACGAGAGAATATGTTGTACCCGTAATTTTATATTGTTTTCTCTCGTTCGCGAACCAGCCCCAAACTTCCGCTTAAACCGTAAGTACCCTTCTTCATGGGTAGTAGAAATGAAATGATACTTTTTTGGTTGATAAACACTAATACACGCTTGCTCGTGTGCAAGCTTTGTCTCGTTTAACATTTCTTAACTCAATTATTTAGTTTTGCTTCTTTGGTGATAGTTTTTTTTTTGGGTGGGTTGGGGTGTATCCTCCAAGGTTAGCATTACTTAGGTAATTCTTACGTTACGGTCATCAAACATAGCATTACGCCGGTAATTATTTATTTTTACACAAATCGGTGAGTATATACTAAGAACAAAATGTGATGACTTATTGCTGCATGTCAAATATTTTTTTAAAAATTGATAGTGCAGAACTCAGATTCGACCGTAAGCATGGCAACCAAAAATATAATTAAGCTGGAGAGGTCTATCAGTGTATTTTAAGTAGATTTTTTGGTCCACTTCATGGATTTTTTGGTCCACTTCATGGATTTTTCTGTACCGACTCACAATTTTCAAGGGTCATTGGCTATAATTTTTGGAGAGGTCTATCAGTGTATTTTAAGTAGGAAAAATTGGTGTAGGATTATGAGCTTTGGAGTGAGAGAAATTGCAGTTTTGGTGAGGTTTGTTGTCAGCAAAAAGGTGTCTGCTGTTTGAGGACAGCAACTTCAAATGAAATCTGGTATTGACTCACGAGGTTGTTGGCTTTGGTTTTGTACTTTCTGGAAAGGTATGTGAGTGTACGTTACTCACGAAAAATCGGATTGCAATTTCGTGAAGCGGAGAGAGAGATATTGCAATTTTTGTGAAGGGTGTCAAGGCTGATTTTCAGAGCTCCAGCAATTTTTTTTTTCCAACAATGGCTCTTCTTGGTTGGTTTTGATGGTATTTTAGGGCCTTAAATTCATTTCCCCCTCAGATGGTGTTATGACAACCCTTTGCTTGTCACAATTCTATGTTGTTTGTGTATATCAATGTTGTTTGTCTCAAGTTTCATGTTATACTAATTGATATATATATATATTTGTTAAAGCGTAGGTTTATTTTTTGTCATTGTTAATTGTTTTTTGTTATATATATTGGACAGGAAACATATGCGAGGCGTGCTCGTGAATAGGCTATTGAGGAAGGAATTATCGAGATTGAAAGCACTGGACTGTCTCCATTTCGAGCTGGACTTTGGAAGGCCATTGCCATTCATCACGGGCGACAAAAAGGTGATCGATTGCCCGGATTCGAAAATCATGGAGCTGCTTTCTTTAATGACTTGCCATTAAGCGGCCGTTCTTCGCAGTCTTTTTCTTCCTCCAGTATTCATAATGTGGACTATGATGTTCAAATGAGACAAAATGATGAGATTATAGCAAGTACTGACACACTAAACATCCAAGTTGACACTCGTGTAAACACCCAGGTTAAGGAAATGGAAGATCGAATGGAGGAACGATTGCGGCAAGAAAATGAACAACTGCGGCAAGAGATGGAGCAACAAATGCAAGAAATGATGAGATCTATGCTCCAACAACATCAACAACAGCCTCCTAGTGGTAATAACTCTAACTCTTCTATTGAACCATACCTAAATTCGAATGGAACTTTAAGTGGAAGAGGGCGTAGAGGTGGTCGTGGTGGTAGCACCCAGAGTCGTAAAAGTTGAATTTGACATGTTTTTATTTGGTTTGGAATGGTAACTTAACTACTACACTTTGTTTTTTTGGTTTGTAATATGATATATTGTTTAGAGAATTGTAGTTAATGTTTTATATGGTTTGGAAGACATTGTTTTGAGATTGTTTAATAATTGTGTATATTGTTTGTTTGGATGGTGTGAATGTTATATATTATGGGATTGAATTTTTGGCTTTTACAGGTGGTCTTTTGGCTTTTACAGTTTGGTTTTATGAATTTTCAATTTTTTTTTTAATTCTGAATAAATTACCCACGGAATTTTCCGTGGGTAATAATTTTTTTTTAAATTCTGAATAAATTACCCACGGAAATTTCCGTGGGTAATTTATTCAGAATTTAAAAAAATATTTGATTACCCACGGAATATTCCGTGGGTAAAATTATTCATAAAATATTATTAATATTTACCCACGGAAAATTTCGTGGGTATATATAAATTTTTATTTTTTTTAAAGAATATTACCCACGGAATATTTCGTGGGTAATTTTTAAAATCATTATTAATACAATTATTACCCACGGAATTTTCCGTGGGTAATATTCGTATTACCCACGGAATATTCCGTGGGTAATGTTCGGCTAGTTTTCGTTGGCTAATTTTCCGTGGGAAATTTTCATTTATTTACCTACGAAAATTGCTGATTTCGACGGATATTCCGTGGGTATTATCCACGGAAGTTTCCGTGGGTATTACTCACAAAAATTTACCCACGGACGTCCGACGGACAATTTCCGTGGGTAAATGAATATTACCCACGGAATTCGTTGATTACCCACGGAATTTTCCGTGGGTAAATGACCAGTTTCTAGTAGTGTTGCTAGGTATTTTATTACAAGAGGATTTATATCCATCAGGGGGTATATACTACTTAACTAGGGGCATTTTGGCGAGAATCCCACGAGATGACTTAGTTAACTGTTTAAGTGTTCATAGGGTAGATCCCGCCATTATTGCCGCCATTGAAGTTAGGGGTAGATGCTTTCTCCATTCCTCAGCCTCCATGTCTAAAAAGTTTTTTGATTCTCGCGAACTTTGCGACCATATTTGCCGCTTCTATGGCCCCCCCATTGATTCTGACATTGACTTTCCCGCCGCGAGATCTTTAGCTAGTAGGACTCGTTATAAACAAATTATCTCTTCTTCTGATTCAGGCGAGATGTCCAACTCTGGAGTCCCCGGCGCTTCAACTTCAACTGGCGGAAACTCAAACTTAGCCAATAACCCTTCTACCTCTGCTGCAGCGGGAACTAGTTCTTCCCAAAATCCTCACATAACTCCTTACCATACCAAGTACAACATTGACCATCTTAACTACCAAATTGCCGACTATGATGGCGAGATGTCCCTTTCTGTGATTAGGCATAGACAGGACGGCGTTGTAGTGTTCCCGTCCCAACTTGAGGCAAGGCTTAAGATTCCTGTGGACCCATTCATTTCACTTGTCCTCTTCAAAGCTCAAGCGGCAATAGCTGAGCTTCACCCTAACGCCATTAGGGTATTGACCTGTTTCATAACCATTTATCGCGCCCTTAGGCGAGAACCCACCACTCATCTTCTCATGGACATGTTCACTGGATATCAATAAAAGGATAAACAGACCAATTAAGAACGCATGTCGCTTCAATATAAAAAATCAAAAATCCTAACTCCTCTTCCCTCCAAAGTCCATAATTGGCAAAATGACCCCCTCTTCATTATTTCTCGCGTTGGATGGGCCCTTCCCACAGACTTGCAAGGAATCCATCACAAGATTGATAAAAAATGGGCTCTGGATGAAGACGAAAACTCTGGTACCGCTGATCCTCCCCCCGCCTTATTTTCATGCCAATAAATACTCGCAGACCACTCCCTCCTAAGTCAAGTGGGGCTTTCTTACGACTTCCCACCTACGCCTCCGCGGGTTGCCGTACTTTACACTGAATCTTGGCCTGGCTGGGAACTTCACACGGGCTACAAGTTTAGTTCGGACTGCACTGTTTGCGGGAATGGCCAGAACATGTGCCATTTCTTGCTTTCTTTTATTTACAACGTATGGTTTCCGCCATTTCTTGCTTTCTTTTATTTACAACTCAACTTTTTATTGTCGCTAACATGCACTATGGATATGAACCAAAAGAGATTGGCCCAAGGAACTTCGGAACAGCAGGCCAAGCGTCTGGCCTTGGCCAGGAATGCAAGCCTCAGGGCCCAACCATCTGATCTCGCCATTCCCATCGCACTAACTGGTGTAGATGAAAGGATTGTCGCATAAACCTCTCGCAAGAGAGCTCCCTCTTCCGCTCCCCGCCAACAAAAGCTATAACGCACCTTCGCCTCTGCCCCACCTCAAGGGAGCCAACCTGACGCCTTGAACTTGGAGGATGAAGAAGAAGAGGATGAGCCCCAAAACGAAGCTAGGGCTGATGCTCCTCTTGAGGATCAGGAGGTCGAGAATGATGGGGTTCAAACAGAGAATCCTGCGGGAACTAACATCCCGCCCCCATCTTCTCAAGCCAATGAACCTGCCCCCACTGCTTCTCCAACTCACCCTTCATCTTCTCGCTCAACTCCTCGCCGCCGCGCTAGCTGGCTGGAGGAGGGCTTCCAAATTCCCGCAGATGAGGCGGGTATGAAGACTCTCTGCCAGGAGGCCAACAACATCCCTACCCTTAAAGGGCCCATCACCAAAAGGCTGGAGCCAGTCTCTTGCTTGCTGGGCTCTACCGCCCTAAAGCGATTAAGCGATGCGGATCAGGTCGCTTATGTTGAAGGGGAATATCCCGCCCACTCAGCATATCATGCGGGAATCCAACTTTCCCTGGTAAGACACCTTCACTTTCTTTTCATTTTAACTTTTTGTTCTTAGCTTTTTACTTTAACACTTTATTGTCGCTTCACATTTCGCAGGTTAACAGCACTGTCTTGGGTTTGAGCAAGAAGTGCTCTTCCTTGGAGGTGGAGCTTACCCAGGCTTAACATGAGCGAGATGTCTATAGGAGGCGGGTGTCCAGGCGAGATGCCTCCATCAAAGAGCTTAAGGATCTACAGACCAAAGCTGATGCAGATCTTGCTACGGGAAAGGCTCATTTAGAGGAAATGGAGAAGAAGAGCAAGGATGCGGAGGATAAACTTGCACATCTTGTCGCTGAGAATGAGAAGAATAAGGCGGATGCAGCCAAGCTCGCTGATCTTGCCGTCGAGAATCAGCGGCTTAGAGATGACAATTTTGTGAAGGCTAATCAAGTGACCAAGCTGAAGAATGATCTTGTCGAGGCAAAGACCAAAGCTGAAACTGATGAGATGGATGCATTCGACAATGCAATCCTACATACATTGAGGACTATTGCCGTCGAAGCTAATCCCGCCATTACCCCCGCCAAGCTAGCGAAATGGGGCTCTGAAACAATCTTCAGTGATCACAGCCGCAAGGGGCATCCCCTTGTCCCTTATAGCGAAGAAGGGCTGACCCAACTAGCGGCGGAGGATGCAGTTCTCGGCAAGGCTGCATGGTCAGTTCCCGCCACCCGTCCTGACAACATCATTCCTGCTTGGTTTGATTTGTCTAATTAAAAGAAAGACGTTTTCAACGCCGCCTACAATGACCACTGATCTTATGGACTACTCCTCCGTGATGAATTGATTTTAGGATGAAATCTCACACTATAATCTATATATATATATAATAATAAGATAGTGGTAATTAAAGGGGCTTCAAAGGACATTTTCGTCATTTCACATCGTGGCATAACTGTAAATAATTGGGTCTGAAATCCACGTGGGAGGTTGTGATTGGGTTTTTATGGCGGGTGCCTTCAACGCGCCTCAAGAGGCACGTCCATGCTTAATTTGTGAATGTTTTTTTATTATTATTATTAATTTGGACACATGTCGCCCGTTGAGTGAAGGGTAGTTTCGACATATCTTGAGCGCGTGAACTACACGCGCCTGCAATGGTGCGTTTAGGCAGTCCCTTTTTTTTGTTCTTTTTTTTTAAGTTCCGCCACGTGCCGCCCGTTGATTGGTTGGATGATTTTCAGATTTTTTTTTTAATCCCATTTATTTGACCTCAAATTTTTTATAACAAATTATTTTTAAAAAAAAAAAAATTTACACCACAATTCATAAAAAAAAATTCTCTTTAAATAGAGATTTTTTTCATTTGATTTAGACAGAGAAAAAAATCCTCTTTTTTAAATATAAATTTCTTGATTATCCTTTGCTATTTTTTTTTTCAATATATTTTTACTGAAAATTAATTAAGTGTGGAGTATTTATTTTTAATTATAAATGATAATAATAATAATTTTACTAATCATAAAAGTAAAGAATATAAAATAAAATAAAAGTGGTGGGGTATAAGATGATGAGTTGGGATTGTTGAATTTTTATAAACAAAACCATTGTGTATTTATAAAGTATATAGGGTTATTTAATATAATAATACTCGTATCTATCTATCTATATATATATACTAGAATAAGCCCGTGTCCGAGAACACGTTTTTTTTTTTTTTTTTTTTTAATTAAGCCCGTGTCCGAGGATACATTTTTTTTTTAAATTTAAATTTTTTTTTTTTTAAGAGCAAAGTGGGAAAAGGCCAACTTAGTGGCGATAAAATGGAAAATTTGGGTTTTGAATCGTTTCATTCATCATTCAACTTTGCTTTTCTCTCTCTTCCCGTTTCTCTCTCTTCCCGTTTCTCTCTCAAATGTCGTCGCCGGCCGTGACTGAAGCAGGAGAGCTGTTCGGACTGTCCATAGCTCCTGTACCCATTTCTATTTCAAAAACCTAACCCCCCCACTCGGTCTCCTCCCTGAATCTCATCCTAAAAACACTCAATTTCGCTCTTTTTTTTCTTCTCCCGACGCCGATTTACTGACCGGAATCCATGGAAGACGTTAAAAACCTAACCCCCCACTCGGTCTCCTCCCTGAATCTCATCCCCTCTCAAAACACACTCAATTTCGCTCTTTTTTTTCTTCTCCCGACGCCGATTTACTGACCGGAATCCATGAAAGACGTTGAACTCGAAGTCGAAGATGCGGCAATTAAAGCGCTCGGCTCCCTCTTCAAACTCACTCAAGTCTACTAATGGTACTCTCTATCTTTTCTAATGGTACTCTCTATCTTTTCTCTTAGAGCAACTGAATTTCTATGTAAATTTTTTTTTTTTTTTTTAAGGGTAAAATGGGAAATGAACAAATGTATGAGGATAAAATGGGGAATTCCCCCCTTGAAACTGTTTATAGAACTGTTCAAGGGAGGCCTCATTTATACTATAGATATCTATAGTATAAATGGCACCTGCCATGAACAGTTCTATGAACAGTATCCAATTAATTTTTCCCATTTTGCTCTTCAAATTCTGTCAAGGTTCTTTATTTTCAATTTTATTCTTAATTTTCAAAATATCTTTTTCCTCCTAAAATTTGAATTCTATGGTATTATAGCATGATCTCTACACATCCAGCCTAACGGTCCACGTTGCTCTAGCTCCACATCACTCAAGTTTAAAGAGTCCACACTAAACCCAAGATTAAAGATTGGCTACAGGGCGTGGATCCTGGGCTACAACTCTAACAGTAATTTGGTTTTGAGATCAAAAAACCTCAGGTTTTATCATGCAACAAACATTCGATATTTCTTATTATATGAAAGGCCGGACTCTTTTAATAAATTAAGTCATGTATTAATAAAAAATAAATATTAAAAAACAAAAAAAAACAAACCCGATAAAGTCGGAAGGTTACAAATTTTATGATATTATTAATAGTACATTATAAACCCTTTAATTTATTTTAAAGATAATTAAATATTTTTTTATTGAAGTGTAGTATTAATTTGAACATAAAAATAAAATACGATCCTCTTTTTAGATGGAGGGAGTAATGTTGGAACATTCCTATTCCAATAACCCGAAAGCACTCAAGTCTAGATTAAGTAAGAGAAGAAGATGAAGGCGAAAGCGTGATACCTGTTGAGTCCATCTTGTTACTTGATGATGTTCTTGCAAAGAAAGGAAGAGAAGAAGAAGAAAATCACGTAGGGAATTGTAGATTTTCTTGATGATGAATGCCTTCCTTAGAACTCAGATTATAGAGAGAGTAAATAAGGATGATGTAGTATTTCTAGGCTGATGGTAGACCTCTATATATAGGAAACAATGACACCTCATCAAGGGACTACACCCTTTCAATTAAGCGGTGTGAAATTACCATTCTGTCCATCATAAATAGGTAATTTCCACCTCGAAAATTCTACACATTTAATTAATATTCTATACTCCCTCTGTCCCACGTGAATGCAAACTTATTTCCATTTTGGTCCGTCCCACGTGAATGCAAACTACACAAAATGGAAACAAATTTATTATTTTATATTCACCCTACCCCACCCACTCATTCTCTCTCTTCATTTTTCACCATACAATTTATTCAATCAACCTACTATTAACTCCACTCATCCTCTCTCTTCATTTTCTATCACACATTTTCATTATCTTAATAATATTTCTTAATTATTGTGCCCGAAAAAATGGTTCACAATGACGTGGGACGGAGGGAGTACTTTTCAATAACATTATTTTAATGATTTATACATGTACGTCTACATGTCACTTATATTTATTAAGTATACACATTTTACAATTCATGTTCTTACAATTAATAGTGTACATTGCTTATTATTCGTAATAATAATAATAATTAAAAAAAAATGTGAGCATTACTTTATAACTGGAATAATATTGTATTTGTATAATGATAATGATATTGGTGGGTACAGAAGCAGCTGTGAGATAGAGAAATGGACGAGTACGTGTCCCTTCTCTTAATGCTGATGTGCACACACGACACCAAGGCAGGCAATTATTTAATTTAACCCCAAACTTGCAACTGAAACCGACCTTCACTTGAATATGAATACTTGCATTTCCGCGTTCTCCACCCAAGCCGCCGTAAGCACGTTGTCGGTGAAACTAAAACCCTTTTTTTTCTCTCTTACACACGCACACCCACCCACCCACCGCAATTACTAATACAACCATAATACAATGTTAAATTTATTTTTTAATTTAGAAATGCTATATTTATTTTAAAATATAAATAAAAGAAAACTGATACTTCCTCCTCCCAAAATATTTATTCCATTTAACTTTTTTGTTGAACTTTTACCACAAATTTATGAGAGATTAATCATGTTCATGAAATTCTAAAAGTTGTTGTTGATATTATTATTAATGGTGAATCAATTGGAATTTTTAGAATTTCATTAACATAATTAAATTGTCATATATTTGTGATCAAAATTCAACAAAAAAGTCAAATGAGACAAACATATTGAGACGAAGGGAGTACTTATTTCGGTGCGAACAAAGTATTTAATTTCTCAACAACAAAATCTAAGCTAAAAAATAATTTATGATCGATCAGTAAGTGGAAGAGAGAAGGAAAAATATAGCTAAACAAAAATCTAGGATAAATTTTTGTTAAAGTTTGGGCTAAGGTCCGTCATGCCCACTAATGGATCAAGACCAATGAAGCCCATCAAAGTTTGGGCTATGGTCCATCGATACACTAGATGACGGTCGTCGCTAATGAGCGACCAAGCCCATTTAACGACGAGCCTGTCCACCACATGGGATAAAGCCCGTCTAACGGAGAGTGACCGTCGTCGCCATTGAGCGACCTAACTCACCTGGAGAACGAGACAACTCACCCGTCCATTCGCTCGTCATGTCTTGATAAGGCGACGACCTTCCTGGACGTACAGCTCCAGGTCGTTCATTCGTTTAGCTTCCTCAATAAGCTTGATTAATTAGCTATTTTGGGATAAAGTCAGACCTATCACTGGGACATTCTACACGTGCAATCACGAGATCAGTAATAGCGCCAAAAGGTGTGCAGGTTGACTTTCCTTTATAAGGCAAACCACTTATCCGTGTCAGACAAAACAGTGTCCTTATTTAGGCGGAGCGATCCCTGCATGCCACGTGTATGCCTAGGGAACCAAGCTGATCCAACGGTTGACAACAACCCAATCCAACGGTTCAGATGAAAACCCTAATACCACTTCATCCACTATAAATATGGGATCAGAATCATGGACCAAGGTAATGCTTATTTGCATGTTCATATATACGTACACTCTCCATACTATTATCACTATTTTCCAGTCCATACGCTGATTCTCACGCCGGAGAAGCCCCGGCGCAGTTCACGGTTGCTTTCTTGTGTTGTGCAAATCCCAAGTCAGCTCAATCACTCGCTGGACAACAATAACTGAGCCCAAACGCATTCCTGCTCCATCAAAATCCTATCCTCCACACATGTATAATTTCGAAAGGTATTCTACACTATAATATTTAGACGAGTAAAATATTGTTCGATATAACAAAATATTTATTGCTTTGATTTCAAAAAATATTAACAAAAAACTTGGGACATACACGACCAGGTCTAGTTCAGATTGCCGAACCTGTGTTCAAAACCGTTGATCGAATCGTGAAATCTGTGAACCGGCAAACCGTCGAATCGGCCAAACCGTGGATCGCGAGTTCAATGTTCGAATCCGATTTTATCTCCCGAACCGACGGTTTAACCGGCTTTAATTTCAAAAATTTACTTAATATTAATAAAATTATAAGCGTACCGTTTTTTTCTTCAAAATATTTCCATCTCACATCTTAAGTTTTACGCATTAATTATTTTAAAAATTGTGAATGCAAAAATATAATATAAATACAAAAATTGTCTTCAAAATATTTATATAAAAATATAGAAAAAAATGTTCAAATTCAAAAATTTCAAAATATCATCTGTTCAAAAAGAGAAATTCAAAATATCTTTTAAGCTAATATAAAAAGGGTCTAAAAGGCAAATCGGATTGCACCGGCTAATCGAAAAGCGAAATCGTAAACTTTAAGTCGGCAGTCCAATTATTATGATTTCAAACTTTGACTGGTCATGGTCTCGTCAAGCCCACAACTCGATGGCACTATGGCCCAAAATGCATAGGTCTGTTTCAAGCCCACATTAACCGCCTTTTCTGCCGGAGAATCTACCGTCAAATAGGGCAAAAGCCCGTCGGCATGCCCGCCCGGCCACGTATTAGGGACGGGTTGGGTCAGTGTATTCAATACCCGTTTGAATGCGGGCTTTGTCCGCACGGACTACGGGCTTTTGCGGGTTGGCCGGGCCGGGCCGCGGGCAGCCCGCATATTCGGACTCTTGCATTTTTATTTCAATAGATAAGCCTTTGGCCCGGCCCAGCCCCCAGGCCCATTTCAATTAGATAAGCCTTAAAGGCCCAAGGGTTAGGTTTTTTACTTTTTAGCGTCACTTTCTTCATCTCTCTCTCCGGTCTCCAGGCTCGCCGTTTCGTCTCTCTCTCTACAAATCTCCGTCGACTTCCCCGTCTTCATCTCTAATCCCAGTTCTCTCTCTCTCACGCTCACAAATTTAAAATTGAATTCGAACTGGAAGGAGCTGATTAATCTTAATAAAAGAGAAAGATGAGGAAGCTGAAATTTCATGAGAAGAAGCTGCTGAAGAAGGTTAATTTCATCGAATGGAAAAGAGAAGGTGGTCACCGGGAAGCTCATGTTCTGCACCGCTACCATGTCACCGGCCGCGAAGATTATAAAAAGTACTTAAATTATCCCCCATTCTTGCGTTTTCTGTAATATATTGTACATCAATTTCTCTACTCTATATTTTTGATTTAATTTGATTAATTCATATGGCTTGTCGTTTATTTGATTTTTGAATTTGTTGTTGCACGTGTATGTGCAAAGGTATTCGAGTTTGTGTAGAATGGTTCAGAAGCTGGTGAACATTTTGAAACAGATGGACTCGCGAGACCCTTATCGAATTGAGATGACTGATTCTCTCCTTGAGAAGTTGTGAGTTCTATTCTTATCTAAAGCCATCTTTTTACTGTTTATTCACCAATGATTATTTTATTTTCAATTTTCGTCTGAATATATACATTATAGACCCATTTAGAAAATATGTGTGGCCATTCTTCCATTTGGCCATCACCAATGCGTTAGATGACACAGAATGGTCATGGACTGATGAAACAATTTCTAACTCAAATTCTGTATCTGATTGTCTTTAAGTTCGAATTAGTTGCCTCCCTAAAGCCGACATCTATTAAAATTTTTAAGCAGTTTATATTGCTAGCAAAGAATACTGATAAATAAGTAGTATCGCTCATGTCAATCTAATATGCAGCTTCCTTGTCAGTTCTGAGTGTTAAAACACTAGTAATACTTTTAGCTAAACACAAGTTATGGAGCTGAACTTTCTGCTTCTTGAATTGAGAAACCAATAGCCTTTATATAGGCCTTTACATGATAAGATAACTACTACTAAAATTCCACATGCTAACAAACTCTTAAACGTGGATACTTATTGAGTCCTAAAACTAACCTAAGAAAATCAAAACTTTACAGCAATATCTACTCCTTTAAATAAGGAGAAATTATTTCAACAGAAACAAAAGTTAAACTGCATTGCATATTGTTGCAAACAGTTTACTCCATCTTCGAACGCACTCCCATCTTGTCTCTGAGCTTCAAGAACGCCTCCAACTTTAGTGGCTTTGTCATGATATCAGCAATTTGCTCTTGAGTAGGACAATATACTAGGTCTACAGTTCCTTCACTTGATAACTCACACAAAAAATGATATCTTACATGTATGTGTTTGCTTCTTCCATGAAAGACCAGATTTTTTGACAATTTAATGGTGGAGTTGTTATGACAGAATATGGTAGTGCACTTACTTTGAGCATGCCCAACTTCTTCAAGCACTCTTCTCAACCACACTCCTTGACAAGCACAATAGGCTGCTGCTATAAACTCAGCTTCGGTTGTCGAAAGTGTCACAACAGACTGTTTTTTTGATGCCCAAGATACAACTACATTTTCCAGCATATAAACAAACCTTGAAGTGCTCTTTCTGTCGTCTAAATCACCTGCATAATCACTATCTACATACCCTATCAACTCTTTATCTCCTCCCTTTCTATATGCAACTCCAAATTCTACAGTGCCCTTTACATACCTTAAAATCCTTTTCGCAGCTAGGAGGTGGGGCTTCTTTTGGATGCTCCATGTATCTACTAAATAGATTCACAGAGAACATTAGGTCCGGTCTTGTAGCAGTTAGATACCTGAAGCTTTCCACCAATTGTTTAAACATTGTTGGATCTACGGCAGCACCTTCAAAATTTTTAGACAACTTGCAGCCAGGAACAATCGGGTTCTTCATTGAACTGCAGTCACTCATTCCAAAGCGAGCCAATACCTCATTTGCATACTTTCTTTGATTAATAAAGATCCCATGCTCTCCTTGCACAACCTCTATCCCAAGAAAGTACTTCATCTTACCAAGATCAGTCATAGAAAACTCACTCATCATTGACTCTTTAAACTCCACAAACACAGCTTCATTATTTCCTGAAAAAATAAGATCATCAACGTAGATACTTACAATGAGAATGTTGCCTTCACTTCCCTTCTTTACAAACAACGTATGCTCACAGTAGCATTTCTCAAAGCCTTCCTTAGCAAAGTATTTCTCAACCCTGTTGTACCAAGCTCGGGGAGCTTGTTTGAGTCCGTATAAAGTTCTTCTAAGTTTGTAGACTTTATCTTCTTCTCCCTTCTTCTCAAAACCCTTTGGCTGGTCCACATAGACATCTTCAATCAATTCTCCATGCAAAAATGTGCTCTTTACATCTAATTGAAACACAGACCAGCCATTATGAGTTGCTAATGCCAATATGATGCGAATGGTGTCCCACCTAGTAACAGGTGCAAATACTTCATTGAAATCAATTCCCTGTTTTTGAGAGTAGCCCTTTGCCCCAAGTCGAGCTTTGTACTTCTCAACATCTCCCTTCTCATTAAGCTTCGTTTTGTAAACCCATTTCACACCTATTATTTTTGCCCCCACTGATCGAGCCATCAACTCCCATGTCTGATTGTCTTCAATTGCTTTTATCTCATTCTTCATAGCTTCCCTCCACCTAGATTATTTCACAGCTTCTTCAAAAGTCGTTGGATCTTCAGCGACCGTGAACATCACATTCTCCTCCTCTCCATGTTCTTCTTCAGACAGTCCTGACCCAGTCACATAATCTTGCATCCACACTGGTTCACGTCTAGTCCTCCCTTGAGCTGGACTCTCAATTTCTTCATTGCTTGTTGCACTTTGAGATGGAACTTCTCCTATATCATTTTGACCCTCATCCTGATTTTCTTCGGCTTGAACTGATTGACCTTTTTCTTCTTCCCACTCCAACACATCATGCTCTTCTTCACTTTTAATCCAATCCCATTTCTCATTTTCTACAAACTGCACATTTTTACTAACCTGAATTTTATTGTAGAGTTGATATGCTTTAGACTCTTCACTTAAGCCCAACAGAATACACTTCGTACTTTTATCATCCAGCTTTGATCTATTCACATCTGGCACGTGAACATAACTAATACAACCAAAGACTCTAAGATGCTCAACTGAAGGCTTGCAATCACTCCAAGCTTCCTCCGGAGTTACTTCCTTCACTGCTACTGATGGACTCCGATTTAAAATGTAAACAGCATAGTTCACTGCCTCCGACCAAAACTCCTTGGGAATAGATTTCCCAATCAGCATGCACCGTACCATGTTCATGATTGTACGGTTCTTTCTCTCTGCGACGCCGTTTTGCTGAGGCGTGTATGCAGCAGTAAGTCGTCTTCTTATCCCATTCTCACTGTAATAGTCTTTAAAGGCATTTGAGGTATACTCACCCCCTATCTGTACGCAGACATACAATTGACTCGCCACACTCCTTCTCTACTCTAGCTCGAAATCTTTTGAACACATTTAGAGCTTCGGATTTCTCTGTCAAAAAATATGACCATGTCTTACGGCTGAAATCATCAATAAAATTAATTAAGTACCTTTTCCCGCTATGCGAAATTGGTTTTACTGGGCCACATATGTCGCTGTGCACTAGTTGTAGTCGTCGAGTTGCTCTCCACATACTTTTTCTCGGAATAACCTCCCTATGCTGCTTCCCTTTCAGGCACACTTCACACACCTTCGCTGAGACACAAAATTTTGGCATTCCTAGGACCATCTTTTTGTAACAGAGAGTTCTCATGCTCTTTGGACTGATATGACCAAATCTTTGGTGCCACAACTGCATTTGATCTTCCGTCATTACTTGTAAGCACGAGTTACTTTGTGAGCCGACAACTCCACCGCCGACAACTCCACCCTTCACTGATGCTAAAACAGCAAACATTCTATTTTTTGACATGAATGATCTCAAGGTTTTCGACTAAGCAGAAGCAAGACTGAATATTTGGAGTGTAAGTTTAGCAGAGTTGGAAGTAGGGAGGCAGGGGCGGTCACTTTTGATGAAAATATTGTCCAAGCTTCTGAGTTTTTCGCTATCTTGGATCCATTATCTAAAAGGATGGAGAATTAGATGGTGATGTGGCTCATAGGATTAAAGCAGGTTGGTTGAAGTGGAAGAGTGCCACAGGGTTTCTATGTGATCGCGACATGCCCAATAGATTAAAGGGAAAATTCTACCGCACGGCAATTAGGCCAGCATTGCTTTACGACACCGAATGATAGGTCGTGAAACAGTGTCACGTGCATAAGATGAATGTGGCGGAGATGCGTATGCTTCGATGGATGTGCGGTCATACAAGAAAGGATCGATTGGGGAATGAGGTGATCAGAGGTAAAGTAGGAGTTGCGCCCATTGAGAATAAAATGAGGGAAAATCGTCTGAGGTGGTTTGGACATGTGAGAAGGAGATCGAGTGATGCACCGGTTAGGAGGCCGGAACAGTGGAGAAATGATAAAATGGCGAGGGGTAGGGGAAGACCCAAACAAACTTGGATTAGAGTGATTGAAAATGATATGAGTTTACTTGAAGTGGATGAAAGTATGGTGTTGAAGAGGCCGGAGTGGAGGGCAAAACTCCATGTGGGGGGCTGATTTATTTATTTATTTATTATTAATATTATTTTTTACTATATATATATATTTATTTATTATTATTATTATTATTTTTTATTTTTTATTTTATTTATTTATTTTTTATTTTTTTATTTACTTATTTTTTTTTCAACAACCTTTTCACACGATGACATATGAGGATTCATGTTAGCCGACCCCAAATTATTTTGGGATTAAGGCTATGTTGTTGTTGTTGTTGTTGTAATGATCTCATAATCAGCCCTCTACTTGAATGATAGATCTTACACACATCATTTTTTTATCAGAAAGGTTAAAACCTCTCTGCTGCAACTGCCCCACACTAAGCAAATTATTCTTTAATTCTGGCACAATGTACACAGGGGCTATTACTTGTACCATGCCATCAATTTCAAGCCTAATGTCGCCCTTTCCTTCCACCATCATCCTTGAATTATCTCTAAGCTTGACTGACTGTCGAAATTCACCATCAAAATTAGAGAACCATTCTTTTGTACCACACATATGATTACTACATCCTGAATCCAGAAATCGCACATGCTCTTTGCTTGCATTAGTCATGATAACATGAGACATCAACAGCATTTCTTCGCTTTCATCTAGCTCCGCGTAGTTTGTATTCTTATCCCAATCTGGACACTCATACTAAGTGTGTCCTAGATTATGACACTTGTAGCATTCAACAAGAGATTTGTCGAGTCCTCTGCCTCTGCCTCTGCCTCTACCCGATCCTTGGGCTCGATATCCTCGACCTCGTCCCCTGCCTCTATCTATTCCTTGGAATCCTCCAACAGCAACTTTCAGTAGTTGTTCTTCCCCGGTATGTTTTCTGAGCTTCTGTTCATGCACCAAAAGCGAGCTTTGCAATGCATCTATTGAAAGTGTGTTGATATCTTTCGACTCTTCAATTGAACATACAATATAATTGTATTTCTCATGAAGTGTTCGTAGAATCTTCTCCACGACCTTGGAGTCTGGCATGAGTTCTCCAAGGTTTCGCATTTCATTTGCTACTGTCATCACCCTTGGAAAGTAATCATCCACAGACTCTCCTTCCTTCATCTCCAGAACTTCAAAGTCTCTACAAAGTCGCTACAAATGAGCACGCTGAATGCGCTCATTTCCTTGATACTTGCGCTTCATAGAATCCCATAGCTCCTTTGCTGTGTTTTTCTGAAGGATCGTCTTCAGAATTGTCTTCTCAATCGACACAAACAAGTAGTTCTTCACCTTGAGATCTTTCAACTTGAGGTCAGCTAACTCAGCTTGTTGATCATCATTCAGCTTGTCTCCTCTCTTTGGTTCTGTGTAGCCTGTCTCTACCAGATGCCACCATTCCTTTGAGCGCAACAGATTCTCCATGAGCATTGCCCAATGCTCATAATCCGCATCGAACTTGGGGATGCACAGCTTGCCATCTTTATCACTCGACATCTCAAACAACCTCACACCACAACCTGGCTCTGATACCAATTGTTAAAACACTAGTAATACTTTTAACTAAACACAAGTTATGGAGCTGAACTTTCTGCTTCTTGAATTGAGAAACCAATAGCCTTTATATAGGCCTTTACATGATAAGATAACTACTACTAAAATTCCACATGCTAACAAACTCTTAAACGTGGATACTTACTTATTGAGTCCTAAAACTAACCTAAGAAAATCAAAACAGTAACTGCATTATCTACTACTTTAAATAAGGAGAAATTATTTCAACAGAAACAAACTAATTCAACATAATTGACCCGTTTAGCTCTGACACTTCACACTGAGGATGATGCATTTTCGGTTTAACAAAGGGAAGAAAACAGTCGAATGAATGCACGGAATTTGAGAACCAAGAGGAAAAATAATGTACAAAACTCGGAGGAAGGCGGGTAACAGAATACATCCAAGATCCATCATCCAATCCGTCCTTGAATTCATGGCAATACAGTTGTTATCAACCAGTTTCCCAAACAACATTGTTTGTTCCTAGTTCACATCAAATTGTAGGAGAGCTGCCTTCTTTCTCTATGAGGAAAAGGAAAGGGGTGGATTCCTACCTTGCACGACTGCTCTCTCTAGGAATAGAGGCCTATGCCCAATAAGGTTGCTCCAAAACCAAAAATATACGTTGGAGAAGATGAGGATCCAACTACCTTCACTAAACCTGATCTTGATCGGGAATCTCCATTGGAAATCATAATAAATATCTTTTTCTATAGAGCACACATCATTGAATAGAACAGATCCTAAGCATAGCCTTTCCTTTGGTCAACTGATCAGTCACTTGTGGAGTATTTGAGTCAATATGGCTACATGAGAAAGTCACGACATTAATGGATGTGTGTCAATGCAGGTACAACATGGGCGTGATACCATCTCGAAAAAGTTTAGCTCTGTGCGATCATTTATCAGTTTCATCATTTTGTCGGTAATTGATCTTCACACACAGCTGCAATTCTATTTTAGTACTTATATACTCCCTCCGTCCCAAAATGTTCTTCACATTTTCATTAGGTTAATTAAAACAACCTATAGTTGTAGCTCAAAGTTCATTCGTAGTAACGGCAAAAGAAGTAGGAAGATCATTTTGGGACATAGGGAGTAAAAGAGAACCTGATACCTTCTTTAACTGAATTCGTGAGCCAGAAACATTTTGGAAAATGTTGATGTTCTTTCTTTCATTGACGTTTCCCTATTTGATGAAATAATTCTAGTTTCTGAAACACAAAACCTCATTTCTCAGGCGTAGGCTCTCAACTGTATTGGTGAGGTTAAAGTTTGCTGAACATTTGAAAGAGGCGGTCACATACATAGAGCAAGGCCACGTCCGAGTGGGCCCTGACATGGTAACCGACCCAGCTTTTCTGGTGACAAGAAATATGGAAGACTTTGTTACATGGGTGGATACGTCCAAGATAAAGAGAAAGGTTATGGAGTACAACGAGAAGCTGGATGACTATGATGCACTCGTCTGAGTGGTTCCAAAGGTTTCAAATCAGGTTTTGACTTTTTGGATGTGTGTTCTCCAGCATGATTCATTCAAACAGATTTCTACTTCAGATAAAAATGTTTGAGCTGAGCTAAATCACTGAAAATTGTCTGCAAATGTTTTTGGTGAGTTACAGGCTACGGCAACATAGGAATTTAACTTGGGCCAGACTGTCTTATGTTTAACTATGATTGGGCAAGGCCCAAGTCAACAATTTTAATGCTCTTCAATTTTGTTGATCAGATATTATAAATGTTTTTACAAAGAAATTGAGTGGACAAAAGATGGCTCAAGTGATGGGTCAATATGGATGGATAACGTTTAATCTTCTTCTTCCTCCTATTGTTTTAACACTAGTATAATTCCGTCAAAATGTCCAATTCAATTCATTTCGAAACACACAATTTGAAATTTATGCGTCAAGCATCTCAAGCAAAATTTAAAGTGGATGCAGCAGTTAAATTGTATAGCAGTAGTAACCGTAACGGTCCAATATAATTTCAAGGGGGTGGGGGCGCTCATCCAAGATGGGTCAAGTAAGGGAAGCCCAGAAAACGGTTGCATAAGAGGACGGGTTGGTTGTCTGACATATTCTATTTTTAACAAGAAAAAGTACCTCTGTGACGAAACAAGTTCACGGGGAAGGGAAGGGGATGGACCTCCCTAAAGATAACGGCTTGTTAATCTTTCCGTCATGTACAGTACACGTCTCCATCTTCAAATGCTCCAAAGGTGCGTGTGTGTGTGTGTGTGATCATTTACGTCTACTTCGTGCAACTAACCTCTTTAGTCTTTACCCATAATCCACAACTAGACCGGACCAGCTGACCCACCAAGTCCTACCGTTGCATTAATGGCTAAAATTACAAGCCGATAAAATAAAGAGACGAGATGTATTTAAACAAAGAAAATATAGCAACTGATGCTGCAACGAACGTGTTATTCCGTTTAGTAACCTTAATAAACTCCTTTGAAATATGGTCAAAATAATTATTTAAATAGTACAATAGCGTGAAGCACACTGACGAGTATGCTAAATAAACAAAATTGGGACCTAATGGGCCTTGGCCTAGTGGTATCATGGTGGCTTTTCGAAGAGGAGGTCACCGGTTCGAGTCCCCTCAAGGAGATTCTTTGGGATTTAATTTCTACCTTGGTTTCAGGGTCCTTAGGAGCCCCCCGGGGCACATCTGTGCATTTAAGGAAGCAGCATTGCTGGGCTTGTATCCTCAGTGTGGGGAGTTCGAATCTTGGCAGGAGCAGCTGGAGCAGTCAATTGGTATTGTAAGAGTGATGCAAATGCCTCTTTGGCAGGAGCAGCTGGAGCAGCCAATTGGCGATGTAAGAGTGATGTAAATGCCTTGTAGGAGGGCTCCCTTGGGGCTCTGGAGTATAAGGGGTGCTGTCACCCTGACTGCATATGGCACATCCCGCGATTTACCTCCGCCAATATACTGAGGGATCGGTACCTGGTGGTCCAGAATTAGTCCGGCGAAGCTGGGAACCTGGGTAATAATAAAAAAAATAAAATAAAATAAAAAAATTGGGTGTTAGGCTTAGGGGGCGTTTGTTTTTTGATTTTCAGCCTTGTTTGCCTCTTAACACTTATTCATTAAGAGGATTAGAGAAATAAGTGTGTTTGTTTTTTTTTTTGAAATAAGGCTTGTTAGGCTCTTAAAGTCCTCTTAATTTTAAGTGGTTAAAATGTTGCTGAATTGCCTCTGAAAACCTCTGAAAGCCACTGTTTTATATTTGGTTTTGGTTAATTTTTTTTTTAAACTGTTTACTGTTTCATACTACATTTACGTTTATTTTTTTATTTTTTTTAACTGTTTCAGATAATGAATTCAGATAGAAAATCAATCAACTTATCCAATTCAGAGTTCAGTTTTCAGTTGCTGTCTTTTAATCATTCAACCATTTTTAAAATTGAAATCAGATTTCAGTACTTATCACTTAAAAAAACAAAACCACCCCCACCCCACCCCCCCCTCAGGCTGAAGTCGGATGCATTGGACCTAATGGGCTTTGGCCCAGTGGTACTGGCGTTGCTTTGGTGGCCTCCCGAAGGGGAGGTCACCGGTTCGATTCCCCTCAAGGGGAATCCTTGTGGTTATTGTTCCTATCCTGGGTTTCAGGGTCCTTAGGAGTCTCCCGGGCACATTCATTCAGTTAAGGAAGCAGGATTGCTGGGCTTGCAACCTCAGTGTGGGGAGTTCAACTATCGCGTCGTAGGATGACTCCCTTGGGGCCAGGAGTATAAGGGGTGCTGCCACCCTGACTGATTTGGGCATATCCGCGATTTATCTTCGCTAGGACACTGTGCCAGGTAGCGAGTGGTCGGGAATAACCCGTGAAGCTGGGAACTGGGTAACAAAAAAAAAAAAAAAAAAAAAAAAAAAAAAAAAAGTCGGATGCATTGGCCCACACATTCCCTATAAATCAAAATGCTCATTTCAAAGACCTTCAGAAATCGCATTTTCCAAGACAAAATAAAAACAGATAGATAGAAGCCGTGCGGTGTTTGTTTATGAAACCGTTCTATTGAATTAATGGAGGTTGAAAATGGAGAGTGTTTCAGGTACCTGATTGTTTCGCCTGAAAATGGCGGAATTCGGGACCTCTTCCGGTTCATGTTCTGGCCTGATAAGGCAATCGGTTGTAAATTCCTTCGGTGCTCCGACGAGGATGCGCTTGACAAGGAGTTGTTTGCTGACGAAGGTGGTGTGACGCCGGCGGACCATAGGTGGGTGATATTTGTGTCCATAATTGTGAGGAAGATTATAATGGTGTTCGGCAAGCCCTTGGAGTGGACCGGCTACGTCGTCGAGTTCATTCTCAACCTCCTTTCCCTCAACGGCAACCTCTTAGGTTTACTCTACAACTTTTTTCACGGTAAATACAAAATTAAATTAAATTAAATTAAACTCTTCTTTATTTACTTTTTAAGCTGGAATTTCATACATGTATTTTTGTTTTTTTTTTGCATTTTCCCTCCGCATCATGTTTCTGGATTTTGGACTATTAATGCTCATAAATGCAGACTCTCAAATAGGGCCTTTTCTGTTCCTTGATTTTCTCAGTAAATACACTATGCGATACTAATGTGGAAGGCAAGCTAACCTTGCCTCCATGTCAGCTAAGTTGCTGTATTTTGAGCTTTTTTATTGGCTTGAGAATTGTGATAACGTTGACTCAGACTCAGTGCAAAGTTCTGAGTGATATCTAGTCGGATTCATCCCTTAAGTGTCTTCAGTAGTAAGGGAATCTGGTAGCAATAGGGTTAAGCTTGTCTTTAACCTTTTGGTTTTGGTAAAAAAAAACCATTTCTCATATATACAAATTGGTTAGAGTTCATGGCTTCCAACCTGGAGGTCATGGGTTCGATTCCCCCACCAGTGGTTAGAGGGAATGACATTGCCCTCCCTAGCATAGCTAGGCGCCTCTGTGAAGTGCATCAAGGGGGGAGCGGTGAAATGTGTTGATCCCCTTCTTTAAAAAAGAGGAAAAAAAAAATTGGTACTTGTGGGGTGCACTATCTAAATTTGTCATGTTCTATAACAAAGTTTGATGTTTTCTGTTTTTGGTTTGTTTTTAAGTCCATTATTGCGACATTAATTATTTGGATTGTCTTAAGTATTATGGTCAAAAAGTGAGGGACGCTTGTGGGCATTTCCCTTTAAGGAATACAGACAATAATATATTACCTACACGCTTTCATTACGATGATATTGTGATGTACCAATATCCATCAAACACGTGAGTTAAGCTACTTAGTGAACTTGGTACTTGGTACATTGTACGTCTCAGACACAAACATGATTTTATACGTAATCAAAACTAACCTCATAGATGTGCATGTATGATCAGTGTTTTTCACCTCATCAATGGGTAGATGATCGTCCAACTGAACATTTGTAAAAAGAATGAGGGTATAGAATTATGCATAGTTATGTACAGCTTTAAATGTCACTTTCCTGACAGTACAAAATTTAAGAAAGTCAAGTTATAGGCTATGACTGTTTGGCTTATGATGAAACAATTTGAAATAACATCATATGGTACTTGTCTGAAAGAGTATTTAGTTACTGGTAAAAATTATCTAGCATGTTGGCGCTTACTTTGACCAGCACATATAGATTTTTTTTTAAACCTACAAATTTGCAGTGACGTAAATTTGGAAGCATGCAAAATATAGTTTCATATTGTCATATTTGTACGTAAAAGGTTGGTATAGGATACCAAGCAATTAATTCCAGCAAAAAGAATTTATTGTTAACGTAGTATGTTGAGGAAGCAGGAAAGGTGGTGATGCCACAGAGAGGCTCAGACACATTTATTAGCGCAATTGGTCATATTGATGGGCGAATAGACCTTGATCCAAGTTGCCTGTTTGTGGAAGGAAAGGGTTTATCCGCTTTCGGAGAGGGACCCATTCAAATAGATATTTGCAACAAAGGTCTTATGGATCTCTGTATGATGGCTTCCAAGTTAGCTTACGAGAATGTCAATGTTGTGAGGAACATCGTAAACGCACACTGGAAGGTACGTTTTCTAATACTTTTCCTTTTATTTTCATCTGTCATCTGAACTGTTGCATTATCTATTAAATTCTTAAAGCGATTTGAACATCTCCTCGACTCTTAATAACTTTCTCTTATGAATTTTTGAAACAACAGATGCACTTTGTTGACTTCTACAACTGTTGGAATGGTAAGACAGCTGCCATTTATCTTTATGTGATAAATCAGTGCTTCTTGTTAATTTATTTTTACTTGATCAACATTTATCATCTTACTCTATGTTTGATTTTTTTTTTAATTTTTTTTTAAGAATTAGTTCATTGGAAAACATTTTCTAAGGTAATTATCTATGTTTACAGATTTCCAAAAGGAGAGATCCACCCAAGTTTTCATTCTCTGTGACAAGCCAAAAGATGCAAACTTGATATTGATCAGCTTCAGAGGAACCGAGCCATTCGATGCGGATGATTGGGCGACTGATTTTGATTATTCTTGGTACGAGATCCCAAAACTGGGTAAAATTCACATGGGATTTTTAGAAGCCTTGGGTTTGGGAAGCAGGGCTAATACTTCAACCTTTTCTCATCATCTTCAAGCAAAGAACAAGGCCACTGACCCTTCAGGTGTTTCTGACTCGTTACTTTTCCCTGCTGATGCAAAACAAGATGACTCACAGGAGCCAGCAGAGAAGTTGATGCCAGAGATGGTGGAGATGACAGCATATTATGCTGTGAAAAGTAAGCTCAAGAGTTTACTTAAAGAACACAAGAATTCAAAATTTATGGTCACGGGTCACAGCTTAGGAGGGGCTCTTGCCATATTATTCCCGACAGTACTAGTGCTGCACAAGGAGGAGGAGCTGATGCAAAGGCTAATGGGAGTACACACATTTGGACAGCCTAGGGTCGGCAACATGCAAATATGCAGGTATATGTTTTTTCAATTGGGGTTTTTATTAATGAATGACTTAATATGTTACAAGAGTGAACCTTGAATATTGAAAGGAATATCAAATTCCGCTTGAGCTAGAGCTCTTTGGCAATGTGCAGGTATATGCAATCGCATTTAGAGGAACCGGTCCCCAAGTACTTTAGGGTTGTGTACTGCAATGACCTTGTCCCAAGGTTGCCGTATGATGACAATACCTTCTTGTATAAGCATTTTGGGGTGTGCCTCTATTATAATAGCTTCTTCAATGAGCAAGTAAGTTTTCTACTCTCGCAATATATGAACTTGCATTTATAATTTGTGATTATATTGGCTTCTTTGTGAAGAGAGTGGATGAAGAGCCAAACAGAAACTACTTTGGTTGGCGGTTCCTGCTGCCGGAGTATATAAATGCCATATGGGAACTAGTGAGAAGTTTTACAATCGGCTATGTGAGAGGGCCAGAATATAAGGAGACTTGGGAAGGTGTGCTGCTGAGGGTGTTGGGATTGGCAATTCCAGGCATTTCTGCTCATGCTACCCCAAATTACATCAACTCCATACGGCTTGGCCAGGAGAGAACTACTCAGATGTCAACCTTTTAGGAGTCTTTCTCCCCAGAAATAATGCAGGCTACATAATATCTGGAGCTGTTTCAGTTCATGTAGCATTGACCAACAGTGTGATGTTCATGTCTTGTTTTCTTTAATGTTGCCTGAGGTCAGTTTAATGTTCGGGGTTAGTTATATAGTATTCGTTGGTTGTGTGCTTTGAGAAAGTTTGTTTTATCCGTATTGTATACTTCCGTTGTCAAAAAATTGTTCCTTTTTCTTCAGCCTCTACCAAAATATTTGTTTCATATAAATAGCCCTGCAATTGGGTTAGAGAATTTCTGGATTCGGAAGGTTATTTTCCCAGCATTTGCTTCACAAGGAATACTATGCAACAATATAATCCCATCCTGTGAGAGAAATCTGCATTAAACAATTTTCAAACTGAACGAGCTGTTTGTGTAGTGGTTGATTCCAAATTCTTAAGCCTCATTACTGAATCCACATGTCCTGTCAAACTGTGCAACTTCCCTAACCTGAAACATTTTTTACGGGTTTATTTATTGGAAAACAACGGAAAGAATATAGAAATGAAGAAAAAGAGGGATTGCTGCAGCTGAAGAGACAAATAACCTGGCTATTTCAGCACGCCTCCAAGCTTGTTCCGCAATCATAGAAGACCTGGTTCCGATATCAATGGGATATCCCCTTCCATTAACCTCCCGCTCCTGGGACATTGGCTGTTGTATGCTTCTCTGAGAAAGTGCCCACTCTTCCTTTCCATAATCTTTCTTAGCCGCAAAAGCCCTCTGTTCAACCATCAATATAGTCTAAGCAACCATGTTTCTTATTAAAGGAACGGCAAATGATGGAAGAAAAATAACAAACCTTTCTGGCAAATACTAGATTCCATGCCTCTCCACTTAAAGCATACCCAACAGCAAACTTGATAATATCCAGAGGAATATAGAAGACGAGACTATATAACCATATAACGCCTGCCCAACCCCATCCAATGCCACTTATGGAAGCAAAACTTATATTGGCATAAACTGCAATTAGGGTAGCAACCTAAGTACCAAAAAACAAAACAAAAAAACAACTCAGTCATATATATATATGTGGACACTCTTAAATCACCACAACTTCGATATAATTGTCGGCTCAATCCTTGTTTCAATAAAAATTAAAGACTAGATGCACATTTCTTTAATGTCAAAGATGCAAAAAGAGTCATAATCCAGCCCCTTCTTACCAGTTGTGCCACCACAAATGCAAATATCAAGAGAGTTCCTGGCCTCTCAAGAAATGACCAACTTTGACTACGAGTGACAAAAATGAGAGCCTGGCTTATAATGCTGACTTGTAGATATATGGCAGATGCTATTTCCTCTGTATTGCCAGATAGGGACCTCACATGAAAGTAAGTCTGCATCAAAAATTAAATTGATAACCAGCGATTTAGGTAAAGATTTAGAAAGTCTAGAAATTTCTGAAAGGTGTAAACAACATAAAACATACATATATACACACCTCAAAGAAGGTGGTTCTTCTAGCAATCCAGTAAAAGAAGACAGTAACTAAGGCAAGATAACTGCCGATAACAGTGCCAGTTGCAAATATCTCATTTAGCTTCCAACTGTCAGGTTTTGGAGAGGGTTTCACCCTATCTTTGGAAATAGTCATAATTGTACCTGCTTACAATTTATTGTAAAAGGCTACAAAGAAAAACAAGGGAGGGGGGAATCTTGTTATGTAAATTTGAGGTAAAACTTGTTTTAACCAGAATGTAATTTCCTTGCCAACAAAGATTCTCAGCCTACAGATATTCATCCCATGTTCAGATAAATCACTAGCGAGTAAGTCAGGAATGTATGCTGGACAAGTACATTCAGAGATTTTAGCACTGAGGCGTTCATATATTGTCCTTCAAAAGTTTTCATCAAATCATACTACAGTTTGGAATTCAATTTATAAATTTTTTATTTTAGGAAAGAGGTGAAAGAAAAAATGAAAAATAAATATCAACATTTTCTGCAGAGAATAGGAAGAAGGATGAGTAGAAGGAAGAGGGCCATACGAACCAGTGAGAGCTTAATAGAGGAAACTAGGATGGAGGGAAAATGAAGCAAATAATGTATATTCATAATTAATGACTTTCTAATTTTATAAATTCTTATCTGTTTGGTTTGATACTAGGAGTACAATTTAAGGACAAGGTACTTCAGTTATCTAATGTTTCAAAAGAAAAAAGGAGTAAGAAAATATAGGGTGAATCATTACCATCATTCAGTATGGCTATTATCAGAACCATGAAAGGTGGGAAGTCAAATTTCCATATCAATGCTAGTAGTGTAAACCCAAGCTGTAATCAAATTCATAGATTTATTAGAAGTATTACACAGAGTTTTTAAAATATAAGAAATACTTGAAAGAAAATGACAGTGAAAGGTTAATTGCACTTACCACAATCCGAATAGTTATGGAAACAGCATATATCTGCAAATTGGATGAGTAACTAGATGAGAACAATATTAGAAGCCAAATTACACGAAAAAGAAAAACGACAATTAATTTTTCTGTTTGATCTCCTAAAAATATATAGTTGCTTTATTTGCTCTTGTGCTCATCAACAATGACAAAATTAAGACGGAACCACCTTTAAGGAATTTCACCCCAAAATATCTGATGCTATATTATCTAGCTCTGCAAGGACAACAATGTACTATAAAGCTGCTAAATTCACCTCTGTAAACAAAGAAGTCACACGCGGGAGATACTTGGAAGAGCAAACTGACTCCCTTTACATGATTTCAGCTTGAGAGACTACTATGCAACCAGCTATTTCAACCAATTTTGCAAACATTTCTTATTTTTTAGACATTTATTATATAGGTAGAAAAACAAGGTCACTCAACTGTATAATTCTTCATTCTCTGAAATATAGCCCGGCTAGTTAAAACAGCACTGATTATTACACTTAAGCCAGGCTCAGTTAAGACAATATCAGCAGCTCCCCTAGCAGCATCTGTAGCATCAGCGACAGCTATACCGATATCTGCTTTCTTTAAAGCAGGTGCATCATTCACACCGTCTCCGGTCATTCCACACACATGCTTCTTTCCTTGCAAAATCTTTACAATTTCGTACTTATGTTCTGGAAGTTGCGCAACAATACTAACCACAATCAGAAAACTGGAATAGGACCAACAAAGCAATTATAAATGATTTCTCCACTTTTCAAGCCAAAAGAAGCTTATGGTTTGTAAGCACATTCACGAGGTCATGGGCCTTCTGGGTGGTTAACATTAAAAATCAAGACACAAGATGACTTTTTTGGGGGGTGGGTTGCGCCAGGCCCTTGAAAAAGTGAACCCCTAAAAAATATGATTAATTTCATGTGGGCCGATGGCCCACATATCAGCTATTAAACTGACATGAGCATATACCACACTTGGCCTTAGCCAAAAGGCCAAGAAAGGTATACAAGGATTTTTTTTTTGAGAGGGGGGAGATAAACCCTAAGCACCTAACTTCCGTAAGAAACTGTGAACATAACCAATTACCAGGGAATACACCAGCAAAACCATCTGCTTTTTCGATGAGCTCGTCCACTGGAAGAGCCTCATGTTCATCCTTGTCATGGCTTAGCAATGCCGAAGAAGGGTACATATTTGCTCCCATGCCAAGTCGTCGACCCGTCTCTTTTGCAATTGCTAATTGATCACCTATTTTAGACAGGGAAATAACAGATTAACTTTTCCTTTCACCAGAGTTTACCTATACTTCCGCTCTTCATAACAAGTTGATTTTCAGTGTCACTTATAAGCATCAGGAGGTGAACAAGAAAAGAAGCAAGACATGATAACAAAGCCTGGAGTACACAGCATGACTACAATACGAAACTGAATCACAACACTTTATGTTCTGCTATAAAATCAAATCATAGTATAGAAAATGTCAAACTAGTCCAAGATGCTCTGCTACTGCAGCTTCCAAGAAGAGTCTATGCTAAATCGCTTTCCCCCGCAAGCAAGCTCTTTCGTGCTCATGAGACTCTCATATTGATCTTCATGACATCAAAATTTCTAAAGCAAGGTCTACGGAGTGGATACCTAATATTGCTTAAACAATGCAAGCGGAGTATGATAAATTGAGGCTTGAGATATTTATTGTCTCACATTACCTAGCAAGGAACAGCCAATTTATGTGTTCATTGTTTAAGAAATATTAGCTGAACGAAATTGATAGAAGTTATTACACACCCACTTTGAACAGGAGATATTTGCTAAAGAATAATGGTCTAAGACTCTAAATGCAAATAAGATGTCTGATTGTTAACTATAAGTGAGAGATTGGTATGTGCACCCATGCCCATTCCATGCCATATTGCCATGTAAATATAGTACGAGTTTAATTCCATGATAGTTAAATAGTATGGAAAAGAATTACGATTGTTGTGTACTGAAAGATCCCTAAGACAATCAAGATGGAAGCATTCTTTAATTACCTGTAATCATTTTTACACAAACCCCTAGATTAAGCGCTCGGCGAACGGTCTCCGCACTATCATGTCTTGGAGGATCGAACAAGGGCAACAACCCACAGAACAGCCAAGGCCCTCCGGAACTGTCCTTAGAATTTTCTGGAACTTCCTAAAAGAACGACAGTTGTAAAAGTCAAAAAAATCTTGTAGCCGAGAAGTAAGGTTTTCCAAAAATATGTGGTCTACTATATTACATGCAATAAAACACCTTAGTACATTTCCCTAGCTAATCACTAATGTTTTCCATATTCCTCGCACCTGTAAAATACTCTCATCTACAAACCAAGGCGAATCTTTTTCTTTTTTAGTTTCACTCGTGCTAGGGACATGCTACAGAAATATAAAATTTATCCAAATCAATCGGTCCTTTGATCAGATATAAGAATAAAATAGTGAAAAAAAATTCAGAGGGTGATACCTGAAAGGCAACACCAAGAGACCGCAAGCCTCTTTCAGCAAATTTGTCAATTATGGTGTGAACTTTGCTTGCTATTTCTTGTTTTTCTTGACACAAATCTAGTATCTGAAATCAGTTAAAGTAAAATGTAAGATATCTGTCAGTCGGCCTTCCCACAAAAATATATCCCTTGGTATCTCCAACTCGAAACACTCAGTCTACCACTCTTAATATCTATATTCACAAACGTTTCTCTTGATAGTGATACCAGTATCACAGAATTAAAATGAATTGTAAATGAGAAAAAGGTAAAAATGCTTTTCTTAGAACAGTGAAGTTGGAGCCTGCAATCTGCATCACCTACAGTGAATGGTATAATGACATCTTGTGGTAAGAAAAACTAGTGGGACCAAGGTCACAAACCAGGAGAACTGGAACCAATTGACCTTATCAAATTTACTCCAGATATAAAATGGCAAATATTGCAGAATCAAGATTATGGCTTATCGACATGAAATATCTTTTGATATTATAAATGGGCTTTTCAATCCCTTATTGTAGTTTGAGTGGCCTCAGGTTCCTCTTAGATAGTTGAATATGCTCAGTATATCAGAATACTCTTGACAAAGGCTGCAAAAGTAGAAACCCCCAATAACAAAGGTGCAAGAAGTTAGGTGGTAAGAGAAATGCAAGATAACTAGGCATGAAGACAAGGATACCTGTTCGGGAGCACCTTTGCTAGCTCGATACCATTTTCCATCAGAATCAATGTAAGTGATTGCAGTTCGTTTGTCCACAGGATTGAAAGGTAGAAAATGCATCTCCTTGATATTTGCACGTGCCTGTAACAAAAATTCTGGCCTCATTCAGTTCTTTCCTTTCTCGTTTTAGCCAGCTTCATAATATAATTGATAGAAAGTACAATTTCCAAGCAAAGAACATGGAGTTGTAGTGAATTAATTTATTTTCTACCTCCCTAGGATCAGCAAGCATATTTATGACAGCTGCATCAATAGCATCCTGATTCTCCAGTCTTGCTGCTCTAGCAGCAAGCAATACAACCATGTCTTTGTCCACATCTTTGTAAAATACCTGTAAAAGAAACTTACTGTCTCTACAATCATGTGGACACGCAAGAGGATAATTCACAGGATTAAGTTTGAATCGTATTCAACCGCCCAAAGAGCGATTCCATGTTTCACTTTTTTGGCCAACTTGATTAAGCTTTGACTAGAGATTCATAAAAAGGTATTTCTCCTTGAAGAATCCTAAAAGTTGCATTTGATAGTCTTTTACTTTCAATGGATTGGACATTTATTACCTAAACCATACTCCCTTTGTCCCGGAGAACCTTACCCACTTACTATTCTGATGGTCAACACAAATGAACTTTGACCAAACATTAATGTCAATCTAATAATTCAAATGGAATTTTAAAAATTGTTATTGATAATCACTTAGTGATTTATCAATAACAATTTTTAAATTTTATTATAATTTTAAGACTTCTTGTTGATAATCACTTAGTGATTTATCAATAACAATTATTAAATTTTTATTATGATGATTTGACATTAATATTTGTTCAAAGTTCATTAGTATTGACCATCAAAAGTCAAAGTGCGTAAGGTTTTCCGGGACGGAGGGAGTAATAACTATCGTTCATATATTGACTTGATATTGTCCAATAAAACATAGAAACTGGACTATTTTTTGGACAGAGGGAGTGTACAAAAAGTCACAGCATCAAATAAGACATAAATATATGCTTGAAGAACTTGAATCAAGAGTAAACGTGAACAACCACATTAAGGCACTAACACCCTTTTCATAAAAGCTCCTGGAGCAACGTCCTTCAACCATACAACATATGATCAATAGATCTGGAAACATCAATGTGAGCAACATTTGGTCCAAGAATATCCAAATTGTAAGCTAACCTTTTAAGACTGAAACTACAGCAATAAGAGCAATTAATCGGTAGAAGTTTCATTTGGAATATTAGCTATAACTACGGTTTCACTTTCCCTCCATGAGAAAGTTTCAACTAGAGTGATGGATGCTCAGTTTTCCTACTTGAGAGAAAACCATTAACAATAGCAATCCGTTATTTTTTTAGCCCAATATATGAAGGCCCTGTCAAGACCAAATTTCTTTGTGACATTAAATCTTGATGTCAAAGCTTCAATGTATCAGATGGAAAATTTGAGTTAATGTTATATACCAACTAAATGCAATTAAGCTGTACCTCAATAAGGTTCCTATCAACAACAAGGCGATTCAGGGTCAGTGTTCCAGTTTTATCACTGCAGAGAACATCCATTCCAGCCATCTCTTCAATTGCAGTCATTCGTTTTGTGATTGCACCCTTGCACAATAAAGATAACTAGGTTTGAATACAAAAATAAGAAATTACAAAAGGAGAGAGCAATGATATTGTTCTCATAAAAAACTGAAAGATTATGTACCAAAAACACTGAGCAATTTTATCTCTTTTGTTCAGAGGAGTTTCAGCCAATCATCCAAAAAATGTAGGATTTTTTAAAAGAAAGTTCATTAGCAGTAGGTTTTTCTATATTGGTGTTTCCACCTTTTGCGTATGAGATGATTCAGGAATCTAAGTTAGGCTCATGATAACTTAGATAAATTAATGTTGTAGCTCTATAGAACTTTACTTGCTGAGAAAGACGATGAGAACCGATAGCAAGAGTTACAGATAAGACTGTTGGCATAGCTATGGGTATTCCTCCAATTAAGAGCACAAGTAGGTTGTTGATTCCACTCCTATATGAGCGTTTCTGTATAGGGAACATGACGATGATTTCAAGAATCATTCCGACAGCTATAGAGCAAATGCAGAAATTACCAATAGACGTAAGAACCTGCACAAGAAACATCTTAGATGTATCACAATTTGATTAACTCGAAATGCTTAACTATTAGCATTAATAGGATCTTTATGGCCACAGGTCAATTGGGAAAGCAATTATAGAAACTAAAGATATCAAATCTTGTTCTTTCACCTTCTGGAAATGACCAATGACTTCAGTAGAATCAACTAGATATGCAGCTTTACCGAAGAACGAGTGAGCTCCAGTGGCTATCACTACCGCTTCAATCTCTCCATGTTTGCATGTTGAACCAGAAAAAACTTCATCACCTGTCCTCTTGGTGACTGGCAGAGATTCTCCTGTAAGAGCTGACTGCAGTGACAGTCTACATGGGTCATTCAGATATTCTTCAGAAAGTTATGGAACATTAACTCAGCAGATAGTTTGTCAGAAATATTTGCCTGGTCTATTTTTAACGGGTCTCCTTCAAGCAGACGAGCATCCGCTGGGATGATATCACCGAGCTTTATGCTAATGATATCGCCTGGTACCAGAATTTCTGCATCCTTCTCTTGCCACCGCCCGTCTCTAAGGACCTGCATGATTCTAAATTTTAGACCCCCTTGCAAAATTTGAAAATCTTCAAGTTACTCTAATCATCCTCTGGCAATTGGAAGGAAACTGTGGCTTCTCATCCAATAAATAATTGCATTTCAGCCAACTCCAGAATATTCACTCTTCTTTCTCGTCTTTCTGGACCACACTTCTTATATCCCAAAAGTCACTTCATTTATTTTAAAACTGAAAAGGTGAAAATAAGGTGGACGAGAAGGAGATTGACAACTAAGCTGCACAAGATTACTCTGCATATAAAAGTGCAACACAAAGTAACATTTTTAGAGAAAAGCAAACATCGCAAACACTTAAATAAAGGCTAATGCAGCATTTCTTGTGAATAGATAAAGTAATTCACTACGAAAGATGAATCATCACCATTTTAAGTTTAATTAGTGCGGGAATTTAGAAGTGCTAAATTGTCAGAAATCATAACCAAGAAGTAGCTCAAAATAAATGTACAAGATATGCACGAAGAAGTCACGAGGAGCAAACCTGTGACACACTTTACAAGAACCTTGGTTAGATATTTTCTTTGTAGAGGTACGGGGTAAAGAACCAACCTTAGTTGTTGGAGCCAAGCGTGCCATAAGGGCTGTGGCTGCATTCCCAGCATTGTTTTCCTCAATAAAACTAATCGTAGAATTGATGAATAACAGGCAAATAATTCCTAGAAAGTCCTGCCAGTCAGAACCTTGGCCCTGAAATGCCAACAATATCATCACATCATGTCAAATGCTTAAGGTCAGAGAAAAACATATACAGTGCAAAATGGAGGAAAGAAATGGTATTTTTTAAATGACTAAGTGCCTTTTGATCAGCTAACCAATTTATTCAGTTGGCTTTGACCTAAGCTTCAACAACCCTACCTTTCCTTGAAGAGAGGTTGCCAAGGGGGTAAAAAGTAAGGTAGAGCTACATGTTTATAACAGAGAAATCATGATAATAGTAGGTAAACTTACTCCACCATTAGCAAGTACAATTGCCATCACTGCTGCAGCTTCCATAACCCATGACAATGGATTCCACATGAAACCAAGAAACTTTAAAATTTTGCTCTCCTGCACCACATATAATCACATATATCCAATATTAAAAGCTGAGAACTATGTTATTTTTGCTTGTTTAAAGGGTCACTACATGGTGGATACTGGACAGGTAGTTGATGCAGTAAACATAAGGCAGCCACGTTCTTTGGATAGGTAGGAGGAATGATTTTTACAATATATTCCCTTTCTCCACAATCTCAACAGCGACACAAATATGTAAACAGCAAAGAATGATACATTTTAGATATGCTTATCAACTCAAGTGGACATGGACATAGATACTGATGCTCTGGAGAAAAGATGAGGCATTGTTATTTAGTGGGTAACTAATGCACACAATCTATTTCACGCAACCAAAAAAGAAAGCTTCTCCATAGTTTGAACTCATGACGCACATCCTTGTAAAAATGGAGCAGCCTCATCGTTGGACACTTTTTATCCATGGTATTAAAGAAATAGCAATGAGTATATATTCCCAAACTCATGATTCAGATCCTACTTCCTGCATGAAAATGTTCGAGCAGATATGTTATTTTTTTAATGAAATCCCCTTCCTTCCCTCGCAGTGATGGGACCAAGGAAATTAGTTCGAGTTCCAGGAGGCCTAAATAACAGAGGAGAGTGAATAAAGAAAGAACAGACAAACTTGTGCAGGTAAAAACAGGTGGAAAGAAGCTGAGGCAACAAAGAACCTGAACTACAGGAAGTCCAGCATATAATTTTGACAGATAATTTTCTTTTCACGGATCAATATGTTGTGTTTCTATGGCATGACATCGGTTAAAGCTATAGGTTTTGTTCTAGGACATTCAATATTATAAAGAATCTAGGTCTTGTCCTTCATTAAGTTCTTTCTTTGATTTAAATGAAAAGAGTAAGAGATAATTACAACAAGGATCTTACCGCCTTCTCTTCGAGCTTGTTTGAACCAAATATCTTCAGTCGGGCCTCAGCTTCTTTAGATGAAAGTCCCTCTCTTGATGTTTGCAGGTTTTCAAACACTTCTTCCAATGGTAGACACTCCTATTAAACAAATCAAATTATAAGTGTTATTACCAATATAAGAAGTTGAGGATACAAAAATTGTACCACAGTTCATGCCATCACACCAGATCAATGTCTTCTCTATTAAAATTCTCAGGATCTAACAGTGGTTTTTGAAGGTCTTCAGCCATGTCCTTTAATACCTACAAAACGAAGCAAGCAAATGTTTCTCAAAATTATCAAATGGGGATTTCATAACTACAATGTGTAGAAGAACAAGATCGGCAATCATTCAGCTACACATATTCTGTTTCTGAGTATCGTCTGTTCAAAATCAGATGCCATTTTAGGTAGTGCGGTAATCTACATGACATCACTTTTGGATTTCTCTCAGAATCTGGCACTTGAACAATTGTTGACGTGAGCTCTGACAAATTGAGAAAAGATCCACCTCCAGGAGAAAATATTGGGTATAATGGTGATACCACAGCATAGTCGTAACAAACCAATGAGGAGGCGACAACAGGCAAGTTTGCATATGTGGCAGCAAGCAATGGCGCAACTTTTCCTTCCACATAAGCAAACTTGCCGCTTTGTCACCTCTTCATTGGTTTGTTACAACTATGATGTGGTATCACCATTATGGACAATATTTTCTCCTGGAGGTGGGTCTTTTCTCAATTTGTCAGAGCTCACGACTCACGTCAATTGTTCAAGTGCATGTTGTATAGAGAAAAGTATTGAGAATCATGGCGATGTAGCTGATGTGATATTGCAAATCAAACCGTCAAATTTTTAGAATTCAAAAGGATCAATAAACAAGGAAAAATTTACACTACTTATCCGATATATACTCGTCTACCAGTGAATATTTGCATACAATCTACAGTAATATGCTCTTTTCAAGAAACACAATGCATGTTGCAAAATTCCAGTCACAAATCAAGTATAACACAGCTAACATGAAACAAGACACAACTATGTGCATGTGTGTGTGTGCGTGAAACTGTAGGGTGATACATACAAAATTGCAAAGCTTAATTATTCGACTGTCTTACTTGATGGGAATGAGCTGAAAACTGTGATAAATATTAGCAACTCCGATACGTTATTCCCGGATTGTGATAAATGATGAAATCTAGGGTTTACTATTAACAGGAAGCAAATTGAAAGGAATAAAAATATGGAGTGTATATATAGATAGGGCTTGGAGAATGTATGATTTGGTAGTTGACATTTGATGGGTAGATCGGTAACTGCTAGTACTAGCGGCTGATTTGGATTTCGAATTGAATCAGCCATGGAAACAATTCACTGCAACACACAAATTTACAGGGTTGACAGGGGTTGAATTCGAGGAAGAAAGTAAGGTGTTTAGGGTTTCACCGACTGGTCAAGCCCTCACTTTCAAAACCTAACGGTCCGATTTTGGATCTCCCGCGGAGTTTTGCAAACCCTATCTCGCGGCCCCATACGGTGTGAGCCGACTTAAGTACGTTTTGAGCTTGGGCCGCTTGGCTAACTGTAATCGGTCTTGGTAATGGGCTGATAGCGTAATATGGGCCTTTTTTTCATTACTTATTTCTGAGCCCATGTTATGGAAGTGCTCGCTCCATTGGAAAGCCAAAATCCGACGGCATATATAAGGAGTTAAAATTATAGAAAAGGAGTGGACAGAATATTCCGACGACAGCTCCAACTCCGTATGCTGCCAAAATCCAACCCAATTTCCTCTCCCATTAAACTCACTCCATCCTCCTCCTCCTCCTCTGCTAACACCCAACCCACTATCATTTACCCTTTTGCTGATCCTGAATTCAGGGTTTTCCCCCTCCTCTTTTGATTCTGCCCAAGGTACAGTTTTCTTTTCTTTCATTATCAATTTTTGTTATGAAACAAAACATGTTCATCTTAACTTATTAAGTTTTAGTTGCCTTCAACTTTCTTGATTTCTGGTTATTAGGTTCTTATCTGAGCTTAAGAATCTTCTTTAGAGTTTCGTTTGACCAATAGTTGGATGGGTACTTTTCCATATTTCTGAAAATAATTTATCCTTTGGCAAGTAGTACTCCCACTGTCCCAAAATAAATGAATGTCCATTTTAATTTTGAAGAAAACCTTTTGTAAATTTTTGTAACCAAGGTGTATGAAAGTTTTTAGTTAAAAAACATTTAGGAATTAAGATTTTTGCAAAAAGGTCATTCATTTTGGGACAATTTTTTCCAAAAAGATGGTCATTCATTTCGGGACGGAGGGTGTACTATGAATAAAGTGGTTTATAATTTTGAAAAGATTAAGTATATCTACTCTAAAATCTCACTTGAAGAAAGCTTTGCTACATATTGATTGTTTCCATTTTTGTTGTCTAACCAAATATGTCATTATAAATTCTAATTGGCTGGGTTACTTGGGTTGTCTTTCAAAACACTCTCTTTTAGTGAAAGAGATACATAAAAGCCGCTTTGAATAAATACTAAATGAAGCTGTGTTTCAAACAACTGATTTCCAAAAAAGGAATTATTTTTTTATAAGTTTCATTTAGACTGCACTATATGAGCCCTTATTATACTGCTGGGTGCTGAACTTTCTCCATTCTATCTCCAACAGTGAACATACAGTCTTGTGATATGTCTGTATTCGGACACATTTCGGCTGTTAACTTGAGCGGGCAAAGCACTGCACTAAACCTTTCTAACACAAATATTACGCGGACAAGCAGTTTCTATATGAGCTCATTACAAACGAATGCATTAACATTCAAAGGCAATGATTTGATGGGTCGGAAATTACAATTTCCAACTTCTGTGCCAAGATCCCGGGGAAATGCTGGCCCATTAAAGGTTTGCTTTTTAAATCGTAGATTGACTTCTTTTTTTCTTCTTCATAAAACTCCAATTTATCAGTCAACATTCTAAGTTAAGTTCATGATGAACAGGTAGTTAGCATGGATTATCCAAGACCCGATCTTGATAATACAGTTAATTACTTGGAAGCTGCTTACTTATCTTCTACCTTTCGTACTTCCCCCCGTCCAGCTAAACCACTGAAGGTTGTAATTGCTGGTGCAGGTACAAGGATCCCTCTATCCTTGAATGGAGTTACCTTTCTTTATTATTCAATAGCTGAAGTTCATTTCTTTTTTACTTTCTGATTGGTCTCCATATGTATCCTCGTGCTATGTTATAGTGATGTCATGAGCTCTAGTAAGGGTACCATGGTCTCATGACATCACTATAACATAGCACGGGGATACATATAGAGACGTGCTAACAACTGAAATTACTGGAATTGTACACTGTTGTTGACGCCTCTGCTCAGCCTTCCGGTCATTTCCTTCCTCTGATTTTCTCCATCTCAAATTAACTTCATTTTCGTCTTTGTTCACTCCCCTCTTCCTGGATAAGTGAGCTAAACAGTTGGTTCGCCCTTATTGGCAGGCACTGTACAGTTTTGATCTTAATGTACTTTCTAATCTAAAAGTACGCTTTTAAGTATCTCAAGTTGTTTCCTATGGTTTTGATAATCTTTGAATTGGTATTGAAATGTTTCATATTGATTGATTATGTCTCATGGTCTTTATCTCTTTCAATGCTAACTTGTAATATCTTGGATTTTCAGGCTTGGCTGGCTTATGCACTGCAAAATATTTGTCAGACGCAGGTCACAAGCCTATATTATTGGAAGCAAGGGATGTACTAGGCGGAAAGGTCAGCCAAATTCATCATTTAATGTTTCGCGTTTTCAAGTCCAAGAATTCTTGAATCTTGTCTGTATGGCTGGCTTCATGTTCATATTTTCAGTTCTCTGAGGATTGATCTGTGATAAAGGAAGAATCCCTTTGTTGTTATTTCCTTAGAATCAATCTTAGATAACACTACCTTGGGTCTTTAAATTTTTGTTATTGGAACCAGAGACTCAACCCTCTTTGTTTACACCAGATCTCATCCTTTTTTTTTCAATTGGCTTTTAAAGTAATTCTGGTGATCTGCTGAAATCAGAAGTGATGATATTCTTTGCCGGAATTGAGAATTCTAGCTTGACAAAGTTTGCGCAATTTATTACTCCCTCCGTCCCTGAAAGATTGTCCCATTTGCCATTTTGACTTGTCCCAAAAAGTATGTCCCATTTCTAAACTTAGGCATGAATGTTAGTGCAAATCTACTAAGGTACAAGAAGGTGAAGCTTTTCCTTAATAATTGCAAAATGTACAACAGGACAATCTTTTAGGGACGGAGGGAGTATTAGGGGAAAAGCTTGTTGGCAAAGAGGACTGTTTGTGAATGGCTTTTAAAGTAATTCTGGTGATCTGCTGAAATCAGAAGTGATATTCTTTGCCGGAATTCTAGCTTGACAAAGTTTGCGCAATTTATTATTAGGGGAAAAGCTTGTTGGCAAAGAGGACTGTTCGTGAATTTTTGTGTTTTATAAGTTTTCTTAGGTTTGAGGTGTAATGTTTAGAGAAACTTTCTACTGCTTTAATTTATTTTTAGTGGTAAACTTGGTTGTCCTAGCAAATGTGCAATAAGTCTAGGTTCCTTTTGTGTAGGAAATGCTTCTTTTTAGAGGTAAATATTTGTCTCTTGTAGGTGGCGGCTTGGAAAGATGAAGACGGAGACTGGTATGAGACTGGCTTACACATTTTCTGTAAGTTCCTCAAATTTGTGATTTTCGTGTACTTAGTTTCAGTCATTTCCAATTTTCTTCTTTCATGAGCCATATTTGTAGATTTCTCTCTCCAATATTACCATACCGTATTCTTTATTTTCCAATTTAATAGATTGGGGTTTCTCTCATTATTTCTATTAAGATTCCTTGGCTCATTCTAGTTGGGGCTTACCCCAACATGCAGAACCTGTTTGGAGAACTAGGCATTAATGATAGATTGCAATGGAAGGAGCATTCTATGATATTTGCAATGCCAAACAAGCCTGGAGAATTCAGCCGATTTGACTTCCCTGATGTTCTACCTGCTCCGTTGAATGGCAAGTATATATAGCCACTCCCATTAAATATATTGGGCACATTCATGTGTCATTTGAGTGCCAAAGATATCTTTTCTTTTTAAAGTGTAAAATTTACTCTGCATATCGTCTTCTCATGAATGCTTGCACAGGGATTTGGGCTATCTTGAAGAACAATGAAATGCTTACCTGGCCAGAGAAGGTCAAGTTTGCGATTGGGCTATTGCCTGCAATGCTTGGTGGGCAGGCATATGTCGAGGCTCAGGATGGTTTGAGTGTAAAAGATTGGATGAGAAAGCAAGTATGTAGCTATTTCGATAATTATCAGCAAATTAATTTCTCAGAAGGCGACATTTTTTTAATTTGGCCAAAACTAATCATATCATTTGTAATAATTGATGGCAACTGATCATCTCTGGAGTATTCATGTATGAGTCCCAGGAAAATAGCTTTCTGCTCTATTATTCAGAAAACCTGAATCAACTCTTTCTTTCTTTTCTTACTGTCTCTAGGGAATTCCTGACCGAGTTACCACTGAGGTGTTCATTGCCATGTCAAAGGCACTTAATTTCATTAACCCCGATGAACTTTCAATGCAATGTATTTTGATTGCTTTGAATCGATTTCTTCAGGTATGATCACTTATTTTTTCTTGAATATTATTCATATAGTTCAACTTTACTTGTTATGCGGTTCAGTTCATTTTTTCGTTGCGCTTGTTAAAAGAGTAGCGGTCATGGCACCATGTCCTGTGTAGTTCAAAGTCAATACTCAAATGTTGGCATAAAGATGTGGTATCTTAATATGCGACCCTTTAGTTTTAGAGCAAATAACTCAAAGAATCTTTAAAGCCCTGCTACACATTTGTATAGAATGTCAAAATTACTCTCAAGTCTATTTGTAGTCTATCCGCAAGTACCAACATGCCAATAAGATTTTATCATATTATTTGGTTAAATCATTTGATCATATTGTTGTCCACAACTCTCAAGCAAGCACTCACTTTCTCGCACTACTCTGACTTTGACTACACCCAACCATCATATCAACAAGATATTAGAGAAAAATGAGAGATATCACGCATTTTTAGAAAGAAGAAATATTTAGTACAGTATTTATCTATTGATATGGGATATTTGGTAGTTTAGAAGGCAGCAGATATCATATGACAATGTACCTATGAGGTGGCTACGATCTTGGTTGCAGATCCATTAAAGTCAAACTCCCTCCTCCCAAAAAAGCTGTCTTATTTGACAAGTCAAACTTCTTATGGTTGATGCTTACTTACTTGTACCTTAATGAAATTGCACCATAATCACTGTCCTTTTAGAAATGGAACGAGCTGTTGGGGACAAACCAAAAAGGAAAGTGGGACAATCTTTTTGGGTGGATGTTTTCCCCTTTAACTCAGTAGATAAATGCTAGGTAGTTACACAGTCAACGAATTCGGTGTTTTGACTACATTTTGAATGCTTTGTATGTACTACCTCCGTCCCAAAATGAATGTCCGAAACTCTTGAACAAGAGTAAATTTGGACCTTCATTTTGGGACGGAGGGAGTACTGTTTATTACTATGCATGTCTAGTTTTCAATGTAGTCGTGATATGCAATTGTTTCATGGTTGCTGAATAAAAATAGTTTACTCCATAGGAGAAGCATGGTTCAAAGATGGCTTTCTTAGATGGTAGTCCTCCCGAGAGGCTTTGCCAGCCAATCGTTGATCATATCGAATCACTAGGTGGCGAAGTCAGGCTTAATTCTCGAATCCAAAAGATTCAATTGAACAAAGACGGAACTGTGAGAAACTTTTTACTAACTAATGGGAGTGTAATTGAAGGTGATGCGTATGTATCCGCTGCACCAGGTATATAGTAATTACCATATTGTGATTTTGTTTATACTATCCCATACTTGTACGAGCTTGGTTTCTGTGAATTCTGCTGATTGATTTTGTCCAACCAGTTGACATCCTGAAGCTTCTTTTACCTGACGAATGGAAAGAAATTCCATACTTCAGGAAATTAGACAAACTAGTCGGAGTTCCTGTTATAAATGTGCACATTTGGTTAGTCACGAGCTTTCATTTTCGTATGTACCAAAAATACTCCCCCCGTCCAGATGAGTGTCTATTTTCTGAAAATGTGTTTCCATAATTAAGTGTCGTTTTTCTAGTGAAGTTACCAAAGTCGTCTTACAAGTTACAATGTCCTAGTTTGTGCTTACAATAACATAGTATGCTCACTAATGGTATTTATGTATATGTAAAACTAAAAGTGCTTACAAAATCAACTAACTTGATTTCCTCAAAAAAAAAAAAAAAAGAACTGAAAATGAACACTTATTTAGGGACGGGTGGAGTAATTGAATTCAGTTGTTTACTGATGTAAACTTTAAGTTCAGGTTCGACCGAAAATTAAAGAACACATATGATCATCTACTCTTCAGCAGGTTCACGTCATTTCACACTAAACATTTACTTTATTTTCATTTCTCAAATGAAACTTTCATATTCATTGTTTTTTCTACTTTTTTTTATTAATGCAGAAGCCCTCTTCTCAGTGTTTATGCTGACATGTCAGTAACATGTAAGGTAATATTTCAACATCAACTTCCCAACTGAACCCTTCTGAAAGTCCAACATGATTGACATGCCACCCCGTCACGTATCTCTAAAACTTAGGCATATTGCATGTTTGTTTCACGTAGGAATATTATGATCCAAATAAGTCCATGTTGGAATTGGTTTTCGCACCTGCTGAAGAATGGATCTCACGAAGCGACTCAGAAATTATTGATGCTACAATGACCGAACTCGCGAAGCTGTTTCCTGATGAGATTGCGGCTGACCAGAGTAAAGCAAAGATATTGAAGTACCATGTTGTTAAAACCCCAAGGTCAGACTTGCTTTAAGGTGATTTCAATTTTTTATTTTATTTTGTGAAACCCTATTGAGTGACTCGTGTTTATATTTCAGGTCTGTTTATAAAACTGTACCAGGCTGTGAACCTTGCCGCCCTTTGCAAAGATCTCCGATAGAGGGATTTTATTTATCTGGTGACTACACTAAACAAAAGTATTTGGCTTCGATGGAAGGTGCCGTTTTATCCGGAAAGTTCTGTGCACAAGCTATTGTACAGGTAATGCTACTAGCCAGATGGAAAATGATACATGTGCAGATAATAGAGAATACATAATTTTTCTGTACATTTAAGTTTTGTACTGTGCAATTGCTGATGCATTGGCTGTTGTATGGTACTACACTTTAATGCACCGAAAGTTCTTTATTTTGAATTTCTGTTAGTGTTGCATTACTCCAGGTAACTCATAGTGTAATTGTATTAAGTCGGAGCAACGTTTCTTAGTAATTCTTGATGTCAACGCAGGATACTGAGTTGCTTGTTGCCCGGGGCCAGAAATTGCTTGCCGAGGCAAGTCTTGTTTAGCCAAATGCTAAAGATGAGGTGATTGTAGAAATAAATGAAAGGGTTAATGATATGTTCTGACTTGGAAACCAGAACGACTCTTCCACTTGTCAATGGAGGAATTGTACCATAGCAACTTCTAGCTTAGGAGCTGTTAAGAGTTGCGCAGAGGCGGGTGCCTATCTAAGGTAACACTTGAACATGATTCTTATTGTTGTTGTTGTTGTTGTCTGTTTTCTAGGTTGATAGAATGTACCATGTTGGCCATCTTTGTTTAAATTTGTGCCAAATAATTGGAGAAGTTAGATACGTACCATGTCTATAGTCAAGATAAAGAAGTCGGTCAGAAATTGTTCCATTTTGTAATAGTTGATCAATGATGTAAAATGTAAAAAGTCCACAAGTGAAGTACATTGATGTCTTGTGAGACATCCATAGTATAAATTAGAGCTTGTACTTGCTACAGTTCTTTCGAACAAGCATTAGCAGTCTTCCGAAATTTCCATTTCGCCTCATACATTTGTCCCTGTCCCATTTTGCCCTTAAAAAAGTGTCCTCGAACACGAACTTAATTAAAAAATAAAATAAAAATAACGTGTCCTCGGACACGGGCTTATTCTAGTCTAGTTTGTTATACCGGAGAAATGAAGACAAAACATTTTCATTGATGAGATTATGGGCACACGTGCAAGCAATTACGTGCTAATTAAGGTTTTAAGCTTTAATCCGAAGACAAAGTATTTAATTAACTTGTCTGAAGAAGCTAGTTGCTTCCTTGACATGTTTGTTAATACTAATGCTTGGGGGTAGCTAATATATGCATTGAATATGGATTAATTAAAAAGTAAATGGAGCTTACTTGCTAATTGGAATGTTCGTGGAAGTAGCACTCGATGGGGTTGGTTAATTCATTGAATTTGTCTCATAAAGTTAATTTTTTTGGGGTTCCAACTTCTTTGGATATTGCACGCTTGCACTTTTTTTATTTATATTTAGTTTAATTCTGACTAGTCCAACAACTAGTACTTTGTATGAATAAATTGGAGTTGGTACGCAAGTGTTGCACAAAAAAGTTGAACAAATGTATTTGGATTCTTATTACGCCTTGCAATTTTGATCCGTTATTCATTAATGCACAACCCAACTCACTAATTATTTGACCCAATTCAATCCAACCCGTTTAAGTTAGTGGTTGAAATGGATCACTCGTCTCAACCCATTTAAGTTAGTGGTTGAAACTAAGGACAAAAAATAAATAAATGGGATGATCGTTTTAACCCGCCACCCGACCTGTTTCAAATGTCACCCGACCCGTTTCAATCCGATCTATTTGACTCGTTAATTTATACGAAAAGTATAGCATACGATGGTTTAATCAAGCAAACTTAATGGAAATGGATTAGAATAGAATAATAGAAAGGGTTAATCAGAGTATTATTAAGTGTAGATATGATTGCATTGCAGCAAACAAGTAAATCTGTTAAGATTAGATTTTGTCTCAAAATCATTTCAAGTAAGAGCAAGCTATCGGCGTCTTATTTGATTGAAGGAAAGGATGATATCTTTTTGATTGCCCTCACATGCCCCATTCTTTCAAAGCTTTTTCATATACTCCCTCCGTCCCACCCGAATTTGAACAAAGTTACTTTACACGGAGATTAAGAAAAAGGTAAATATTGTGAGTGTAATTTAAAAATAGGAGAGAGAATGAGTGGAGGGAATAGTAAATTATAATGGTGTTGTGAGTATTAAAATAATGTAGGAGAGAGAATGAGTGGAGAGAATAGTGATTTAAGGTTTCCATTTTGGGCCGTCCAAATTCGGATGGGACGCCCAAAAAGGAAATTTGTCCAAATTCGGGTGGGACGGAGGGAGTATATATATATACAATGATATTAACAAATGCAGAATCCACGGATGTGGGAAGTCCACCGATACAGTAAAAAGTATCTTATCTATCTAGCTATCTATCTACTAGCCCATGCCCGTGTTCAAGCCACGTTTTTTAAATTTTTTTCTTTTTAATTTAAAAAAAATAAAAAATTTTAAGGGCAAAATGGAAAAGGGACAAAATAGTGAGGGCAAAATGGTAAAGTCGGCAAGTGGCAATGTTCATGCTACAGTGCCTAGACTGCTCTCTTTTATACTATACTATACTGTAGATATTACATAGTAGTATACTCCCTCCTCCCGCTACAAACCGCACATTTTCCTTTTTGGGCGTCCCATTACAAACCGCACACTCCCAAAAAGAAAACTTTATATTAATAAAATATTCACCCTACTCCACTCATTCTCTCTCCTACATTATTTTAATACTCACAACACCATTATAATTTACTATTCCCTCCACTCATTCTCTCTCCTGTTTTACTTTTACACTCACAACATTTTATTAAAATATCATATTCCTTAATTTCCGCGTAAACAGTGTTAGTGCGGATATTAGCGGGACGGAGGGAGTATTATTTATTTGGTGATTGGTAAATAAAAATAAAAAATGGTGTGGAATAGAGAGCGCAACCTAAAGATTGAGAAAAGTGGCCCCAAATCAGATCCATAAGCCGACAACGTGTTCCTGTAACTCAACCCTCTTTCGAACACTTCTCCCCTTCACAAGGGCCCCTTTTCTATTCTTATTTTATTTCTCAAAGCCAAAACTCATTTTTTGATCACTAAGAAAATTAATTTTTACAATGTCTTCATTTAAGGTTTTTTTTTTTTTTTTTTTTGCAAATATCCTCATTCAATTATACAATTTTTGCAAGGTACTCACTCTATGAATGGAAATGTCAATTATTTTTCACGAAAAAGGGGCACGCCGCACGTGGTATCACGTGACTAACAAATGTTATAAGTTTAACTTTCCGTCATTAAAATTCATCAGAAAATGATGTTTTTGATACAAATTTGAAGAATGAAAATGAAATGGTGTGATCTTTTGGAGAGTCTGTGGTTGTGTTTGATCTGTAAAATTAAATTTATAATGGTTGTTAGTGATGAGCCCGGATCTACTAGATCGGGCCCGCGCTCGGTCTGGTCCAAGGAACCAGTGACGTGGCGGTTCCTTGGGACCGCCGGGGAAGACCGCAGACAGATAGGCCCTTGAGGTCAAGACCGCGTCCCTCCCCGCATTAATCCTATCAAAGACCGGAAGGATCCTGACCGCTATATTCGTGCCCGCACGACCTGTGACCGTTGGGTCCGTGCCCGCAGATTGTATGTCCGCAGGGACCCATGCCCGCAGGAGGCATGACCGCTCCATCCATGCCCGCGTCAAATACCTTTGACCGCGGCCACAATGTTGGCCGCGGGCACATGCGCTTCCTGCTTAATATCGAAGCCTTACCGAGCAAGTTAGCTTACCGGCTCGACATGCAAGTTGCGGCTTCCCCATCACGCATTTAATGCGGCTCGCCTGGCCAGCGCCTACTATTTCATTTAATGCGCCAAGCCATCTACACGGCTCATGTCCCTTTCGGCCGTACCCCCTCTGCCTCAAATGTTCCCTCCCGACAGACGGGGCCAATTAGGCTGCGGACACGTGTACCGGTCAAATACCAAAGTGCCCCTGTGGTCGATCTCATTGCTTACCTCAACAAGCACCACTACATTGCCTATAAATAGAAGACCTTTGTCCCCTTAGGCAAGGTAAGTTCCAGACATATTGAGTAAGCCATATTACTCTAAACCCTAAACACACACACACACTCCAAGGTATTCCAAGCCTTATTATCTCAGTATTCTTACTCTCACACCCGAGGGCCTGAGTTGGAGTAACATCCAACTTTGACCTTAACGGTGCTCTTTTGTGTTGTGATTTAGGTACATCAATACACCAAAAATATCCTAGCCAGATATCCTTGAACCGCTCCTGACCCTGAATAGTTTGGCGTCATCAGTTAGTTACATGATACCATGTGTCCCTCTGCCGTTAAAAAAATGACGTTTACGTTTATGAAATTAGGCAATTGCAAAAATCGTGTGGTTGAATAAGGATATTGCAAAAAAATAAACTTCATTACAAAAACAAGATATTTTTTTAGTGACCAAAATATAAGTTTTGGCTTTCTGGAAGATCAACTCTTTACTTCCTTTTTACTTTACCCCTTATTAGCTGTACTGTACACTGACTATTAACGAGTTCCAAAAACAACTTCTCCCAAACAAATCTTTATTAATTGCCACTACTCCCTCTCCCTCTCCCTCTGAATCCCCACGTTCACTTCCCCCAACCTTCTAAAAAAAAAAAAGATTGGTGAGCAAACAAAGTTACATATTTTGATGCAAATCCCTCCCTTTCCGAGGCTGACCATGTTCATTGTTTCTTCTTACTTTAGTCAACCCCTACTATTTATTTTCTGCTTATATATACATCTTCTTCATTCCCTTTACCCCATCAGGGTCCAGCTCCTTAATTGAGCTTTTTTCCCATCATTTTTACTCTCACTTTCCCATCATCATCAATCACCATTCATTCACTTAATCAACACTTAATGGCTGAGTTCAAGACTAAAATGATCAATGGAGGTTCTGCTGCTGCTGCTTACAATGTCCAATCCAAGGGAAAGTCCCAAAGCTTGACTAGGAAATGTGCCGCCTTGGTTAAAGAACAGCGTGCCCGTATCTATATCCTCCGTCGTTGTGCCACCATGCTTTGTTGCTGGTACATTCAAGGAGAAGATTGAATTTATCATCCCCATCCACAACCTCTCTCTCTCTCTCTCTCTTTTTTCTTTTTTTTTTCCGCCCCGGATATTGGTACCTTCAATCCCTCCTCTTATTTTCTTCATGTTGGCTTCCTCCACACACATCAAACCAGTCCAAGTCAATCAACTCCACAGTCCATGCTGTAGTAGCTGTGGCCTCTGCATCAACAAAAACCTCTTCATGACCTTTTGTTCCATCTTTTTTTGACCTATTTGGTAAACAGTCCATTTAGGTTTATGGGGTCACGAACGAGTATTTTGGTCATGTCCTATTGCTTTTTGTGCAGACCCTCCTCTTTTGACCTATTTGGTAAAAAATCCATTTAGGTTTAAGGGGTCTGAACAAGGGTAATTTGGACAAGTCCTTTTTTCGCGGACTGGAATATTCACAACAGTGGTGAAGCCGACATGAAGGGGATTGATCTCCTGATCATCATTTTGTCCCAGAAGAAGTTGTGGCACAACGGAACCGTATGAAGCCTATTATATAACACAGTCTTCCTCCATTTCAAATGCGCCGTGTTTGGAAGCAGATGAATAAAACATAAGTATAATAAATTGAAATGGAAGTAAAAAAGGTTAATTACTAATACTTGTTATGTTTAGGGAATTACTTATATAATATTATTGCAATGGTGTATGATCCGGTGTCAAGAATAAAAGGTTTATGAACTTATGATGTATTCCTTGGATCAAGTAATAAAAGAATGCCTTACTTTTTTAGTCACTTTTTTTTTTTTTTTAATTATTTTTACTCTTTGTTGTCGTGATGGAAATTCGACTGCATAACAACAGCTGTTAGTGAATTGTGTGTTTGAAGAAATCATAAGTTCAAGTGAACCGCATCACCAAATATTTCCATAGAAAAAGTCGACGGTTTAAAAGATTTGCAGAAATATCAAGTAGATTAGCAACAAAAGGTGAATACATTGATATGCTTAATTAGATTCAAACTAAAATAATTTGTATAAACAAATCGACAGAGAACGATAAGTAATACTCCCAGCTTTCTGTCTTGTACAAGATTTTTGTTAATTCCATAACTAACAAGTCTTTCCTTAGCTCCCAGGGCCATTTTGAGCTAACATCACCACTGCAGTTTAACAGAAAGCTACAATATCAACAGCAGAACAAAAAGTCATTGGTGGATCTGTTCTAAGTCTATAAAATGCAGGGTCAAAAGGACAAGTCATATTGTGGAAGTTGTGTAAAGAATCCCACATTGGATGAGAATAAAGACGGAGGGTGGAAAGATTTAAATAAAAAGATGGATAGGGCTTTGGAAAACATACTTACCTGGACGGGGTCAATGGGTGATCAGGAGGGCCCATGGCCTAGGTTGGTGACTTCCATTGCACTTTGGTAGGGTGCCTGCCTAAGGTCGGCCCAAGTGGTCGAGCCTACGTCATAATTTGTGGTAGTGGGGGCCTGCGTTCGCGCGGCCCCTGCCTTAATCAGTTACAAGTTTACCTAAGTTGGCCTCTTGAATCAAACACCATGCCAACCAAAAAGGTGCCGTAGTAGCAGTTGCTGGGGATGAACTTTCGACATGATTCAAAAGACCATGAAGGTGCCTCTTAATTAACTTCAAACGTCTACACCCTTATATTATGACTAGCAAATGTGGCATTCATTTCATTGTATCTCCATCCTAAATGCCTAAAATTACACTCTCCACTACCCTTTATAAATAATAACAAAAATGGACGTTCATTTGGATGATTGATGTGACTTATGCACCACAACCTGTGTACAATATGGGATTTAATGTTAATTACCGTCCAATTATTATAAAGAGGAAGGCATCGAAAAGATCAAGTATGATCATGGTGGAAACATTTATTATCGCGTAAAAGAAGATGTTTTTGATGAAAAAGTGGGCGATAATTTTGGTTTCAAGAAAAATGAAGACACTAAAGATAGTGTTTGTGATGGGAAAGAAAAATTCAAATTCAAGCTCTTTGGTGTATCGATAGTTATTGATAAGTAGAAGAAACTTCTAGCTACCTATTTTTCTTCTAATCTAAGAGTAATTATTTATTCTTATTGATAATTTTTTGGTCAACTTACTCAATAAAGGGCTCGAAAAGTACATAAAAATTACTCGGTTTTGGACCTTTTGGTCAACTTGTCTTTACTTTCAAGCCTCACTTATCTACCCAGTCCTTGAAGAGCAACATCATGTAGATAGGTAGGTTTACAGCTGCTACAACTGTAAGAGTTCGTAATGTCCGCAACAATCTTGCAAAATTTACCCTTGATTTTTTCGTTTTAATGGGCAATGAATTCATGTCCACGGGCAACGACACTTCTATATCCTGTGCTATCTGTTTCTTAGCAGCCGACCTCATTACAGCACTCCCCTTCTCTATCACTGCCTTATCAAACTGACCTGCAGAAGATGCGTTTGAGGCTTTCTTGATGAGGTGCATTGATCCTTCTGCATCCCAAACCATCTCGTACTCACAGTTTTCGTCTTCGTCTTTCTCTTTTGTCCCAACTTTATAAAAACTAATTATGTTTCTCGTTAAATCACTGATTTGACGGAAAATGCCGATCCCGTTTGTTGGCCATAGGTGGACTGCCACAAGGGTTAGGAGAAACTGAGAAAGATACCTGACATTATCAGCAAAAAGGGATACAGAATCACAATCAGCACCAAATTTCTATATTGACTGGTCCCATTTTTAAGAACATATGAAAAATAAGGTAAAACATCGAAATGGCTCATTGTACTTTAGTTTAAGCTCTCCGCCAAAATTTTTGGCCTTGTTAGAGGTGAATGTCTATTAACTTGCGTAAATTAAGAAAAGTGGCAAAATTTAAAAAGTACAATATGTAAAATTAGAGCTTCATTCAAGTACAATGGGTCATTTTGCTGTTTACCCTAAAACGCAAGACAATGATTACCATATGTAAATGAATGTTTGTGCTGGTAGAAAGCACAATTGAGTTGACACGGCATCTCTCACAGCCGAGGCATTTTGAAACGTATGGTTACTTACAGATAATAGCATGAAAGATGGAAATAAATTCCCCTGCTGCCAGCTAACGGTCCCTAGAGTGTGCTACACAAAGTAGAGCTGATTACACATTGTGACATTGGGAAATATCAATGGGGGAAATTAAATTAGATGCTTACCTCATTTACAGGCCCCTGTTTGCATGTGTGAGTAACAGTACACTGATCGTGATCGTGACCAGACAAGACAAGTATCTGCAGGTGCACAAAATAATATTATCGGTTCATTTCATGTTTTCATATTTCTTCTTTCCAACCAAATTGAGAATTGGATCATGACTTGTGAGCAAGCAACAACATACAGGTCTGATCTTATCCAGCAGCTTGTTTGTCGCTTCGTCTGTTACATAATTTTGATACCTGGACAGGTTAAAGTTTAAAAGACCTTAGAAGTGCTCAACGAGGAAAACAAAATGAAAATACAATCGCGTAAAGGAGAAATGAGAAAATAAACTTACGATATTCCTTGATCAGGATCATCTGCACGATTAATTCTCTGAAGATGAAGAAACACAAGTTTACGTGATTCAAATATTTATTGAAAGTTGATACACAAATTAATCTCACACCACGAAAAAAATATCCCTCCAAAAAGTCATGGGTTAGTGGCATTGTACCTGATTTATCAACGGGGAAGAACGATGAGGGCCACAGGAAGTCCAATCCGGACGATAAAGCGGTATATGGGTAAGTAAAACCCTTGGGAGTGAAGTAGAATCTAAAAGACAGAGGGCATCACTATTGTGTTATCGTTTCACAAGAAAAACATTTCGCAAGAAAAACAAACGTGTGAACTTGTTAGACTGCAAAATATACCCGTGGAGATATTTTTGATAAAATTCCAGGTTTCAGAAGTCTGGTTTCCTTCCTTGCCATCCAGTGTTTGAGAATCAATAGCAACAAAATCTACTTTTCCAGCTGTAAACCGATAGTTCCTTGCACCAAATTCACTTTCATATCGTCTGATAACCTATAAAATTGCAATAATATAGACAAATGTAATAGAAGTATTGGTTAAGATCATAAGATGAGAAGCAAGGAGAGACGACCATCTATTTCTGTCCATAAATTTTATATTTTATATTTTATATTTGAAATGAATTCAGTTATACTGCACGATTCCTCATTCATAACTGTCATCTCCAAAAACTGATGTGGGCAACATATAATGAATTTTACAACTAACCAACATAAAAAGGAGCTTGAGAAAGAGTAAGGTGTTGCATCAATTCTTTTCTCTTTCTATATTCTAATGCAGATCTTCAATGAGAGAGCTTACTTTTGGCTTCTCAACTAATCTATGAAAATGAATCTTTTTTTTATTTTTTTTTCCACTACTCACACACACACACACACATGCACGCACAGAAGCGCCTAGGAGATAAATCCTAGGGAGAGAAAGCCTTCCCTCTAACTTCTGGGGGGATCGAACCCATGACCTCCAGGTTGGAAGCCATGAGCTCAAGCCAGCAGGCCAAATCCCCATGTGCTATGAAAATGAATCTTGTTATGAAAGTTTCTTGCAAAATGCATATAGATAAAGAGGTCTTACAAAACTATTCAGAATACTTCATGAGAAACTAGCGCTTTCAGCTTCAGCAACTTACTATGTGAGATTGAAATAATTCAAGTAAAAATTTGGAATCTATACTTAAAGTTACTAGGTTACAAGTCACACACACTTTCTTGATAACATAACTTGTTAAGAAAATGAGGTACCTCAGGCCTATGAGAGTAGAAATCCACATAACCGATATCATGGTTTCCAGAAATGAAGTATACTTGATGATTTGTAGATCTCTTAAGTTTTTCAAGGTCAAATATATGCTTAAGACGGTTTAAAGATTCCTGCCATCTGTAAAATCACATACACACAGGTTTCAGTGACAAGATTCACCACTCTTAACCCACTATGAATAATATTACCGCAAGCAACAATTAAAAAAAGGAAACATTGTCAAGGTGAAATTTATACTTGAACAACGGTAGGGGGGGGAGAGAAGAAAGCATTAGAAGAGAAAACAAAGGCGATGGAGATCATACTATTCATTTAGAGAAATAATTGAAAGGGGGGACATTCTGCAACAAGTTGATTGGAGAAAATTTAGAAGCAAATATGCATAAATATCCTTACTATCCATTTGATAAAATTTAGGGATGAAGGAGTATGCTTGGCAGTCTAAAATAAATCCTAACAATTATTCCTTAAAAATAAACCACACTCTCGTTGTCCCATAATAAATGCCGCATTTGACTTGTCAACATTTTTAAGGAATGTGCTTTACTTGTTTGCACATTGCTTGTACAACGGTAAAATTGCACCAAGTACTTTCCTTATTTAGAAATGTGACATTTATTTGGGACGAATCAAAAAGGAAAGTGCGACGTTCATTATGGGACGGGGGGAGTATATTACAGGCTCCAAGAACTTCAAAGCAAATGCAAAACTAAGATAAAGATCACATTGAAGTATGTTTTATACTCCTCTGTCACAAAAAATAATCCCCTTTCTTTTTGGATTTGTCCAAAAAAAGTATTCCTGTATATCCAACAAAGAATGTAGATGTAGTGCAATCTCAAGAATGTACAAACAAGGAAGCCACAAGCTTAAAAAGTACGACTTGTCAAATAAGACTAATTTATCACTATGTTCTAATCGTCCAAACGCTATGTTCTATTCAGGGCCGGCTCTCTCCAGGTGCAAGAGGTTGTATATAGCTTTCAAAAAAAAAAATTTTGTTAGGCGAAAGTAATGATCAATGTAATAAATTATTTTTGAATTTTATTACTTAATTTTGTAAAACTTTAATCTTTATATAAAAACACTTATATATACATATTATATTTTTTGTATTAATTTTTAAACATTAGGGGCCCAATATTCATATTTCGCACAGGACCCCAGTAATTATTGAGACGGGCCTGGTTCTATTTCTATCTAGATAGATTTATCACTGAAAATATTAAAAAAGAATATGTTAAGGTAGGTAGGTAGGAGAGACTGAATCATAGAGCTTTTCTTATCAATTCATTCATAGCCTCATAGGCATTCAAACCAATGTTGATCGCGTAAAAAAAAAAAAGATAAAATGACCAGCTTAGCTTACTCTTCATCAGACAGGACAGGTCCCCCATCAAAGTAATCACCCAAAAACAAAACAACATCTGGTTGCAAGGGCATGACAGATGCCAAAAATGCTCTGCGCATGAAGATATCTGAATAGAACTGTGTAATCTCTAGAAGGAGAGATTTTGAAGGAAGACCATGACTTGTTTTGTCCATGAGCTGTAAAGACAGGAAATCTTGCATCATTGCAATGTAGTTCAAACGGAACAAAAAATGGCAGACAAATTACATGAAATCTTCTCATCATACCTCATCCTCCATAAAAGATTTTACATTTGACAAGTCAAGCTTTCTAATGCCTTACTTTAGTATTTAACAATAATTCTTTCACACTACACCAAAAAGACATTTCTTTGTAATCCATATAATATAACTATCACATCTCAAAAGTTTGAAGATTTGAAGCTTGCTTTTGAAAATTCAGACTATCAAATGCAACTCTTTTCTTGGATGAATGGAGTATAAAAGAACAAAAAATCACCTGAGGGTCAGCTAAGACTGCAATTTTCACATAATCGCCAGAAGATTCAACTCCATTCACCTGAAAGTGCCAGTGAGATGGGTATGATCAGGTGAAGCATTGTCAGTCGTCGCAAATTATTCAAATTTTCAACATTTGACACTTAAAATTGGGGGTAAATTCAGCAGCGCGAACAGCAAGTCAACGCAAAAAATGGCATCATACAAAGGGCAGATCAAAACAGTACACACAGAACTAGAAACTCAGCAGAATCTTAAACAAGAAATGAAATTTGTAAATTTGAAAGATTTGATTGATACGTGGGGCTCAGGGTAAGTACCTTTGGAGAAGGCCAGGAACAATTCCAGAGGGAGGGGAGCCAAAAAGCAAACATCTCGCCGTAAAGAATGGTGGCAACCCATAGCAAGCAAAGGAACGCCGTCTGATTCAAAACCATCGTTATCCGACCGGCTTCGATTTCTGCTTCCTCGAATACGTTAGTCCTCCATTGATGCCGCAGCTTCACCAGAAAGCTCAGATTTTTACCCCCAAAACCGGACAAAAGTAAACGTAGTTTCGTTCTGCTTTTCCACGTGCCTATCCTATCCTCCCTTTGCTTTCTTAATTGCGCAAATGACAAATTAGGATTTAAATTTAGAAATTTGGCAAAATCATATTTTTCCTCTCTTGGATCAGATCGGATTTTTATTTTCTTGGGATGGATCAATCTAAATTTATCTCGACTGTTGATCCATCAATAGAAGGTGTAGCAAAATGTTATGCATAAATAAACTGCTGCTAACTTGTAGAGAAGTTTGAATTAAATCATGTGAATCACATGGTGGATGGAGATAACAACAATGTCCAATAATAATCAAGTAAAAATTGTTGAAGGATTATTGGTTCAACTCAATAATAATTGAACAAGTTTATTGCAATTGTGAAAATGACCTCCATTGATACAGCCCAATAGTAATTGAAAATTTTTAGTGTACCATTGTTAAAATTCAAAGTTTTATTTTTTATATGATTTTGCTTAAAAGTTTACAAAAAATATATATTGATTTTTAAAAGGTGTTTAGAACTTTAAAACTCTATTTTACAAGTTAAATCACTCAATTTACTACTTATAAATTAATTGCTTGTTTTAACTCGTAAACTTAGTTTTTTTTTAGAAAAAAAATCCCCACAAGCTAAAACTCCCAGTATATTTATTATTTTTGCGTCCATGCGACGGAATATAGGAATTTGATGACATTCAAAAAGATTTATAAAGTCAAATACATTCATATTACTCGTGTAAAATAAATGGTTAACAAAACATTTAGATAGTACTTAATTAAGAAACTTTATTATTATTCATTTCGGTCTATTTTTAACATTTAAGAATAATCTTAATTAAGAAATTTAGACCTTGTTTTCTGATTATAATTATGAAACTGATTAAGAAGCTCATAGGAGTGGCTTGTATTTTGTAAATGGCCACCTTTATACCCCTCCCTATAAATCTCAATTTCGCTTGCAATTGTTACAATTACAAACAATAAAACTTACAAATAAAATCAACATTGTTAGGATTATAAATAAAAATTTAATTACTGTGTTTTGTTGGAACATTTATATTTCAATATTTCGAAAGCACTCAAGGCGGAAGTGTGATACCTGTTGAGTTCATCTTGATACTTGATGACGTTCTTCAAGGAAGGAAGAGAAGAAGAAGAAAATGGAAGAGAGATATGTAGATCTTCTTGATGATAAATGTCTTCTTTAGAACTCAGATTATGAAGAGAGTATATAAGAATGATGTAGTGTTTTCTAGGCTGATGGTAAGTCTCTATATATAGGAAAACAATGACACCTCATCAAAGGACTACACCCTTTCAATTAAGCGGTGTGAAATTACCATTCTGCCCATCATAAATAGGTAATTTTCACCTCGGAAATTCTACACATTTAATTAATATTCTATAATTTACAATAACATTATTTTGATGATTTATACATGTACATGTACATGTCACTTATATTTATTAAGTATACACATTTTGCAATCCATGTTCTTACAATCTCCCACTTGAATTGCCCAAACATGTGTTTCAAGGTTCTAAAAATCGCTAGGCGGCGCCTAGGCGGCGAGGCCGGGCCTAGCGCCTAGAGCGCCTAGGCGGGGCCGAGGCGGGGCCTAGGCGGGGCCGCGAATTTACACACATTTTTATATATATTCCATAGTTTCTGTCCATAGTGACAAATTCAAGAGGATAAATGTTTAAATCTTGAACAACTCAACTATGGGTCAGGACATTTCGGTCATTGAACCATAACATTAGAAGACGGCGTCATTTCTCAAAACCCTAACATAAAGTATATAAAGTCTGGAAAAAACCCTACTGAAAAGAAACCCTAAAACTGCAAATTACGAAAAGGTCCAAAACAATGAAAAAACGGATAAAAACTTCAGAAGGCCGTTTGAGGCCCTTAGAAGCGTTTTTTGGCCTATTTATGGGCCGCTCAAGGGGCATAGCCCAATTACTTTTGTTCCTCTCGAAAAGACGGTCGTTTTGATATGTTGTGCGTCCCGTAACTCCTCCGGAATCAAAAGTTACACCCGTTACGGTCGAACGCATCTAAAAACTCGAACGCCAACTCTTCGACCGCCTAGACCGCCCAATCCCGCCTAGGCCCCGCCTAGCCCCGCCTAGTCCCGCCTAATCTCGCCCATCCCGCCCAGCCGCCTAGACCGCCTAGCCCGCCTAGCCCCGCCTAGCCCGCCTAGCGCCTAATTGCCCCGCCTAGCCTAAAGTCGCGGCGCCCGGCCGCCGCCTAGCGCCTAGGCGCCGCCTAGGCGGCTTCCTAGGCCGATTTTTAGAACACTGATGTGTTTATACTTTAACAAATCCTCATAAAATCATATTCATAATGTAAATGACAAGCCATATATGCACTTCATTGCCATTCTAAACAATCTCGTCCATTAGTTTTACAAGTATAGGAACTAAAGGGGCAGTCATTGTAATTGATTCGTAACTAAACCCACATTAATCACATATATATGTTCAACTAAATGACATAGATTAAGTATTGATGTGTAGCATGGAAAACTTAATGAATATATATTAAAACATGTATATATATTCCATCAACTAGTCCTAATTAACTAAATGAGATCAATATGAATAAAACAAATAGCAAATAAAGCACAACACAAACTCCCTCTATATTATGCATTATCAAAAGTCGTTTCACCCATATGAGCAGTATGCTCGTGAAACATCAAAAAAGATAATGCTTTATAAAATGGATCCAATAACATGGAGTTTGTTCCCATAAGTTGTATATTCATTTGTTCATTTTTTACTTATTTCTCTTCAACAAGAGACATAACCATATGATGTATTTCGACATCTTTGCATCCAGTAAAACAGAATCGGAATACCTAATGATCTCAAAATGATTCGATTTTGTATACATAAGCATGTAGTTTACTGTTTTATAGGTACTTCATCATTCTTTTGGATGCGACTTAATGTTCTTCTTTCCGAATTGATTTGGTATTGACCAAGCATCCCAATAATAAATGCAAGGTCTGGACGAGTACAAACTTGCGTATACATTAAGCTTCCTACTGCCGGCGCATAAGGGATATTTTCCATATACTTGGATTCAAAATTAATTTTAGGACATTACTTTAAACTGAATTTATCTCCTTTAGAGACAGGGGTGTCATGTGGTTTACAATTTTTCATGCTAAACCTTTGTAATACCTTCTCTATATAGCTCTTTTGTGATAATCCCAAAATATCTCGTGAATGATCACGATGAATTTGGATTCCTAATACAAAAGATGCCTCACCAAGATCTTTCATCTCAAATTTGTTTGAGAGAAATTTCTTAGTTTTCTTTAGAAGGTCCTTATCATTACTAGCAAAATGAAAGAATAACTTGATTAAATATTAAATACAATTGACGAGAATCTTGCTTGAGGTCATAAATGAATTTCTTAAGTTTACAAACTAATTGATTAGTTTGATCTGAATCAGTCACCATTTTTGGTTTTCTCATATAGATGGTTTCCTCAATGTCTCAATTGAGAAAATCCGTCTTAACATCCATTTGATGAAGCTCAAGATCATAATGTGCCACTAATGCCATAATGATTCTAAAAGAGGTTTTAGAAGATATCGGAGAAAATGTTTTTTTATAATCAATGTCTTTCTTTTGAGTAAATTTCTTAGCAACAAGACGTGCCTTATATCTTTTCACATTACCTTGCGAATCCCTTTTGGTTTTAAATATCCATTTACAACCAATAGGTTTTGCACCTTCAGGCAATCAGACAAGATTTCAAACGTCATTGTCTTTCATTGATTTTAACTCCTCATTAATGGCATTGATCCACTTATGAGAATTAGGACTATTAATGGCTTCGTGAAAGGTGATTGATTCATCTCCCACTAAACCTAAGGTGTTCTCATTCTCCGCAAGATACACATCATAAATATTCAGAATGACACTTCTTCTTTCTCTAGTAGATCTCCTTAAGGGCACTGGTTCATTTCGATTTTGAGGTTGTTGAATTTTCTCATCAATATTTTTATGTTGTTCAACATTTATAGGAGAATTTATATTGTTTTGAATTATATGTTCTTGTTGAATTTCAGGTACAACTACTTGATTTTCAACAGGAACTATAGGGAGAGGCATATAGATGGATTCCTCTTCCTTTTCAAATTCAAAACTATTATTCCCAATTTCTCCACTAAATTCAACATCCTCAAGAAATCTAGCATTTTTCGTCTCGAAAAAAGTTCTAATTTTTGGGTCATAAAATTTATATCCCCTAGATCTTTCAGCATACCCTACAAAGTAACTACCAACGGTCTTAACGTCCAGTTTGCCCCTAATTAGACTTATTAGGCCTAGCTTCTGCTGGACAACCCCATACATGAAAAAGATTTAGGGACGATTTCTTATTCGTCCATAATTCATACGGAGGTTTGTCGGTAGCCTTTGAAGCAGCTCTATTGAGAATATAAGTAGCGGTTCTTTAATGCATCGCCTATAATGAGTGAGGTAAAGAAGTACAAGAAAACATACTTCTTACCATATCCTTAAGGATTTTATCATGTCTCTCCACTACACTATGCAAGGTTTGCCCGGCATGGTGTAGTGAGGGACAATCCCACACTCTTCAAGATAGCGCGAGTATAAAGGACCCGGACGTTATTCACCCAATACGTTTATACCGTCCGTAGTTTTCACCACCATGATCGAATTTAACGTTCTTAATAGTCTTTCGTATGCCTTAAAATACTTGAAAACGTCCAATGATTGAGACTTTACATGAAGAAAATAATGTATCCATAACGAGAGTAATCATTCATGAACGTAATGAAATATTGTTGACCATTTCATGAAGGGTTAGTGAATGGTCCACAAATGTCCATATGAATTAGTTTCAAGACGTTTGATACTCTCAAAGATCCTATTTCCTTTAATGTTTGTAAATTTTTCTTTAAGACACTTAATGCAAAACTTTTTATCCGGAGTATCAAGTTGTTTTAGGATTCTATCCGACATAAGCTTTATCAATTCTCCCTTTGGAGATATGACCCAAATGCCTATGCCATAGAATACAAGAATTTTCACTTGATAACTTTTGCTTAGTGCCTTTAGTTTTGGTTTCATTATTATGGGACTCATTCATTTTCTTGACTGTGTCAAGTAAATAAAGTTTATCGATATATGACAAAGTACTTGTACCGACAAGTTTGGAATTTAAAATAAAGATCACATTTATTATTACCAAAAGAACAAGAGTAACCTTCCTTGTCCAAAACTGTGATAGATATTAAATTTCATCTAAAAGATGGTACAATGAATGTATTATTTAATACAAATTAATAGATAGTACTTAACATTAATCTAAAAGTCTCTATGCCTATAACTTCAACCGGATTTCCGGCTCCCATATAGATGTATCTCTCATCTTCACTGGAGATTCGGTAATTCAGGCAACCCTGCATAAATGACCTAATATGAGTTGTTGCACCAGAATACAACCACCATGTATATTAAGGAATTGAAACCAAATTTGCCTTAGTATAAACAAGACCAAATGACTTACCATTCTGAATTCGCCATTCGCGATACTTATGGTAGTCGTTCTTCATGCGAGTAAGGTCCTTGCAAAAGAAGCATTTCTTAACTTTATGATCATTAAATGATCCTTTATGCTTCTTACTTGCAACCACAATTTACTTCCCTCTTCTCTTAATCCCACAAGAAGAAGTAAATGCTAAGTGAGTACTTTCTAATTTAAGATATTTCATCCCATCTTCCTCTTGTGTCATATGTGAAAGTAATCCATTAATATTCCACTTATACTTTTGACATTTATAGGTCACCTCAAAAGGACCAAATTGAGGAGGAAGATAGATCAAAACTAAGTGCACGAGCAAATCTTTCGAAATCTCTAACTTAAGTGCCTTTAGTTTGATCGAAAGATGAAATAATTCAAAAATGTACTCCCGAAGATTTTCGTTACCCTTGTACCGTATGGAAACAAGTTTTCACAAGAATTCAAGAAAAAACTCAGTATTTTCGATCTCAGAGGCATTGTCCAAAAATGTATTCAAAACTGCATTTTCCATGATCATTAGACTCACGCGGTTGGACCGTTCCCATTGCTCAACATTTTTTCGCTCTATAACGGTATTTCTTTAGTGAGAGCAGCGGGACTTGGTTCCCTTAATGCGTGATCGATGTCCATATAGCCTAAAATCATTGTTATATTATTTTTTCAAGTTTTAAAGTTAGTCCCTTTAAGCATCGGAAACTTGTTCATAGTAGTAGTAATAAATGAAGCGTTTATTAAATCTGTTGGGAATAAGAACGAAGAATGAATACAAAAACATGTATAAGAAACTACATAATGAATAAAGTGATTAATTATATCAATGAATTCCATCAAAAAGATAATTAACATGACATCAAAACTAATCTTTGGATTGCGAATTGACTCATAATTTAATTTATCTTAGGGTAATAAATGACTTTAAACAACACATTTCAAATACTTGCCTTTCTTTGGGCCGGTTCAAGTATTAAAAATGTCCTAACATTTAAAGTATTTGTTACCCGGCAATAAAGAATATAAACAACTCAATTTAAATACCCGCCTTCCTTTGGGATGGTTCAAAGTATTCAAAATTACCAAACGTTTTATTCAATTATTACCCCATGAATACAAATATTTAGTCAATAACAAGATCTCAATTGGGAAATTCATGTTACCACATATTAATACAAACATTCATCACTTTACAATTTCGTATAACAACGTAAATCACTTTGGCGATAATATTGTTTAGAAATGAATGAAATTGTTAAGCATATAATTAATCACACTTTAGGGCACAAATTAATGTATAGTTTACTCAAATAATGAATGAAAATTGACCAAAATAGCAAATATTGAAAATTTTGAAAATCTGACCAAAATTAAGTCGTGCTCAGCCGAGTCAAGGAAAGTGCTCGATCGAGAAAAAAACTCCAGAGAACACCCCTTTCGGCTCCCTTGCGCTCGGCCGAGTCCTTAGGGGTGCTCGGCCGAGCATCATGACCGTTGGATGCCGCCTTTTCAAAAAAAAAATCAAACGTTGTGCTGTTACAAATGGGGTGCTCGGCCGAGCAGACCCTGAACGTCAATTTTTTCAGATTTTGACTATCAATTCTTAACTTAATGGTGAATCAATATTCAACCAAAGCAAGTAGATCCGCATACTCGCAACACATTATTAAATGCGTGGCTATGCATTTGAACAAACTCATAATGCATCCAATGATGGTGACTATGTTCAAAATGGGATAATCTTACATTAAGAATTGAAAGCCTTTTGAGTAAAACCAAAATTTAGAATTTAGAATTTAATACAATACTCTAGAAATGAATTGGAGTATTCATATAACATCATAACATAACGATTTCAACAGGATTAAAAAATCAAAGTAAAGCAAATCATATGCTAGACTTGCAACGGTACAATCTTTTTCATATTACTGCTCCAATTCCAATTTCTTCTCTCAAATTGGGAAAAATAATCGGCACCTACATACATTTCTAGAAAAATAATTTTGTGAAATTTACAGATAAAGGTGCACAAGATTATGTGTAGAAAGAAAGAAAGAAGCAGAGACCAAATTTACCCCTACACAGTTGTTGGAGTTTCTCACCCACCGAGAAACCTCCCAATTCAGCAGTGAAATTAGCCCCTTGTTCATATTTGGACTTGCTTGAATTAGTGACATGAATTATGAATGATTCTATGATTAATTGTTCGATTTATCTGGATATTCTCTTTGTATTTTGATACAAATATTGTGCTTTGGTAGTTGGATTATTTTGCAATTCATACAGTAGCAAGAAGCTATGAACAAGAATCAAAGGGGTTGAATTACTTTCCAAGATTCTGTTTACGGTGGTTTATTAATCCCTTCAGTTTTCAAAACTGTTTTAGCTACCATTTTTTACTCTTACGCATACCTAGTTCGGAGCATGTATCCTTGCTAACCTTTGTTTTTGAATCACCCTTCACTAGGGTGAAATAATTGATGATATCTGAAAACAATGGTGATTACAGTTTGTCCTAAATGACATGTTAGTTTGTGAATAACTTTTCTAGTTCATCTCACTTGCCATCCTTATGGTGGCCGGTATAATCTCCATAAGTAGTGAGGCTGTGCTGCTACTACTGATCATCTAGTTGAGTTGATGATCAATGAGCATTCTTAAACAATCCACATGTAAAATGATAGGATATACAGAACAATAGTCGTCTTGTTGAACTGAATTTCACTAGAAATAAGCTATGACAGGGGAAAGTCGTCTTGTTGAACTGAATTCCACTAGAAATCCCTTTTTGATCTCTGGCACCAATGTCTCCAATAGTTAAGGTAGAATGCTCGTAACTTCTGTTGGTTCGAGAACGGAATGGGGCCCGTTGATGAGCTCAATAAGGCGCGACACCTGTGAACAAACGCCTCTTCATGCCCATCTCAGAAAATTAGCTACGTTAATTGGTATGGTAGGCTTAGTGGTTCCTTTCCTAGTCCTTGTAGTATTGTTTGTTTGGTACTTTACATGAAGTATTGCAGGTGATAATGGTAATAAAAGGTTTAGCAAAGGCAAGACACGACCGTTGAATTAATAGGGGTTGTGGTGGGGATGATTGCCTCTGTTGTAACAATACTAGTTGTAGCCATTCTCGAAGAACTTCCTTTTACAGTCCCATTTACTCTTGCTTATTCGATGAAAAGGTTGGTTACTCATAAGATTCTGGTGAAAAATATATCTGCTTGTGAAACAAGGGCCTCTGACAAGGTCATATGTACGGACAAAACAGGCACTCTCACTTTGAATGTTATGAAGGTGATTAAGTTTTTAATCAGACAAGGACTTTTGGAAGAAAGAAATTTTGTTTGTTGCGCAGACAATGTTCTTAAGTTGCTCCAACAAGGAGTTGGCCTAAATACGTCTGCAGTGTTAACAAACCCACTTTTGGGTCAAGTTCAAAATTTGATGTCTCGGGCAGTCCAACTGAAAAATCTATTCCTTTTTGGGGTGCCATGGACCTGAAAATGGATATTGAAGAATTGAAGCGGGGATTTGTTATTCTTGAAAATGCAAGAATGGTAGATAAATCCAAGCTTGGGAAACATGGGCAGAGGTATGAAGGGGCAAGGGGGGGCCACTGCCCCTCCTTGACAATTTTTTTTTGTTTTTTTTTTTTTTTTTTTTTGTGGTACTTATGTAATTCAATTTTCTTTTAAAAAAAAAATTATATGTATTGTGACTATACTTTCCCCGTCTCATTAAAATTATATTTTTATTTTAAACACAAAGATTAAATGTAGGTGTACTTCCTCCGTCTCACTAACAATTTTATTGTTATTTTAAACAAAAAGATTAAATGTAATTTGGTTGTGAGTATAAAGAGTGAGGTATGAGAGAGATAATTGGTAGAAAAGTGTAATTTTTAATGAGACATTTGATAAAGAATTTAATTTTTAGTGGGACGGAGGAAGTATATTTTGAAAAAAAATGTTCTATATTTATAATTTTTCTTTTAATAGATTAATAGATGTGATTTGTAGACGTTAAATAAATATACATGTTGAACTTTTTGATATGTGAAATTATGTTATATGTGTGTCGAATTGTATAAGATATCAATGAATGAATTATTGGCACCATTAAAGCAGATAATTTACTATGTCTAAAATTGTATTCGGTATGAAAAAATACACCAAATTTTTTTTTCGGGGGCGCTGCCCCCGAACCCCCATACATCATTCCTTCACTCCAAAATTTCTTGCCCCCCTTCACTTAATTTCTAGCTCCGCCACTGTTGGGAAACTAGTGAAGATAAAAACAATACATGATAGTTCTTCTCACCCTGAATCTGGTCCCATTGAGACGAATTCTCAGTTTATAAATGTGAAAAACCATTATATAGTTATTTATATCAAAACTGTGAACTAAAATTCTCAGTTTATAAATGTGAAAACCTTTATACAATTATTTACATCAAAACTGTGAAATAGACTTCAAAACTGTGAAGTAGACTTCAAACTCTAACCAAAATAACTGTGAAATACACATCACAGTTCACAAATTTATCACTTGTTTAAGCAAAATAACTATGAAATACACATCACAGTTATTTCAATACAGAGTTATTAAGCTTATATACATGTCAAAACCATTTCACATCTTTATATAACTCTGAAATAGAATTCTCAGTTTATAAATATGAAAACCATTATACAGTTATTTCAAACTCTAACCAAAATAACTGTGAAATACACATCATAGTTATTTTAATACACAATTATTAAGCTCATATACATGTCAAAACCATTTCACATCTTTATATAACTGTGAAATAGAATTCTCAGTTTATAAATGTGAAAACTATTATAAAGTTTTATACTCATGTGTGAACAAATGATAAATGATTTTCTCCAAATTTTACAAGTGAAAAATAATTTTATTTTATTTATAAAATTTGAAATATATGATGAGTAAACTTGTTTGATTCGTCTTGGCAATTCGATTAAAACAGTGGTTTCAGATTATTTTTTCAATTTTTAGATTTTGAAATATTGCATTTTAAAAAATTTTAAGAGAAAAAAAGGAAGAGAGAGAAAAGAAGAGAGAAAGTAGATAAGAAGAAAAATGCATGATCTAAGATCGCTTAGCACTAAATGCATGGCCTGACGCGAGTGCGAGGTGTGGAGGGGCAGTTTGGTTCATAAACAATTTAGAGACTTTTTGGTGAATTTTGATAATGTAAGTCCTTAAAAAGGTAGTTTTTATTTGACTGTGGGACTAATTGGTCAAAGCCTCATTAATAATTTATTATTAAATGTTGATCAAAATTCAACTTATTTGGCCATATACGACATTATTTCATCCTTTGCTAATTCAAATCTCTTCATTAGATTGGACATTTAACATTATTGATTGACTCGTTAAAAAAATGAAAGGTAGTCATATGACCATACATGACTAGTTTTCGTTAAGTTTTGGATGAAAAAATGGATAGAGTGATCACATTTTAAGAAGTGCCCAAGTTAAATGACCAAACTCGAAAAGAAAATAGTTGGGTGAGGATGTTTGCAATCACCGTATATTTCAATGACCAAAATATCCTTTTTGCCTAAGCAAATTTTATGATCTCAGCCGCCGAGCTCTACACTTAGCGGCTCCGGCGATCATTGATTAAGATGCAAACAAACGCTTTAAATTTTCTTATTCAATCAAACGAGTGCCTCAGATGATGACACACATACACGATCGTTGATTGAGGCACAATGACCACCGTGCGTGCTCTCATTGTTGCCGATGATGAGCCTCTTAGCGTACAGGTACGATTATTGTTCTATTTCTGTATCAACTAATCTTAATTCAATATCATTTATTGATACTTGCATAATCTCTTCGATGAATTCCCAAACAGCAAATTTTGGGTATTGTTTTTTCCTTTTTATTCTGTACCAGGTTACGATCACCACCTGTTTGCGAAAATGCCGCACTGGGTTTTGTGCAGACCCTTCGTTGGTTTGGCCTCAGTAGAACTATTACTTTCTCTTCTACTCCAACGTGTGTGGTTTGTACCTAATGAATCATATAATTCCCTTTGTGCGTAAAAAATAGTCACACTCAATAGATAAACTTCTTAAATTATTATTATATTTAGTTCTTAAAGTTGCTGCCAAGTGACATATCCTACATATGTTGCTTTAGATGATTAATTATCTTATGAAAGAAACTAATAAATTGAGCATTTTGTTAAAGATTTGAAGCTTCAGTTTTGAAAACTTTGTCAATTGGGACAAACAAAAATAGAAAGAGCGGCCCTTTTTATGGGATGGTGGTAGTATATGATTGGATGTCCGCCCTCTAAGCCTCTCTAAAAAGCTCTTTTGTTTTCTTTCGGTATATGGAGATAGTGTGATTGTGTGTGGAGATAAGATTAGGATTGCCTGGTGGTTGGGTTCATAGTGATGGATGATATCACATTCACTGCTTGTAAATATGCCAAGTTGGTTAGAAAGTAATCATTGGTAAGCGATTCCAGGTTATTCTGTTCTGGAATCTGATCATTCTTAAGAGTACTGCCTTCAGGCCTTGCAAGTGTTCAAGTACCCATGTTAATTAGTCTTTGCTTTAACAAGTATTTTAGGTGATTAAGGGCTTCAATGATGTTTCACTGCCCTTGATTCCTATTTTCTGCAGTAGTTCCTTGTTAGATGGTATTTCACTCCTAGGATTCAATATGTTTCAAGAATAGGAAATATGAAGTCATAGCCTTGCATCTATAGTGCACATCTGAGGCTCTTCTAGAAGCTTGATGGAGAACTGTTATATTTACAAACCATTTTGCTTTTAGCAGCTTCCTGCTCACTCTTTTAACTTGTATGCGAAGCACCTTAAAATGCCAGGAAATCACATTAGCGAACTTCTGGTCCTTTCTCATGCCATGAGTGAAGTTCAACAGAAGTGGGCTTATTATTCCAATTTGTTGTAGGGTCGTAGATGTCTCATGCTTGAAGGTCACCTATTCGTCAGACAAATCCAGGTTTTCATTTCACTAATAATTCGATTACAAGGAAATTTGAAAATTAAATTTGTGGACAGATAATTAGAGTCTGCTTTGTCTACACCGTGTTTCGTTAGTTTAACCATAGTTTTTGACAGTAGATGAGTATACTGATGGTTTCTTTGCATTATCAACTAAAATAGATTGAAACTGCACCCTTCATTCCGTTAAGCTTTCCCCTTAAAACATGTATGTTACAGTGTACTGCTGTTAGGTAATGTCCTCAATATTTAGAATTTGCAAATTGGGCACAGAAGAATTTGAAAACAATCCTCTTTGTGAGCAGCGTCTAGTCTCTAGTCCCTTTTCAAGTTTGATATTATATGATTTCAGTGACTGAACGAGATGGTACATCACAAAAGTATCCACTATAACTTGATAAAATTTTCTTTCTAAAAGGAAAAAAAAATCATTCTCCTGCACAGAAAGCTAGCTAAAGACATACAAGACAAGAAAACCTATAATCGGACCAAATTTCTGTTAATAGTATATGCGTATGCAGTGTTGCACTTATTTTTGCATCTGTCTATTTGATCCTACATTCTCCAGCCAGTCAACTATTTCGTTTATGGTTGGCCTCTTAAATGGGTTTCTATTTACACACATGCAGGCGACTTCAAGAACCTGCAGCATCTCTTCTTCGAAGCCCTTGCCTCTCAAGAGAGCATCAAAAACTTCCTCTGACTTCCCTTCAGTTCTCAGTTGCTGCACCCACCCAACTAATTCTCTCGAGGTCTTTGGCTTGCACACCTCCATTGGTCTCTTCCCCGTAAGCAGCTCTAGGATGACCACTCCAAAACTATATACATCCCCTCTCAAAGTGGCTATCCATGACTGACTGTATTCCGGAGGAATGTAACCCAGAGTACCAACAAGTTCGGTGGTGACATGAGTATGGTAAGGAAGAATCAAGCGGGACAATCCGAAATCCGCGACGTATGCTTCAAATTGATCGTCAAGAAGGATGTTGCTGGACTTAATGTCACGATGAATGATATGCGGTTCACAGACCTGGTGCATGTAAGCCAGCCCACAACCTGCCCCCCGCGCAATCTTCAGTCTTGTTGGCCAATCAAGTTTAGATGGTCCATCCATCTTCTCATGCAACCAGTAGTCCAGGCTCCCATTTTCCATGTAGGAATATATCAGTAATCGATAGCCGTCATGCACACAGTAGCCTTGCAGGGAAACCAGATTCTTATGTTGGGCTGTGGATAGAGCTTCTACCTCTGCTTTAAATTCCCTCTCCATCAGACCCATATCTCCTGAAAGTCTCTTCACAGCCAATTTAATCCCGCTTTCGAATGTTGCTTTATAAACCAAACCGAAGCCCCCGCAACCAACAATATTTGCTTGGCAGAAATTTTCAGTTGCATTCAAGATTTCAGATATTGTAAGATCCTTGATCTCTTTTGTATTGTTTGGAAACAATACGACAAGACTTGTATCTTTCCCAACCTCTGTAGATATCCCTGAAGTAGAGTTGAAGGATAATGCTCCCAGTTCGATTTTGTCAGGATCGCCTCTTGGAAGAATCCTCCTCTTGGACAATATCCACAGTGCTAGCAGCGTAAGAGCCAAACCAACAATCAAGCAGATACCAAGAATGAGTCCGACAATGATCTTCCTGTTTAGGGCCTTTTTATGCCTTGAAGAATGTGAAGGGTTGGCAGAATGATTGGTGCAGGGGCGCTGCAGGATGGGGCTGCACAACCCCGGATTTCCTTCAAAGTTGGCACTCATGAAGGTGTCGAATTGCCCTCCTGTAGGTATGGGTCCCTCAAGGCTGTTGTTTGCGACATTAAAAGAAGACAAAAAATGGAGATTTTTGAGCGACGCAGGGATTTCACCGGAAAGATCATTATCAGACAGATTCAGCTGTTCCAAATTGGTGAGGTTAGATATTGAACTGGGTATGCTGCCAGAGAAATTGTTGTGGCTGAGATCAAGGACATGGAGGAACTTCAATTGTCCAATATTAGCAGGGATATTGCCACTGAGGTTATTATTTCCCAGGTAAAGTGCTGGTGGAATGTTGGCCAGTTGATTATATTGCAGATACGAAGCATTGTAAGGCTGAACAAAGACAGGCAATTCTAAATAACTTTCTAGCTGATCAGCATGCTGCTGGAATGCCAACCTTGGAAGTCTAGTAATTTCATCAGGGAGACCACCCGTAAGAAAGTTCCCAGACAAGTCTGCATAAAAAAGAAATTGAAAGTTCCCTAACCAACCTGGAATTGAGCCTGTGATTTGATTGACCGAGAGGTCAAGTACTTCTAGCTTATTAGCAAGTGTAGCCACCCAAGCTGGAAATTCACCAGTCAAATTGCAACCACCAATAGCCAGAATCCGCAGGTTTTGAAACCCTTGAATAGCTGCATATGGGATAGTTTCATTGAAGTTGTTCTTGGACAGGATGAGCACGCTGAGGTTCTTAAGACCCATTAGATTCACGAGTGCCCCTGTGATATTAGTGATGCCATTGTAAGAAAGGGAGAGGAATGACAGGGATTGTAATTGGATCACTTCAGGTGGTATGTCTCCCTTGAGCTTGTTATTAGCCAGTCGAATCGCAGTTAAAGACTTGCAGTTGAAAAGGGTTGGCGGCAAGGGACCAGTGAAATTGTTGTCGCCGAGGTCAAATGTTTTAAGTTGGAAAAACTTCGAGAAATCAAAATCGGAAAGCGCGCCTACGAGCAAGTTCACCCTCAAATTCAGTATCCTGAGCCTGGTACAGTTGGTCAACGAAGAGGGCAGAGTACCAGTGAAATTGTTAATGTGAAGAAGCAGTTGTTCCAAGTTAGAAAGGTTCCCAATATCATGAGGTATCGGACCGGTCAACTCATTACCAAAGAGGGAAAGAATCTTGAGGTTGGTGAGATTGGCTATGCCCCCGTCGATTTTCCCGAAGAGATGGTTTCCAGCCAAGAACAATTCTTGAAGTTCCCCGGAACTGTAAATATCTGTGGGAAACTTTCCGGTGAGATTATTGAAACCCGCACGCAGAGCTTGAAGATTGGAACATCTTCCGAATCCTTGGGGTATGTCGCCACTGAAATCATTGAAGGAGAAATCAAGAAGAGCTAGGAAAGGCGAATTGGTGCAGATAGAGGCTGGGTTTGGGATTGGGCCGGCGAAGGTGTTGTTGCTTATATTAAAACTGATCAAATTGGACTGAAAAGCTGAAGCCTGGATTGTCCCATTAAAGTGATTGCTTGAGAAGTTGAGAGACCGGAGGTTATTGGCCGGTGAGGTATCTGGCAATGATCCGGTAAGACGGTTATAGCTCAAGTCAATGACCAGGAGGCCATTCAAGGAAGAGAAAAGAGCATCTGGGAGAGGGCCGGAGAGAGAGTTTTGGGAAAGATCCAGGTGAAGGAGAGAGGTGAGATTGAGAATGGAGGATGGGATGGGCCCACGGAGGCCAATGGAGGGGAAGGATAATTTGGTGACCCGATCATTGATATCACAACGGATTCCCTTATCCCAATCACAGCAGTTGAGGCCAGAAGAAAAGGAAGAAGACCAATTGAACTGCTGGGGGAAATTTAGAGAAAAAGACAAGAGAGAGTTTTGGTCAAGTGGGGTACAGGCGGCATGAGAGGGAGAGAGAAAGCTGCCGGCGGACAGGAGAGAGATGATCAGAGGAATGGATAGTAATAGCATGGTGGTTGAGTGGTGGTGGTGGCGGGCGTCGGTCGTCGTCAGGTGTGGAAGGATCATTCATACAAATTCATTTATCAGAGAGAAAGATAGAGAGAAAGAAAGAATGAAAGAAAGTGAAGATGAAGAGAGAATCAATCATGTGGTTTACCACTTAGGGGAAATGGAAGTTTTCTTATTAGACTAATCCAATTGAAGGGGTGGACTGGGAGGAGGAGGAGAGATAAATGGGTGGGATGTTGACCTGGAGCATTATTATTATTTATTTATTTATTTATTTATTATCTTACTATTTTTTTAATTTATTTTAAATTTTAAAGCCAACAACAAGGGGTGTTGGGTTATGTTGTGTGTCTGAGAAAGTGAGTGGGTGTTATCATAGTATATTTAGCGTTTACTTTTTTGCAGCTTACTCTTCTTTCATTTTACTTTTGCATTAAAATCTTCTGTTATTTTTATTTTATAAGTATATAATAAAATTACAATTAATAATTAAAAAAAAAAATAAGAATCATTATATTATTTTGAAGCATCGTTTTGGGAATCAATATTGGTGATGGTGAAGCATGTACGTGGGGATTTATAAAGGGAGGAGAAAAAGTAAAAAGAAAGACAAGGACTATCACTAATTTCATGATTTGGGTCTTTGAGTAAATGAGTAATGAGTAATGACCAACACCTAAAGGATTATTCTTTTTAACATTATCTTTTAATTGAATGGGTAGAAAATGTTGGATTTTTTTTTTAAATAATTCAATTTTAAAAATATAAATATCAAAATAACTCACATTTATTTGAAACAATTTTTTAAAATGTCTCACTTTTTAGAACTCGCTACATGGTGTAGCGAGTTCAACATGTTGCCGTTGAAACTCGATACGCCATGTAGCGAGTTTAGTTATATTAGGGTTTAAGCGTTTGAATTAAACAATTGTGATTAACAAATCAGAACTCGCTACACCGTGTAGCGAATTCACGCGTACCGGTGTAGCGAGTTCACGCGTACAACAGTGAACTCGATACATGGTGTAGCGAGTTTAGAAAGACCAGTTTACAGAGGATAAGGTTTCCAGATCCAGATATTCCTTTCCGTATTGAAGATGATACATGTATGGATATAATGTTCGATCATTTAGCTAAATTTGGGGGGATGGGTAATTTGCAGCTGTATGTGGTTGTAAAATTAATTGAAAATCGAGGTTATCCAGAGTTTGAAACACTGCACACAGAGACCATTTATGGGTATTCACCAAGTTGTAACCTTGATGCAGGGATTGGTCCAATTACACAAACACTTGTATCAACCCAAACACCAAATTATGATGATGGGGCATGTCAAAATGATCATGTTAATGACGAAAATTCTGAAGATGATGTAGATTATGAAGAAGAAGAAGAAGAAGAAGAAGAAGAAGAAGATGATGATGATTCTTCAATGCTAGACGATGATAATGATGAATATCATGAGGGTAGTAGTGATTATGATATCGATTTGGGAGAGGGTGATAATGGGCCGATTGATGATGACGTGGAAACACATTTAGTTCATTATTAATCCCCGAAAAATCGAAGGTATGAGAGATAAGATTATCTTTTTTTACAGTGATATTGGTTGTTATGCTCGACAAGAAAAAGACTTCATTGATTACCATAATGCACCTAGTTTTTCAGTTTGGGATCCGAAGAAACATGAAATTGCTAAAGGGATACACTTTTCTAGCAAGAACGATGCGCAATTTGATATAAAAAGGTACCATATTCGCCCAAATTGTCGGTTCAGGGTAAGAAAGAGCACAACTTACAAATGGGTAATTGAATGTCTATTGAAAAAATTTCCATGCAATTTTTATATTCGTGTAAGTAGGAGGAAGTTTGGCTATTGGGAAGTGACCAAGTATAAGGCTCCTTATTGCTGCTTATATTCTGGAGAAAGTCGAGATCACCCCAACCTAGATACGAAGTTTATTGGTCGGCAAGTAGTCAGTATTATTAAGGCCGATTCAGATGTCAATGTTGGAGTTATTATTACACACATCATTGGTATATTTGGAAATAAAATTACGTATAAGAAGGCATGGTGTGAAAAGCAGTAGGTCATTGCAGAGATTTTTGCAGATTGAGAGGAATCTTATATAATGTTTGTTTTGGTAGAAAAAACAATAACGTAAAATCTTAACTTGGCAAGTGTATGGATTTAAACAACACGGAGGGGACTTTGGAGTTCGATTAAATGAAACAAAGACATGAAAGTAAAGAGTGACACAACGATTTGTTAACGAGGAAAACTTTAGAGATAATAACCCCTTCGGAAAAAACCCCGGGAGTTAGGTCTCCAACCTTAAATGTTTCACTATAAGAATTGAGATTACAACTGCGAAAGATGATGGAGAGGATTACAAATGATGTGTGCGTAGTGTGTGTAAAAGAACGTGTATTTTTCTGTCTCCATCTCCCCTTAAATAAGAACAACTATGAACGGGTAAGAAGTAGTTCCTATAATCTCGGCATCCAAGCTTATCTCCTCAACGTCCACAAGATCAAGTCCACTTTGCCATTGAAGAGAGGTTGAACGTGCTTGAAAGTATCCCGTGTTTATCTCTCTTATTTACTGTAAAATAATAATAGAAATATTATAAAAAAATTAATTAGTAAATATTAAGTAATACTTACAGTGGAATAACATCTTGACATGCAGGAGCAACTGAAGATGTCACCATGCTAAAAAATACCCATAACAATTTGTCCCCAAAAACATTTGTCTACCAAGGAAACTGAAAAGGCAAATGTTTTTCAATAAATAGCCAACTGCCAGCTTGCATGATTGGACGGGTATAATGATACGTGGAGCTAATGGACGGTTGAGGAGTTAATTTAGGGAAAAGAGGTTTTTTGGAATTAGAACCCTCTTCAAATTAAATAACTGTTTGGAGGTTACTTAAAAAGCTTCTCAAACCTTCCATTCCGCTCCTTCTTGCTACGGCGTTCTCCTGTAAGGTAATACTCTCCGCTCTCTCTTCCCTTCCCTGACTCCATTGATTTCGCTTCTTGCTTGTTTGTCATTATGGGTAGGACTAGGTGGAGTTCTTTCAAAACCAAGAATGCGCCGCCTCCACAAGCTTCCGTAGAAATTGATTTTGAAGATTTCTCGTGTGAAAATCTCTTTGCTAAACCAGATGAGGAGACGTGTGTGTTTAGCGACGCCCAAATTGAGTCGCTTAAACGATAATGTTACTTCCCAAAAGGTGCTATCTTTCACCCTTTTTCTGTCAACCTTAGGTCTGATTTGGTTTTCAACAAATGGATTTGTTTCCTCGAATACCCTTTCCTTCTAGGGTTTAGCTATCCTTTCCCATCTTTGGTTTTCGAATTTTTTCAAAAGACCCAACTTGCTTACCCTCAATTGATGCCTATGGCTTGGAGAATTTTTGCCTTTGTTATCAAAGTCAACAGGGAAAACGGTCTAAACCTAGGGCTTCATGAAATAGTTTACTCGTATGATTTTCAACCTTTTGGGTCAAAAAGGTATCTTTTTAAGAAGAGATCAGGTAGAAATTCCCTAATGAGCACTACGTCTTCAAGTGATAGGGGATGGAAAAATAGATTTTTCTTTGTTGATAGGGCATCTATTGAAGGCGGGAATGAAATACCCAGCGAGTGGAATAAGGGAGGTACTTTAATTCCTAACTTTGTGATTTTCTGTTTTTGAGACAAACTGAAATCGTAATTGCTCTTACCTTTTTTCAGATATTGATTGGGGAGAGCTTTTCCCACCGGCAGAAGATACCTTGGCAAAAATTGAAGAATTCTTCAAACTTTCTTTGGACAAGAGATCTCCTAGAGGTCTGCTGGAATCACCTTTGGTTGTTCAAGAAGACCATAAAGCATCATCCTCTGTCATCATGTCTACAGGTAAGCATGTTGTCTCTTTATTTTGTTTCATCAATCTGATGCGTAATACTTTTTGACATTTTTCATATGTTGATGCAGTTTCCAAACCAGTTGTCTCAGGGTCAGTCTTTGATCTTGATGACATTGATGCCATGTTTGGAGACTCCCCTCTTAAGATAGAGATGAAACCACCACCGGTTCCTAAGAAGATCCCTGTATTAGATGAGAGCGTGGGTATTGGCTCTAGGGTGAAAAAAAGGAAGGCTATTCAGGAGGAGGTAATTGAAGTTGGAGATGTTTTTGTAGGAATGCCAGTAGGAGAGTTCAAGAAGAAGTGTATGAGTTTTGCAGCTGGGGTAAGATGTTACTAACTAGACTTTGACTGATTCTAAGTTTTCATAACATCCTTTAATGTCAACTTTTTATGTTACAGGCAGTAGGGTATTTGGAAGATTTGGTAAAGAAAATGGAGACGCCGAAGAAGAAGTCTAAGGCAGAGGCTGCTTTGGCCAAGAAAGAGAAGATTATGCTGGAGAACAAGGTGAAGGGGCATGAAAAGACTTTGGAACAACAAGTGAAAACGTTGGAGGAGCAGGAGAAGACTGTGAAGGATTTACTGGATAGTTTGGCAAAAAGTGAAGAAGACCATCTTAAGGAGGTTGCTGAAGTAAGGGATTCCTATAAAATAGCTGCTGCTAAAACTGTATTTCAGAGTAGAATCAAGATGATAAAGGAGTTCAGGATGGAAAAGCCCAAAACTGGGATATCAACAAGGAGTATGCTCATCTAACCAAACTGACAGGAGAGCCCGTGGATGAGGGTGAGGTGTCATCAAGTCCACATGAAGCAGTCGTGAAGGAAGCAGCAGAGATTGGTGAGGTTACTCCTAAAGCAACATCTGAGGCGGATGCCATCTGAAAAAGGTAAAACAAGTTTGTTTTGTTTTTTGCTGGTATTACGGGGGTGGAATCCCAAAGACAATTTTAATTTTGTTGGTTATGTAATAGGTCCATAAGGACCGAAGACAATTTATTTTAAGTGTTGGGTTGGTTCAACACTTTTGCTTTTTAGCTTTAGTAGTTTGGATGTTGGCTTACTGCCTTAACTTTTAGGAATGTTCTTATGGTAGCTTTTTTAGAAAAACTATGGTTTGGTAATTTTCAAGCATGTCAAAGCTTGGTATATTTTTGATGAAGTTTTCTTTGGATGATCACATGTTAAGTTCGAAAGGTGACATGATAGTATGTCAAAACAGTAGATACTTAGGATGACACGTACATGTCATAACCACAAGAATAAAACATAAGATCAATCATTTAACTGAGTGGGAATGGGTAATCTATATGAGTTTACCCATATAGGCCCACCACACACCTCAATTAAAGAGATAACTTGCGCTCCAGGCGAAGGTGTGGTAACCTAACATCTCAAGAAAGAGGTAATTAACTCTTTAAACCTTAGAAGGGATTGTGTACGGTGTACCTTTACATGAGAAGAGATGGCCAGTCTCTGACGGAGGAGAATTCGTTGTCCTTTTGACTTTGAGTACTTTCGACCTGTCCCCATTCCCGTATGTCAACATCTCGCAAGACAGAGACATGTTAGAGATGGACGTCAACTATGTTGACGCCCCTCCACAAGTTGTGTTAGTGACATCTTAATTTGCATAGAAGTAAAATGTAAAAACAATAAATAGGGAAATGAAAGGTTACACCTAATAAATAAAGGATTGTCCATACCTGGGATGAGGTGAGTTTAAGGGAGGTATTGTCTAAATGTAATAATACCTTTTAAGGTGAATGGCGTTCCAACTCCGTGGGACCATTTGGCCATCCAAGGTTGACAAGCGATACGCTCCTTTCCCGGCCTGTGCATCAATTAGGTAGGGTCCTTTCCACTTTGGGGCGAGCTTGCCTGCATTGAGTTCCTTTGTATTTTGAAATGCCTTTCATAGAACTAAGTCTCCTACTTGAAACCTTCTAACCCTTACATTTTTGTTGTAAGACCTGGCCACCCTTTGTTGATATGCTGCCATCCGAACTTTGGCCATGTCCCTTAGCTCGTCTACGGTATCCAAGTATGCTCAGATGTCATCAAACTGTATCTGGCTGTAGGTACAAGAACTTCCGCTGGAATGACTGATTCTGTCCCAAATACCAGTGAATAGGGAGTCTGGCCAGTAGCATTCTAAGATGTCGTCATGTCAGCCCATAAAACCATTGGTAACTCTTCTGCCCATCTTCCTCTCTTCTGGTCCAGTCTCTTTTTTAAGTTGCTTATGATAATCTTGTTGCTGGACTCTGCCTGTCCATTCGCTTGAGGGTGAACAGGTGAAGATGTCACCATCTTGACTCCCCAACTTCTCAAGAAATCTTGGGTTTTCCTACTAACGAACTGGGAGCCATTATCACAAATTATCTCTGAAGGGATCCCAAACCTGCTGAATATGTTTCTTTTTATGAAAGAGATAACTTCTCTGTCGCGGACTTGCACGTATGCTTCAGCTTCTACCCATTTAGAAAAATAGTCTGTCATGGCTAGTAGAAATACTCTTCCTCCTAGGGCCCTGGGTAATTTTCCTACGATGTCCACTCCCCAAATCATAAACGGCCATGGCGATGTAGCAGTTCAGCTAGTTGATGTAGTATGTCACCATGTCGTTGACAGGAGTCACATTTCTTTGCATATTCTGCAGCGTCTCTTTGCATTGTGGGCCAAAAATAGTCCATCCTTAAAGACTTGGTATACAGACTTCTGCCCCCGGTATGATTTCCACACTGCCCTTCATACAGCTCCTTTAAAACCTGATGGGCTCGGTCTGCTTCTAGACACCTTAAGTAGTGACCTGTAGCAGATTTTCTAAACAAAAGGTTATCAATAAGTAAATATTTAGATACTCTTACCATGAAGGCTCTAGCATTTTTCTCCTCAGCTGGGATTGTATCATTCAAGAGATACTTAATAATAGGAGCTGTCCAGGAAGTTACTGCTGGAGGGGCAGGGATGTCGACACCTAGAACGAACAGCTCAAGACGATCAATTGCTGGGATGTCAACATGCACAATTGGGATACTTGTTTGTGAAATGCTTTTGAAGGCTGAACCTAAGTTTGCCAGAGCATCTGCTTGAGAGTTTTCCTCACGTGGAATCTGCTCCAAAGTAAATGTTTTGAATTTGGCCGCCAGAATTTTAACAATTTTCAAATATGTCGTCATCTTTGCATTTTTTGCTATGTAGGATCCGTTGTAATGGTTAACAATTAGCAAAGAATCCATAAACACCCGGATGTGCCTGACATCTAGGTCCTGGGCCGCTGCTAAACCTGCAATTAATGCCTCATATTCTGCTTATGTCCCCTTGTGGCGATTTTAGTACAACTCCAAGACCTGTGCCTCTCATGTTGGAAGCACCATCTGTGTGAAGCGTCCATATTTTCAGGATGTCATCATCTTGAAGTTGCTGAACCTCCAACTCCACTTCTTGTTGCATTGTTGGACTAAAGTCAGCCACAAAATCAGCTAGAGCTTGAGAATTTATTGCTGTTCTGGGCTCATATTTGATGTCGTAAGTGCTTAATTGTACGGACCACTTAGCCATTCGACCTGACATCTTTGGTTTTCTCATAACATTCTTAATAGGATAGTTAGTACGCACAATTATAGTATGTGTGTTTAAAATAGTGTCTTAATTTAATAGAAGCAGTTATCAAAGCCAAAATTAATTTCTGTAAATAAGAATACCTGGTCTCCGCATCTAAAAGTGTCTTACTTATATAGTAGATGGGTTGCTGACTACCATCTCGTTCTGTCACTAAGACTGCACTTACAGTGCTTTCTGATACTGCTAGGTAGATGTAAAGATGTTTGCCCTCCTGAGGTTTGGCCAATAATGGAGGTTTCGACAGGTAACTTTTGAGCTCCTAAAAGGCTTGTTCATGCTGGTCTTCCCACTGGAACTTCTTATTTTTTTCTTAGGATGTCATAGAAAGGCTTGCATCGATCAGAAGACTTTGAAATGAATCTGGTGAGTGCAGCAATCTTCCCTGTCAATCTCTGGACGTCTTTGACAGATTGAGGTGACGACAAGTGATAATGGCACGAATGCGATTGCAGGGCGGCTTCAATGCCTCTTTTAGTTACCATATAACCCAAAAACTTCCCTGCCTTCATTCCAAAGTTGCATTTTGCTGGATTAAGTTTCATATTGAAACAATCCAAGATGTCGAAGGCTTGAGATAGGTGGCTTATGTGATCTCCAGCTTTCTTTGATTTCACTACCATGTCATCGATATATACCTCCATTGTGTCCCCAATCTGGTCTTTGAACATTTTGTTGACGAGCCTCTGATATGTTGCACCTGCATTTTTTAGTCCAAAAGGCATAGCAATATAACAATAGATACCTGTGGGCATTATGAAGGCGGTTTCCTCTTGATCAGATGGCTCCATCTGGATTTGTTGGAATCTTGAGGATGCATCCATAAAAGTGAGGAGCTCGTGTCCAGAAGTGGCATCAACCAACGAATCTATGTGAGGCAATGGAAAGGGATCTTTGGGACAAGCTTTGTTCAAGTCGGTAAAGTCAACACAAACTCGCCATTTCCCATGTTGGCTTTGAGTAAACGCTCCACTTCTTCCTTGATTATCTGGTTCCTTGTTTCTGCGAACTTCCTACGCTTCTGGTGCACTGGCTTGAAATTAGGATCAATGTTGAGTTTGTGGGTGATGACATCTTTGCTGATGTCGGTCATGTCATCATGTCTCCAAGCAAAACTCTTCGTTCTGCTCCTTAACAGGTCCACAAGCTTTTCTTCTATATCTGATGGGATGTCACTGCCAATAAGTACCTTGATGTCCGAATTGGAAGGATCTAGTAATACTTCTTTCACATCGTTCTCCCTAGCTTCCAGGACTTCACGTACTTTCCTCTGTAATTGCTATGCTTGTTTGGGAGATGTCGATGCCTTCATTGAAGTCTTATAACACTCCTTGGCCACCTGCTGATCACTATATATTTTAGCGACACCCCAGGGTGTTGGGAACTTCACACACTGATGGTAAGTGGATGGTACATCCTTCATCCCATGAATCCACTGTCTTCCAAGAATGACGTTGTAGGATGTTGCACAATCAATTACGCAGAACCGCTCCATGGTGTTGAGGCCTTTTGAGTAGATTGGAAGCTTTATTTCTCCCACTGTTTCTTTAACTTCTCCACTGAAGCCTACCAACACTGAGGATTTCTTGACAATCTCCGATTCCGGGATGTTCATCTTGTAACGACCCTAACCCTAAGCACTAATTTAGCATCATATTGTGTGCTTTTAATATTATTGTTAACATTATGTGTCCATTTTTATATACTTGATTTCTTATATTAGGATAAAAGGATAAGGAAATAAAATAAGGTTCTAGGGGAAAATATAAAAATAGAAAATAAATAAAGTATGAGATGAGGTTAAATTGTGGGGAAAGAAATTAGAGTAAAGGGTTTATTTTTATGTCTTGGAATTTGAAGATATAGCTAATTGTTGTGAAAGCCTTGGGATAGTAAGGGTGGGGGACCATTTTCCCTAAATTCCTCCCCTTCCCCCTCTAAAGTCAATTTCCACACATACCTCCCATACCTTCCCTCACTCTCCCCATACTTCCTCTAACCTCCTCCATCATTCTTCTCCATCTTCCTCTCTTACCATTCTCCATGGAAGATCCATGGTGAAAGCCTCTCTTTCCAAGACTTCTACCAAGTTCATTACTTTGCCATTTTCAAATCAAGTTGTCCTTTTGTGCTTGGGTCATTTAGGGGAGTTCATCAAACCAAGAAAATCATCATTTCATCTTGTATTGGCTAAGGTGAGTTATTATGACCCTTCCCTTCTTTAAATGTTCATGAAGATTAAATATTGTTATTGATGTTCTAATGACTAGATGATGCTTGGGAAAACCTTCTTGGCTTGAGGAAATTGTGGGTTTATAGAGAATGTTGTGGTTCATGGAAGTAGTAATGATTTAGGTTTAGGGCATGGTACTTTGGAGATTAAATGAGTTATAAGGAAGTAATAGAGTTATAAAATTCCTTTAGGTTCATAAATTAGAAGGCACTTGGTTGGAACTTTTGATTTTTGGGAATTTGTTGTTGTTGCTGCTGCTACTGCCTGTTCTGGGCCGAGGCACGAGTCGTGCCCATTGGCACGAGTCGTGTCCTTGGCCAAGTCGTGACCATGAGTCGTACCTAGGAGGTCCAATCATTCTGAGTGACTTAAAGGAATGAGCACGAGTCGTGCCCTGAGGCACGAGTCGTGCCATGTGGAGGTCACGAGTCGTGGCTTGGTTAAAGGGAAGTCGTGCCTTGTTTGGGGATGCCAGAATCAGTGAAGGGTCAAATGGGCACGAGTCGTGCCCTGGGGCACGAGTCTTGCCCTGGCATGGTTTCTCACATCAACTTTAGAGCTGTTCAAACATAATCAAACTCGAACCAAAATGAAATCTCTTTAACCTAGATTAAAGTAGAATACTTTGGCTACGCAATGACGTCTTATTTGGTCAAAATGGATTTGTGGAAGTAGTTTAAACATGGTCCAGAAAATGGTTGATAAGCTTGATTAGTAACTTCACCAAAGTAGTTCAAACTTGGGAAATAGATCTTGAACCTTTATTAAGTTTATTCGAGGTTGTATAATGACTATGTAGGAATGGTTTATGATACATAGTGGCCTTACTTGCCCCATATACTTGGTGATTGGTATGGATAGTGTAGAAGCTATATGTTACACTATTGTGCTAACTTGGGAAGGTGTGTTTATCACATTGTTTTATTATTATCCAAGTGTGGATTTATGTGCTATGTGTTAACTTGTTATCCCAAGTGTGGATATATTCATTATATGGTTGCATGGTTATCCCAAGTGTGGATATGATTATCATATAGGTGTATTGTTATCCCATTTGTGGATTTATTGATTATACTGTTACCCTACTTGAATACATATTCATTGATGGTGATATACTTAGTGTATTACATAAATGTTACACTATGATATGGGTTGAACATGAGTATATTTTACCATGTGGCTACATTGCTTATCCCTTTTGTGGATTATATTTCAAGTATCTATTATGTGCTTGAACGTGTTTATATTTTATGTGATTGGGGGTATCATGGAATTCAATCAATTATTGATTTGTTCTATAAGTGATTGAAGGTTCATCATACCTGTGACCTCTCCCCCTGCGTGGCAGGCTGGGGTTATAGCATCTGTATTGAGCCAAAAGCCTTACAGAGTTGCTACTATCTTATATGGTTCCCTGGAAAATGGGTCTTATAAGATGTGGATATGCCTAAGCGATTCACGGGAGATGAGTTATAATCATAAGCTGTCTCGGTTATATGATATTGGTTACGGTGGATATGCATTCACGTAAATAGTGGAGTATTATGCCCACGGTGATACGACTTATGGTTCGAGACGGGAAAGGTAAACAAAGGTAACGAAGGTGTTTCTTGTTTTACAAATATGTGAGATGTACCTTGTTATGTGTTGCATCTTACCCGGCATATTGCCGCATTCATAATAGCTTCTTTGAGATTTATTCTCACCCCTCTCCCTTTAATGTTTTTAGATCCTGAGACAGGCGGACCGGCCAAGTGAGGACGGAAAGGAGTTTGGACGTGGTATTTTGGGATTTGTCGGGGTACGTATAGGTTGGCGTAGAAGATGTATTTCGTATAATTCCTTTATGGAGTTTGTATGTATAAAACTTGATTTCTACGTTATAACCAAAGTCTTTTGTAATTAAAACAGGTTGTTACTTTTAAAGTTATTCAACTCTTCCTTCCATGTAGAGAGGAATGAAGTTATTTTGAAATGGTTATGTCCAGTATGTTTAAGTTGTAAGTTAAATCAAAGTTTTAAAAAGTTTAGGTGGTTTGAGTCCTTTTGGGGACGCTCTAGCTCGGGACACGGGTTAGGTTTCGGGTTGGGGTCCTCACAGTTGGTATCAGAGCTCGGTTAGAGTTCTCAGGTAGAGTCTAGCTGAGTGAGAGTGTGTGATAATTTACGCCGAGTGTTTAATGCAGGAGTTTATTCAATGGCTGGAAATGAGGATAATCAGCATCAGGTTCCGGGCAATGTTGGTAATGCTGGGGGTGATGGAAATCCGAATGTTGAGACGATGAACATGTTCCGAGTATTTTTGCAAAGTATGGCAACACAAGGGCAAGTACGGCAGCATCAAGAAGACAGACATGGGCATGGTTTGGAAAAGTTCGTCAAGATGATACCTCCAAGTTTTAGTGGAGACCCAGATCCGGTGACGGCGGAGAGATGGCTTGAAGCTATGAATAAAATTTTCTTGGCAATGGAGAGCTCAGATGCAGAAAAGGTGAGATGCGCGATCTTCAAGTTAGAAGGACTGCAGAGCATTGGTGGCAAGAAATCGAAGGACGGCTGGGATCGGGACCTTACACCGCAGACTTGGGAGAACTTCACACGCAAGTTCCGAGATCATTTTATTCCAATGGTTACAAGAGATAAGAAGGAAGTTGAGTTTTTGAGATTAAAGCAAGGATCAATGACCGTAGCGCAGTACTCAGCAAGGTTTACGGAGCTAGCTTGCTATTGTCCATATTTGGTGCCGGAAGAAGAGAGAAGGGTATATCGATTTGTGAAGGGATTAAGGCTAGAGTTTAGGAAACAGTTATTGACTCACGACTTCACAGATTTCCAAACAGCAGTAAATAAAGCCTATCGAATAGAGAATGACATTGACGAGCACCGGGGTAAATCTGAGGGTGAAAGTGGAAGTAAACAGAGATTTCAAGGCCAAGGTTCTGGATATAGTAGAAGGCAACAAAGAGGATCAGCATCGGGATTAGCAAGAGGAGAAGAAGCGGCGACTACGACAACTCGTCCGACTTCAAATCAGGTAAGGATTGTATGTGGTTATTGCAAGAAGATGGGTCATTCTGAAGACAAGTGTTGGAGTAAGCAAGGGAAATGCTTGAATTGTGGAGAAATGGGGCACTACAAGAAAAATTGTCCTGTATTTCATCGGAGGTTAGCTTCGGGTGTCGGTCAAAGGGGGCAAAGAGGTGGAATGAAAAGGGATACTGAAGGGAATCCAAAAGGGAATGTTTAAAGTTGAATCCTTGTTTTGAGTCTTGGAGGGATAGGTCCCTCAGCGGTCTTTAGAGGTATAATACCCGTCTCAGAAGTAGGGGTCATACTTTTATAGATCCCGGTTTATTTCATGCATGTTTGACATTGCATTTTGCTTTTATATGGCATACATTGCTTAAGATGTGTTTTATGTGTTAGAGGTTTCTGCTCTTACGAGAGAGTACCTCGAATCTTCTTTGGTTTACCACTAGCGTGATGTGGTCATAACTGAGCAAGTATTACCAGTTGATTTGGTATGATTACCACATTGTGATTTTGATGTATACTTGGCCTAGATTGGTTAAGTAGTGGTTGTGCATTAATAGACTATCATATGAAACGAGTCTTCTTTTCTATACCTAATTTGTCTATACGGTATTAGATGCAGATAAGCCTTTATGTGGTATCCTTGTTATATATGCCTTAAAGATTAAAAATTTTTGATTAAAAAGTGTGAAGCTTAATTGGTATGTGGTAGACTTAGGTAAGAAGTCTTCGAAAAATGCTATGTGCTAATTAGGAAAATGATAAATGTGCTTTCAGCAAAGTATTATATGACTCCAGGTTGGAAAGTGGAATTACGTATTGATTTAGTGTCAGGTTTAATGCCTATGTCAAAAGCACCTTATAGAATGGTCTCGATTTTGTTGTGGTTATAATGAGTAGAGTTTATCCTTATCTTGATGGCTTGTGGAAATTATTAGTGGCGACATCCTTGCTTATTTGAAGTTGAGAATATTATGAAAATCAATTGTGAGTTGTGTTATCTATTCTTCAAGAGAAGAATTTGTGTGTGAAGTTTAACCATTGTGAGTTGGCTTGGGAAAAATTACCATAATGAGTCCGTAGTTTCAAGGTTGAAAGGGGTTCTACCAAGGGAGTATCAGTAGATTCTTGAGAATTGTATTATTGTCGATGTAGTTAACCTGGAAGAAGTATCCATGATGTAAGATGCCAATAAGGGTGAATTATATGGGTAGAGATGAAGAATAGGTTGACTGCAGATCCGATCCCTTTTCTGACAGATGGATGTGAGAATTGGCGTTTTTAATTGCATATCAAGAGAAGGTTAATTTGTGATAACTTATGTTAGAGGAAGTGAACCAGGCAGAGAAGAATTTTCTTACTTTCAACTTGGAAGTGACTAAGATTATTTAGTGTTTTACAAGTGGAAATTTTAATTATGTGCAACTAAATCCGAGATGTGTTACCAAGTATAAAAGTTTAAAGTATTTGTTAACTCGGAAGGAATTTAACAATAAGCAGAGTCGAGGGTTGAAATTATTAAAAGACTTAAATTGTGTTATAACTTGCTATCTGGGAAAGTTATTGTGATTGCAATTGCGATTAGCCGAAAGGCTTATGTGTCAACAAGTATATCCTTTGAGTTGCATGGTGAAATATTATTGCGAATATTCCAGTTATACATATAGTGTGGAGACTTTAGAGGAAGTTCAGCCATGATTCAGAAGTTAAGAGGATTATCGGCTAGTTTCAAGATGGGGAGAATTTGTATCGAATGGGGATGAAAATTTAACCTTCAACTCGGAATGTGCGTACCGTTGCTGCAAGAGATTAGAAGACCCGTTTTAGAGGAAGACCATGGATCTAGAATTGTGATTCATCAGGAAAGTTCGAAGGAGTATCAAGATTTGAAGAAGAGTTAGAAGATTCGAATGGGAAAGAATTGCGATGGAATTTTGTAACTGGACTACCTTCATCGTCGATGAAGATGGGTGTGTTGGAGTAATGGGGGATAGATAGATCAAGTCAGTTTATCTTCTACCTATATCAACGAAGTATTGGAGAGAGGAATTAAAGTATTGTGCATGCGGGAGATTGGTGGATTTCGTGGAGCACCAATCAACATTTTACCAGATCGGTATCGAGGATTCATTGTGCTTTTGGGAAGCTGGGTGCAAGGTTTTGAGTTCCAAGTCGAGTTTCAATGATGCGTTTCATCCTCAGGCAGATGGGCAGACAGGGAAGACTATTCAGATTCTTGAGAATAAGTTGTGTGTTGTGTGATGGATTTCTTTTCAAGTTGAGAAGTTTATTTAACCTTAGTGAGTTTGCGTATATTAGTAGATTTCAGTTCAGTATTGAATTGGTAACGTATGGAACATTGTATGGGAGAAATTATCTTTGTGATTCCTCATGTGTATGAAGTTCTTCAACTATTGATGATTAAGCGGATTTGACTTATTTGAGGGGGAAACGTTGAGAGTTATTAGAATCACAAGTCCGAAATTAAACTTTTAGAGTATTCAGGTTGTGAAAAATGAGATAATAATAATACTATTGAGGAAACTATTTGAAAATGTAATTTGATTGTGGGGAAGGTTACCTTCTTTAAATTGATCAGTAAGGTAAGCACGTTTAAAATTCGGGACAAATTTTCTTTAAGGGAGAATGAGTGTAACGACCCTAACCCTAGGCACTAATTTAGCATCATATTGTGTGCTTTTAATATTATTGTTAACATTATGTGTCCATTTTTATATACTTGATTTCTTATATTAGGATAAAAGGATAAGGAAATAAAATAAGGTTCTAGGGGAAAATATAAAAATAGAAAATAAATAAAGTATGAGATGAGGTTAAATTGTGGGGAAAGAAATTAGAGTAAAGGGTTTATTTTTATGTCTTGGAATTTGAAGATATAGCTAATTGTTGTGAAAGCCTTGGGATAGTAAGGGTGGGGGACCATTTTCCCTAAATTCCTCCCCTTCCCCCTCTAAAGTCAATTTCCACCCATACCTCCCATACCTTCCCTCACTCTCCCCATACTTTTTCTAACCTCCTCCATCATTCTTCTCCATCTTCCTCTCTTACCATTCTCCATGGAAGATCCATGGTGAAAGCCTCTCTTTCCAAGACTTCTACCAAGTTCATTACTTTGCCATTTTCAAATCAAGTTGTCCTTTTGTGCTTGGATCATTTAGGGGAGTTCATCAAACCAAGAAAATCATCATTTCATCTTGTATTGGCTAAGGTGAGTTATTATGACCCTTCCCTTCTTTAAATGTTCATGAAGATTAAATGTTGTTATTGATGTTCTAATGACTAGATGATGCTTGGGAAAACCTTCTTGGCTTGAGGAAATTGTGGGTTTATAGAGAATGTTGTGGTTCATGGAAGTAGTAATGATTTAGGTTTAGGGCATGGTACTTTGGAGATTAAATGAGTTATAAGGAAGTAATAGAGTTAGAAAATTCCTTTAGGTTCATAAATTAGAAGGCACTTGGTTGGAACTTTTGATTTTTGGGAATTTGTTGTTGTTGTTGCTGCTACTGCCTGTTCTGGGCCGAGGCACGAGTCGTGCCCATTGGCATGAGTCGTGCCCTTGGCCAAGTCGTGACCACGAGTCGTACCTAGGAGGTCCAATCGTTCTGAGTGACTTAAGGGAATGAGCACGAGTCATGCCCTGAGGCACGAGTCGTGCCATGTGGAGGTCACGAGTCGTGACTTGGTTAAAGGGAAGTCGTGCCTTGTTTGGGGACGCCAGAATCAGTGAAGGGTCAAATGGGCACGAGTCGTGCCCTGGGGCACGAGTCGTGCCCTGGCCTGGTTTCTCACATCAACTTTAGAGCTGTTCAAACATAATCAAACTCGAACCAAAATGAAATCTCTTTAACCTAGATTAAAGTAGAATACTTTGGCTACGCAATGACGTCTTATTTGGTCAAAATGGATTTGTGGAAGTAGTTTAAACATGGTCCAGAAAATGGTTGATAAGCTTGATTAGTAACTTCACCAAAGTAGTTCAAACTTGGGAAATAGATCTTGAACCTTTATTAAGTTTATTCGAGGTTGTATAATGACTATGTAGGAATGGTTTATGATACATAGTGGCCTTACTTGCCCCATATACTTGGTGATTGGTTTGGATAGTGTAGAAGCTATATGTTACACTATTGTGCTAACTTGGGAAGGTGTGTTTATCACATTGTTTTATTATTATCCAAGTGTGGATTTATGTGCTATGTGTTAACTTGTTATCCCAAGTGTGGATATATTCATTATATGGTTGCATGGTTATCCCAAGTGTGGATATGATTATCATATAGGTGTATTGTTATCCCATTTGTGGATTTATTGATTATACTGTTACCCTACTTGAATACATATTCATTGATGGTGATATACTTAGTGTATTACATAAATGTTACACTATGATATGGGTTGAACATGAGTATATTTTACCATGTGGCTACATTGCTTATCCCTTTTGTGGATTATATTTCAAGTATCTATTATGTGCTTGAACGTGTTTATATTTTATGTGATTGGGGGTATCATGGAATTCAATCAATTATTGATTTGTTCTATAAGTGATTGAAGGTTCATCATACCTGTGACCTCTCCCCCTCTGTGGCCACAGACTGGGGTTATAGCATCTGTATTGAGCCAAAAGCCTTACAGAGTTGCTACTATCTTATATGGTTCCCTGGAAAATGGGTCTTATAAGATGTGGATATGCCTAAGCAGTTCACAGGAGATGAGTTATAATCATAACTGTCTCGGTTATATGATATTGGTTCTGGTGGATATGCATTCACAGAAATAGTGGAGTATTATGCCCACAGTGATACGACTTATGGTTCAGACGGGAAAGGTAAACAAAGGTAACGGAAGGTGTTTACTACCCCTCTCCCTTTAATGTTTTTAGATCCTGAGACAGGCGGACCGGCCAAGTGAGGACGGAAAGGAGTTTGGACGTGGTATTTTGGGATTTGTCGGGGTACGTATAGGTTGGCGTAGAAGATGTATTTCGTATAATTCCTTTATGGAGTTTGTATGTATAAAACTTGATTTCTACGTTATAACCAAAGTCTTTTGTAATTAAAACAGGTTGGTCCAGTATGTTTAAGTTGTAAGTTAAATCAAAGTTTTAAAAAGTTTAGGTGGTTTGAGTCCTTTTGGGGACGCTCTAGCTCGAGACACGGGTTAGGTTTCGGGTTGGGGTCCTCACAGTTGGTATCAGAGCTCGGTTAGAGTTCTCGGGTAGAGTCTAGCTGAGTGAGAGTGTGTGATAATTTACGCCGAGTGTTTAATGCAGGAGTTTATTCAATGGCTGGAAATGAGGATGATCAAGATCGTGTTCCGGCAATGTTGGTAATCTTGGGGGTGATGGAAATCCGAATGTTGAGACGATGAACATGTTTCGAGTATTTTTGCAAAGTCCGGCAACACAAGGGCAAGTACGGCAAAGATCAAGAAGACAGAGACATGGGCATGGTTTGGAAAAGTTCGTCAAGATGATACCTCCAAGTTTTAGTGGAGACCCAGATCCGGTGACGGCGGAGAGATGGCTTGAAGCTATGAATAAAATTTTCTTGGCAATGGAGAGCTCAGATGCAGAAAAGGTGAGATGCGCAGTCTTCAAGTTAGAAGGACCTGCAGAACATTGGTGGCAAGTAGTGAAGGACGGCTGGGATCGGGACCTTACACCGTAGACTTGGGAGAACTTCACACGCAAGTTTCGAGATCATTTTATTCCAATGGTTACAAGAGATAAGAAGGAAGTTGAGTTTTTGAGATTAGAGCAAGGATTAATGACCGTAGCGCAGTACTCAAAGAAGGTTTACTGAGCTAGCTCGCTATTGTCCACATTTGGTGCCGGAAGAAGAGAGAAGGGTATATCGATTTGTGAAGGGATTAAGGCTAGAGTTTAGGAAGCTTGAGTTATTGACTCACGACTTCACGCATTTCCAAACAAAGCAGAATAAAGCCTATCGAATAGAGAATGACATTGACGAGCACCGGTAACTGAGGGTGGAAGTGGAAGTAAACAGAGATTTCAAGGCCAAGGTTCTGGATATAGTAGAAGGCAACAGAGAGGATCAGCATCGGGATTAGCAAGAGGAGAAGAAGCGGCGACTACGACAACTCGTCCGACTTCAAATCAGGTAAGGATTGTATGTGGTTATTGCAAGAAGATGGGTCATTCTGAAGACAAGTGTTGGAGTAAGCAAGGGAAATGCTTGAATTGTGGAGAAATGGGGCATTACAAGAAAAATTGTCATGTATTTCATCGGAGGTTAGCTTCGGGTGTCGGTCAAAGGGGGCAAAGAGGTGGAATGAAAAGGGATACTGAAGGGAATCCAAAAGGGAATGTTTAAAGTTGAATGTTTAAAGTTGAATCCTTGTTTTGAGTCTTGGAGGGATAGGTCCCTCAGCGGTCTTTAGAGGTATAATACCTATCTCAGAAGTAGGGGTCATACTTTTATAGATCCCGGTTTATTTCATGCATGTTTGACATTGCATTTTGCTTTTATATGGCATACATTGCTTAAGATGTGTTTTATGTGTTAGAGGTTTCTGCTCTTACGAGAGAGTACCTCGAATCTTCTTTGGTTTACCACTAGCGTGATTGTGAATGTGTGCCCAAAATTTTTGTTTATTGGAATTCACGCGAGTTTGAAGACATCCGAGTTATTTGAAAAAACGGAGTCGCCACGCCATTTTGATTACCTCAAAACTTTGAAAAAAAGGTTTTATGGGTTCGGAGGTTAAGTTATCCCTTGGGAAGAACGTTTGGCGTTCACCCAAAGTGCCTTGCCGGAGCAAGTCTCCCTAGATTTCATTAATCGTGTGTGCTTGCGTGCTTTCTTTGTGTGCATGTGTTTGAAAATAAGGGGGGGGGGAATGTCCCAAGTTATCTTCCGGACGTACAAACCATTTGTTGGTTGTCGCTCGGGATTCCTTGGAATTTATGTATTTGGGATTATGATCCCGTCCTCATCTTATGACTTATGATCATCGCATTTTAAACCTCGGGACCCTCGGGACTTGCGTGATCGAGAGAATGACTCTCTTTTGGGTCAAAGATGAGGTTCTTTAGGAAGGAATGTCCTTAGCCCATCAATCCTACGCTTTAAGACGGTCGAGCTCGTATAGAGGCTTCATACTCATTCTTAAGCGATAATTGGAGATATAGGGTTCAAGGTTATCCTTTTCCTAAAGAAATCATGAACCTTTAATGGAAGGAACGATGCAAAGATGAGAACTTTTACCCCGGTCCGTTCCAAGGTTGGGGGAAAGGGGAAATGCATGATGAAAATGACTCTTTAATGAAAAGATGACATTTTTAGGTTGCAAATGATGCACTTTGATTTAAAGAAATGATCTTTATGCAAATGATGCATAAAGATTTGATTTTTATGCAAATGATGCATTAGAAAAGGGGGTTATTGAAAAAGATTTGATCTTTATATGCAAATGATGCATTAGGATAACATTTTTATTGGAAAATAGGGATTTTAGGTGCAAAGGATGCACCTTTATGAAAAAGACTACATTTTTATGACAAATGAGGTCTTAATGCATGCAAAGGGGGAAGGGGGTGATAAAGATATGATCTTTATGAATAAATGCCAAGTCCCAAGCAAGATATATGAATGCAATGAGCAAGTATATCAATTAAAATGCAAGGTTAGGGCGTGCGAGGTTACCAATCGTTTCCTTCGCTTCTTCGGACGGAGCTAGGAAGAGAGGTTCTTCTTGGGTCTTCAAGGAGGAGGGAGATGGCTTCTTGAGCTTCTTCTTCGCCTTCTTGAGCCTTCAAGGGTTTTCTTCACGTCTGGACTGCTATGGAGTGTGTGTGTTTGATTGTTTGTGTTGTTGTTGTGTGTTGAAATGGGTAGAGGAGGGCTCTATTTATAGGCAGTCTGGATAAGGCTAATGAAGCCGTGCGGCCGCAGTGCCCTTCGCAAATGAGGCCGTGCGGTCTTATCCATTGTGACTCAAAGATTCTAGAACCACGCAAGGTGGCATTATTCTAGAAGCTTCTCCTAATTAAGAAAACGTGTTTTCTTAATTAGGAAGGCTCCTTACAGCCCTAATTTAAATTTGGGACTGCTGCGGGACATTTCCGAACACTAGGAAGGTCCGGAATTACCGGGAAATTTACCGAAATGTCGGGAAAATTAACCTAAGGCATGAGCCGATTTGGGTACTTACAGAAGCCCCTCGGCAACGTCACTTGCAAGGCGAGTGGGGTTGTCGATAGAAAAGGATCCGATCTGGCGAATGCCGAGACGGATTGGGAGACCAAGGTGGTCGAGTGGCTGAACCTTTTGGAAGGCTACCTACGTATCCCGGAGGAATCAAGCCAGGCCGTAGTTCGGAATTAGGATCCGCTGGGGAAGGAAGAAGAGAAACTGGTCTCTTGCCGAGAAAAAGAAGAGAAAATGACCTAGGAGGTCAAGCAATTGATCCTACTGGGGACATGCTAGGAGTGACCCAGGTGGTCGAATATTTGAACTTTTATGAGGGGGCGCTTTATCACTGAGGAGTGACAAAGAAACAGGGTGACCAAAGTGGTCGAATGGCTGGACCTTTTTATAAAAGGCTACCTACGTATCCCGGAGGAATCAAGCCTTGATCGTAGTTCAAGCATCACTAGATAGTTAGGAACAATGTCTAGGATCCTTGAGATTTTGACAATTCGGAGGTCACACCCGAGGAAGCTAGAGCTTATGGCACTATCTCTTTATGACGGAGATAGAGGTAACTTAAGTTGGGAAACTTGAGCGTACGTCACTATTCGCGGATAGTGGTAGCACAAGTTGAAATGATTTGGGCATACGTCACTATTCGCGGATAGTGGTAGCACAATTTGAAATGATTTGGGCATACGTCACTATTCGCGGATAGTGGTAGCACAATTTGAAATGATTTGGGCATACGTCACTATTCGCGGATAGTGGTAGCACAATTTGAAATGATTTGGGCATACGTCACTATTCGCGGATAGTGGTAGCACAATTTGAAATGACTTGGGCATACTTCACTATTCGCGGATAGAGGTAGCACAATTTGAAATGACTTGGGCATACTTCGCTATTCGCGGATAGAGGTAGCACAAGTTGGAATGACTTGGGCATACGTCACTATTCGCGGATAGAGGTAGCACAATTTGAAATGACTTGGGCATACGTTACTATTCGCGGATAGAGGTAGCACAAGTTGAAATGATTTGGGCATACGTCACTATTCGCGGATAGAGGTAGCACAAGTTGGAATGACTTGGGCATACGTCACTATTCGCGGATAGAGGTAGCACAAGTTGGAATGACTTGGGCATACTTCACTATTCGCGGATAGAGGTAGCACAAGTTGGAATGACTTGGGCATACTTCACTATTCGCGGATAGAGGTAGCACAAGTTGGAATGACTTGGGCATACGTCACTATTCGCGGATAGAGGTAGCACAAGTTGGAATGACTTGGGCATACGTCACTATTCGCGGATAGAGGTAGCACAAGTTGGAATGACTTGGGCATTCGTCACTATTCGCGGATAGTGGTAGCACAAGTTGGAATGACTTGGGCCTACTTCACTATTCGCGGATAGAGGTAGCACAAGTTTAGAGTTCTGACAATTCGGAGGTTGTCACCTAGTGTTATCCCGTTATAACGGAATTAACGGAGGTGACTGGGAGTAAAGCTTGATTGCTAAAGAGATAAGGGATATTTTATGAAAAGATGTTATCTTGGTTAAAAGATAACGGAAATTGCATGCCCAAGTGGAAGGTACAGGGGCAGGATTGTAATTTCGCCGTAGCGAATGAGGCCGCCCGGCATGAGATGGAGAAAAAGAAGCCGTACGGCTAGAAGCCTGTTTTTTCCAGATTATTTAAAATCAGGTTTTGAACGGGCATTGGGCACTTGTTGCCGCCCACTTCAGCCGAGAGAGAGAGAAGAGAGAGAGAATTTCGAAATTCTTCAACCCTTTTTTGCTTCTATCAATTGGAATGGATCCGGAGGGCAATCCCATACCGAGGCAAGCAAGGAGAAACATCTCGGCGGCCGCGAGAAGGAGGAGGAAGGAGCTCGTGAGGACGGAGAGGAAGTATGACTTCCTTACGCCTCCATCGGAGCTTTACCCGGGGAGAAGGGAGCACAAATCAACGAACCCGCGATCGGTTGGGGTAAGCATTCTCATTTTGCTCAAATCCGATGATTTTGCTTGATTTTTGAATGATTTAGGGCTTGACCCGAATTTTAGGATTTTTGAATGATTTTTTGAATAATTTTGAGATGCATGAACAACCTATGAGGCTAAGAATATGCAATGTGCAACTTGTTTGATAAAAATTATGAGAATGACTCACTTTTTTCTCGCAAAATGAAGTAAGAATGAGAATTTTTCAAAATATGGGACGGAGTTCTTGCCTTGTGCTAGAACTAGGTCAAAATTCTGATTTTCAATGAGAAAACATGATTTTGGAAGGTGAAAATGATTCATGCATGCCATTTTTTGAAAAATAATGCTTATGTGCAAAAAATTGCGATTTTGTGCTTTAGGAAAGCAATGACGCGTTTCAAGTGATGAAAGACACGTTTTTGATGCAAAAGATATGCTAGAAAAACTTTTATGAATGCTTTTCTTTTGAAAATATGTGCACTTTTGAATATATGCATGCCTTTGAAATGATATGAAGGACTGACGCTTCTTTTTGATGTGCTTGTCTACAGGAGAACAAGTCTAGAGGACCGTCCGAGATTGCAGTTAAGCTTTGGCAGAGGATGCCGGATTTTGAGAAGAATGGGGCAAATCCCAAGCAGCTGGTGAGGGCTACCGGCTTGGATGCATTTGTAGAGGCTATCGGCAGGGGTGTTCACATCACCTCTAAGAGCAAGGGCTTGGTCCGTGCCCCTTTCGAGTTCCGTGGGACAAGACACATAGCTTTCACTCCGAGCCGGGAGAGCCGACAAAGGACTCCCGCCGATTTCACGGCTATTACCGGCCTACGCTCACCTGGAGGCCCGTGACTTGGAGAGACCATATTACAGTAGGAGTTTCAGGCTTTGGTCGGGTTTGAGCCGATTCCCAAGGGGCCGGGGATGGAGACGCGGAACGTCGAGGTGGCGATCCGTACTTCCATGCGTAATTTTGCCGCTAATGATGTGACTCCGCCACCGGCTAGAGCATTCATATGGTTGATGCTATCACCACCATTTTTGCTAATTCTGGGACACTAGCTATGACTCTGCCTCCTCGACTCTCCGGAGGATGTGGATGGGATAGGGACGGCCCTCTTGGGGAGAGGCCGGATTGGCGGAGCTCTACTTCTCGTTGGACATGTACGATCGGAACAAGGCCGCCTTCGATGGACTCGCTTCTCATTTGCCCTCGAGGTAGTCTCCTTTTTTTCTTTTCTCTTTCCTATCTTGAGACTTTTATAAGAGAGAAAATGACCTTTTGATGTTTTGAACATGCAGCCTGGTTTTGCGAGGTGATCGGGTTCTTCCCTTGGAACCAAGCAGAGTGATGTCACCATCTTCCCCGCTATGGTTCGCCGGGAGGGGAGATGCGAGAGACAAATTCACGGGGAAGACCCGGATTACCTTCGATTACAAAATGGTGAGGCCGGTCATCAACGAGAGATGGGCACGATGGAGCGGACTTCTACCCCGGGGCGAGTATCCAGAGATTTTGTTGGGAGATGCCATCGAGGTGACGAGGCGGAGGAGGTGGCTTACCCGGGCCGACATGTGATGTCATCTACTGGGGGACCGCTTCTCGAGGCAAAGATGGCCATGTTCCCCACTAGATGCCATTACTCCTTCGACCCTCCAAAGCACGGATGCCGCAGCCTGTGGACTGGCCGGTGGATGAGATTGAGAGGTACCAGGCGGCGTGGCTGCAGAGGAGTACTTTTGACATGGACACCCCTACGCCGTGTTTGTGGAGCGGCGCACGAGGACGCCACGAAGCTAGTGAAGCCGGCGGTCACTCAGTGGATATGGGGAGGATGAGCCTATCGACCCGCCGATCCCTCCCGCACATCCGTCCTACGTGGTCCATGGAGTGCCGAGGAGGATGAGGATACTGTCCCCGATGCTAGGGAGCCCCAAAGTACACCTTGCCACCCGATAGCACCGTAAGTGTACTCTTAGGGTCTTATTCCCTTTTAGCTTTCGATTTTCTCGCTTTGCAATTTTCTCGAGATTTTCGAGATTTTCTGAGATTTTTCTTCTTTTTTCTCAGTTCCACTCGCACTTACGATAGGCCGGTTAGGCGTAATAGGGCCTGGAAGGACATGTGCCGGTCTCTTACGAGGAAGCCGGCTCGCGCTTCAAGGCGGCAGCTGATGCACAGAGCTCGGGCGCAAGAGACGGCACGTCTGGGGCACGGCTGCCTATCTCATCGGCCTCGGAGTACTCTTCCAGTGCCATGCCTCGGGCGGGGACCCAACGCCGACATTCCGGGAGCAACCGGGCTGAGTACGGGCACGATAATGTCCATTTGTCTGACTTGAGCGACCAGGAGGACCTAATGAGGGAGGCTAGCATTTATGAGCTGAGCAGCGATGAAGATGAAGAAGAATCGGAGGCCTAGGAGGTCTCTAGAATAGATTTGGAACGAAAACAAACAATGAACAATTTTTATGCACACTTTGTTTATTTTTTGCTTTATTTGGGCGCCGATGGGGCGAAAACATTGTATTTACATTTTATTTGCTTTTCTAATTTTATGCTTTTTCAATTTGCATATTATCTGAGCCTTGGGGCGACTTTTTTGCTTGGAATTGGGGCTGAAACTAGGCCAAAATGATTTATAATGGTGTATAAATGCTTGAATGGCTCCTGGATATGTTTTTGTACAGTTTTGGTTGAAAAAGTGGGGTGAAAACTCCCTTGGGCAGCAACTTTGGTTGCTGCAGATTTTTTTTCTGCAGAGGGCTAATGTAGCCGTGCGGCATGGCCTTGAGGGCAAATGAAGCCGTGCGGCTAACAGTTCTGTCTGAACTGGTTATTTTCAGAATAAAAGCAAGGCTTGGCCATTTCATTTCATTTTCACTCTAGAATTGTCCCAATTGTTCTCAGAGCATATTTTGGACCTAAAAGCACCATCTTTGATCATTTTGCGATGGAGAATCCCGTTAGATTGCAAAGGGGGAAACGAGACCATTTTCTATCCGGTCTTCAATCTTGGGCGAGATATAACTTCCAAAATCACAAGGGGCTGCTTGATTCTTCCTTCAAGATCAAGTCTTTATGGCATTTGAGGATCTCCCGCCCGATTGGGATACGTTGAGAGCCGCAAAGAAAGTTGCAGGACGTCCTGAGACATGTTTATCAAGTTCTCTTACAACGAGATTGTCCCAACGCATGAAGACTTGAGCCTTGATTGGGGGTCCCGAGATCGAGGCTATATCTATTCCGCTGATCGGAGACGTGCGGTGGCTGCGGTAAAGCTTGCATCTTTTCTCGCAGATTCCTTTGGGAGAGGCCGAGAGGATGATGGTAGCCCCGGATAGGATTGACCTTTCGATATCCCGGGCGAGGTTTGGGTCTCCGAGATATGGGCGTGACCACGGTGGCTATGGATGCTTTCATTCTCTCGCGTATTCTCTATTTTGTTCACCGCCGAGTCCAGTGAGGATGCAGTGTCATAGTGGCCTCTTGGACATGGTCGAAGGCTACGGGGTTTAGGAAGGATATCGTCCCGCCGGGTTTTGGGAGAGACATTTCATGGGATTGATAGGATGGCTCGGGAGACCGTTTCATGAGGTCCAGGAGTCCGGCTATGTTGACTACGTAGGCTGCAGGAGAGGCTCGGGGCTTTGCACAGGGCTTTGCCGACTCGGTGCCCTTGGGTGATTTCTCGGAGAGGTGCACCTAGGCAACGAGGAACAGGTAGCCGGGAGGCGATGATGGCTAGGCTATCCACTTCGGACATCCGTTGGTGGATACCACACCTGGAGGTTGCGCACTGTGAGGATATTTCGGGGAGTCTTATCTTTGTGAGGGTTCCGGGATTCTCGCTGGTCGTCCTTCTACATACCCCGCTTGGTATCCAGGCGGTTTGGGGCTTTACAGGAGCCATTGAGTGATTGGGAGGACATCCGGACCATGGAGGTGGTGTCATTGGACATGAGAGATCCAGCCGGCTTCTCTTTCTTCTCGAGGGCTTGGACACATACCGCTTTCCCACCTGTGGCTATCTTCAGAGCAGAAGAGCACCATCTTGACCACTTTGTCTACTTGGACTAGTACGAGAGGGAGATGGGAGCGACTCGAGGCTATCTTGGAGGATAGACGTCGAGCTTTATTGGGAGCCGATTGTGACTCGAGTAGGACTACGAGGGAGACCGAAGCTAAGGCGAGTTGCCATAACCAATCAGGTGACTTGGTCAGAGATATGGAGGCTCGGTACAAGAGATTGTCCGAGGTCACTCCTTTGACTGAGGCTCAGAGGGAGGAGGTGCGGACTCGTGCTCGGATAGAGAGAGCACTCATTGACACGGGGTTGGTAGAGGCTCCGGTGAGGATACCGGAGGTCGGGATGAGGGATACCGACATTATTGAGAAGAAAAGGAAGAAGACTCGACGAGGCCGAGGAAAAGGGAAGAAGACTGAAGAAGACTCAGCGAATGACGACTGACAAGTCTTTTCTCAAGATCCTCTTATTGCCATTTTGCAAACACATTAGTTTATTTAGGCATTTTATTGTATTTTAGATCTTTGTAGCAGGTTAGCAGAGTTAAGAGGTAGACCGTGCTTGAACTCATCAAGAAGTTTTTAACTTGTAATGAACAAGAAATATTATTTTAGAAATTAATCAAGACACATTTCATGGAAATTCAAATGTCTTTATTGATTGGGACCCGTTTTATGAAAACTGAAATACCCTTTACTATTTTTTTAGGACGCACTTCATGGAAGCTTGATCGTCCTTTTTATTATTTAGGACGCATTTCATGGAAACTTAATCGTCCTTTTTATTATTTAGGACGCATTTCATGGAAACTTAATCGTCCTTTTTATTATTTAGGACGCATTTCATGGAAACTTAATCGTCCTTTTTATTATTTAGACCGAACCATATATGGCTGCCTACGTTCCCCTTTTACAAGAAAGGCTAAGGGGCTCAGGTCTTCGTAGTTCATTCTCGTGAACCAATTTTTTATGTGCAGTCTGTCTTTTGCCTAGGACCGCCCTTTTTGGGGTTTTCACTAGTTTGGGCATTACTCTTTTACACTAAGATTTTTTTTCTTTTTTTTTATTAGACATAGTATCTTCGGAGTTTATCACCGTTGACTGGGTGGACAAAGGGATTGCCATCCAAGTCTGCAAGCTTCATGGCTCCTCCCGATAATATCTTTTGCACCACATAAGGGCCGATCCAGACGGGTTCCCATTTTCCCAGGGGGTTGTCTCTGGTAGGGGGCTTTACTTTCAGCACTAAGTCGCCCTCTTTGATGTCTCTGGCCTTGACCTTTTTATCAAACGCTGCGGCCATTCGCCTACGGTAGGCTCGGGTGTGTTCCATGGCTTTTAGCCTTCTCTCGTCAAGCGGGGGCTAACTCATCATGCCGGCCGCGCAACCATTCCACTTCATTGACACTGTTTTCCAGAGGACCCTTAATGACGGGATTTCCAACTCCACCGGTAACACCGCTTCCATCCCGTAAGTTAGGGCAAAAGGAGTTTCTCCCGTGGCACATTCTCGACAGCACGTTCGTAGCCCCAGAGTGCTAGGTGCAGCTTTTCGGGCCAATCACGACCACGGGTGGCCATCTTCCGATGATCCGCTCGAGTGTCTTATTAGCAGCCTTCCACGGCTCCATTGGTTTGAGGTCCAGTACGGGGACGACTTGTGGCGAGTAACTCGACTCGACAGCTAGCCTATCGCAGCCTTCCTTCGAAGTGTGACCCATTATCGAAATGATCTCGTTGGGCACCCCATATCTCGCACATTATGTTTTCTTTGATGAACCGGGCCACTTTTCCGGAAGTGAGGACCTTGTAGGACTTGGCCTCTACCCACTTGGTGAAGTAGTCAATGGCTACCAAAACGAACTCGTGCCCATTGCTTCCCGCCGGGATATTTTCCCTATCACGTCAATGCCCCAAGTTGCAAAACCGCCAAGGAGCCGTCATGCAAGATGTGTCATGAGGTGGGAGATGGTTGAGGTTGGCAAACCGCCGGGCATTTGTCGCAGTTCGGACGTGTTGAACGCAAATGCTTCCATGGAGATCCAAGAGGTAACCCATTCCGAGGATCACTTGCATCGAGCTCGCATTCATGTGAGGACCACAGGGACCATTGTGGACTTCGGTCATCAACTCTCTGGCTCTTTCTTGAGTGACACATAAGAGGAGTGGTCCTTGATACCGACTTCTTGTATAGGTTGCCTCCTAGAATGACATAATGAGAAGCCAACCTTTCGTGGCTTGTAAGCTCTTGGCTCCGATACCTTCTTTTGGTCTACCTTCTTCGTCTCCGAAAGCCGACTCTCCGTCTTTGAGGAATTGGTAACTGATTGTACAAGGTTCCTTTATAGGCTCGGGTCCCGTGTCCACTTCACTACAGAAAGTCGGGGCTTCTCTTCTACCCACTCTGAAGGGCTTTATGGCTTTTCCCTCGGGGATCTCTACCAATGAGGCTAGAGTAGCTAGGGCATCTGCGAATCTGTTCTTTTCCTCGGCAAGTAGTGGAAAGTCACTTCTCTGAACCGTCCACCAACTCCTCCATATGGGCATGATACTGCGTTGCATTAGGGTCTACTGATCTTCCACTTGTTGGAGACTTGGTTGATGATCAGTGGCCGAGTCTCCGTAAACTTCGAGCTCCTTGACATTTCTTTCTAAGGCGGCCTCCAAACCAAAGAATGCAAAGCTTCATACTCGGCGGCATTGTTCGTGGCGTGAAAGTTCAACTTGAGGGCTATGGGGGTATGCTCATCTTTCGGATCGACCAATAGCATTCCTACACCATTTCCTCTTTGTTAGCGGCTCACAAAGAACAACCGCCATCTATTTTCGTGCTCAACCGCAAAGATCCCTTCATCTCGGAAATTGGGGTTCGTGCCCTCTCGTCTTCATTACCGGGGAAGTTCGCCAGTGATCCGACAATGCTTGACCCTTGATGGCCTTTCTGGGTCACATAGTTGATGTCGTATTCTCGCCAAGAAGAAGGACCACTTCGCTAGACGCATCGATAGGGAAGGCTTGTCAAAGATGTACTTGATGGGGTCCATTTTGAGACCAAGTTCACGGGGTGGGCTTGCATATAATGCTTGACTTGCCGACTACCTGCACTGGCCCCGCACAAGTCTTTTCACATGCCGAGTAATTGAGCTCGCTCCCAGTAGCTTCCTACCGACAAAGTAAATGGCATTTTCTACCCGAGAGTCTTTCTTCTCTTGAGCAAGCATAGCCCCAACCGCCTAGTGTATGCTGTGTGATTAGATAGAAGCGAAGAGGCTTGTCTATGTGGGGGCATAGTACCGGGGATGTACTAAGTATGCCTTGATCTCGGTCAAAGGCGTCTTGGCATTCTTCGGTCCATTCTCAGTGTCCACATTCTTCTTCATGAGCTTGAAGATGGGCTCGCACATAGTGGTCAACTCGATTGACAAAACGGCCAGATGTACCGCAATTTTCCCATGAAGCTTTTGACTGCCCTGGTTTGAGGTGGCCTCATATCCATGATGGCTTTGATCTTTCGGGGTCAACTTCTATACCTCGCTCCGTGACCATTACGTACACCGAGCACTTTTCCCCTTGTCACTCCGAAGGTGCATTTGGCGTGGTTTAGTCTCATGGAATGTCGTCTCACCCTCTCAAAAAATTTTCGTAGGTCAACAAAGTGCCGCCCACCTTCTCCTTTGGAGTGGATTATCATGTCGTCTACGTAGACCTCAATCTCCTTGTGGATCATGTCATGAAAAAGTGCGGTCGCCGCCCTTTCGTAAGTAGCCCCGCATTCTTGAGCCCGAATGGCATTACCGTATAACAAGAGGTTCCCCACGCGTGTGGTGAAGGCCGTCTTTTCTTGGTCTTCCTCGGCCATCTTGATCCGGTTGTAGCTCGCAAAACCATCAACGAAGGATTTGACTTCGTAGTTGGCAAATGGAGTCCACCAGATGTCTATGTTTGGCGAGGGTAGTCGTCTTTGGGCCGGCCTTGTTCGTATCTCGGAAATCCACACAAAGAAATAAGCACCTTCCCATCGGCCTTGGTTACGGTCACGATGTTGGACAACCATGTCGGGTATTCAATAACTCTCGATGAATCCTACCCGCAGTAGCTTCTCAATTTCTTCTTTGACTTGTAGAGACCATTCCGGCTTGATCTTTCTCGCTCGCTTTACCGGCTTAGCATCTCGGTGCTAGAGGGATTCTCGTGCTCTACTATCGAACCTGTCTAGCCCCTAAGATATCTTTGTATGACCATGCAAACACGTCGACGTATTCTCCGAGCCTCAATCAATCTCGTCCCTTTCAACCCCGGAAGAAGCTTCCAATCTGTGTCTCTTTAGGTTCCTCAATAGTACCCAAGTTCACACTTATCGAATCTCCTACTGGGCCCGGTTTTCCTCTTTTTCGAAACCCGCTTAAAGATTTCTTTAATGTATTGTTCGTTTAGTGTGTTTGCATCTTGTTCAAATGATTCATTATTAACTCGTTGTTAAGTTTTGAGTTAATTTATCATTTGTTAAGTTGGCAATAAGAGGATAATCGAAAGATTTGTCATTTCATTCAAGATAAGGGGAAAGATGACATCGATTACATTTTTCATAATCCTCAGCGTGAGGCCTTCTGGATGACTCTCGAGGACCTGGAATCTCGAAGATTCCCGACTCAACCGAATAGACAACACCGACTCTGGACCCTACACTACTTATTGACTCGAGGGGGACTTGACAAGGGTTGGACCGGATCTCACTCCTTCGCTTTGTTGCCCCGGGAGTAGCGGTTTTGCCGCGTTCTTCGTGAAAGTTGGAGACTCCGAACCGATCAAAAGCTTGCCGGAAATCATTAATGTGCCGGTACTGTGGAAAGATGGTGAGGGGAACTAAAGTAACTTGTTGCAATCTTTCGCCTAGCTCTTCCGTAGCGACCGGACTCATTGATTGAAGGGTCTCGGCTCATCTTATCAATGCACCGCCGATAACTCATTTTCTCTTACCGATCTTGGACACCACGACCTTGTCGCTGTAGCCATAGAAGGGTTGGCCTCGGATAATGCCGATGAAGTCTTCTTCAGCAGGGGGTCTTAATTCTTCCTTGCACGGCTACGTATTCAATAGGCTTTACGTGTTCTCGCTTCTAGATCTCGCTAGCTTCTCATTGAACTTCACGATGGCCACAAATTCAGCACTTTCTCGCTTCAAGAGGATCACCGTACATGGGGATATCAGCCGGACCGTACTTGGGGTGACGGGTTTCTTGACAGGTTCCTTGGCATAATTGACATAGTAGTCGAACTTGCCCGAAGGCTCTCCTAAAGTTCCTACGCTCTTGTCCCCGCCTTCATATCTTTCCTTAAGCTTCGCCGTGTGGACTTTCTCTTCTTCTTCTTCCTTGAAGGAGCGTCCTCATTGATCCATTCTTGATACTCATACTCGAGGCGCCTTCGCAATCACATACATCATACCGTATGTGAGGCTTGGGTTGAACCGGGATAGCCCCTCCAATTGCTTGGTCATTACCGTTGTGGATTACCATGTTGGCCATTTTGACACCGAAAAGCCGACAAAACCGAGGATTCTCGCGAACCGTCGAGGATTCTCGCGCTAACAAGTCGCCGACCCGGTGTTCTCACCCACTTCTTTCTCGCCGCGGGAAAGGGATAGGAAAGGTTTAGACTCGGGGTAGGTGTTTAGTCAAGGCTCGTGCAATATGCAAATTAGAATCTTCAAGTTTACTTAAAACAATGTCTTTTATTAATATCTATTTGGTTGGAAAAGGGGTTCTCGCCCTTCTTTTTCACAACTACTCTAGATCCCGGATCGTGGGTTCCGTCACTACGTCTATAAGCCCTCGTATTCCACCCGTATTTCGACCTCCCAGGTGGATGCCCCGGCGAGGGTCCTATAGGGCACGCGGATCCCACCGACCGAGAGTAAAGAACGCTCCTATCGGGTCTAGCGGGTCATGTGACCTTTCAACGCACGAGCGATGCGGATTATAGTCAAGGCAATACCGGAAAGTCTCGTCTCTCTCGCCTCGACGGATCTTCGACGAGTTTCGCTTGAGCGAATGACGGTTTTTTGACTTTCGGTAATGTCCGAGAATATAATAGGCATGGGTCGGGCGGCAAAAGCCGGATGACACAAAGTGTCACATTGAACTTCGTTGCATACGCAAAGCGCGAGTCGAATCGAAGTCAATGCCGGCCAAGATCTTGCCAATTTTCCTTGTCGGAATTTTAGCAGAGCTTCGCTTGAGCGAAAGATCTTTTATTTTGGCAAAGACTTGGTCTTGACTCTTACGCATTCCGTGCGGGTCAAGGTCAATAGTCAATGTCGGAGTCAAGATCCCACCGATTTTTCCTTGTCTGAATTTCTGCACTTCGCTTGAGCGAAAATCTTGGTTTCCGTTATGAGCTAAGGCTTGACCTTTACGTGGGTATGCAACCGGGCTATATGACACGGACTAGACCAAAAACCAACCAAAAGTCACGGTTTTGAAACGTGTGACACCTGGACCGTGCATCGGGTCGACACCGGGCCGCCATGGGAGGTTGGGATGATTCCGTGCGCGCCCGGAGCATCGTAAGGCCGTCCGTGATCGCAGCTGGAACCACCCTCGGGTTTGAAGGACGTGCGTGCAAAAGTGTACAGGATATATCAAAGTGCGCGCAGTGTGCGGTCTCCTAAAAATGTTCCTTTTTGAGTTAAAACAGAAATTTTCATAAATGTGTTTTAAAGGAATGATTTTCGGGACGGGGGAGAATGCAACACATAAGCACGTAAATTTTCTGGGAGCCCCAGTCAGTCATGGAGCTGAATAGCCCCAAGCTGCTATTTTTTCGGGTTGTTTCCCGTTCAAAGTATGCACAGATTCCAAGATGCAAATGATGCAATGCATGGTAAAAGAAAGCAAGCACGATTAATGAAATCGGCGATGGGAGTCTAACCCGCTCAAAGGGAAAAGCTTTCTTCTATATTTTTTTTTTTTCAAAATTTTTTTTCGAAAAGGGATACTGGTACGTGGGATTGTTAAACCACCTTGTTATCCCAAGCCCCGGGTTAGGGAGCGATACAGGAAGGGTAAGTGGGATCCACCTATATACCAAGTATCGACTTTTGTTTTGAAAATAAAAGCTTTTCTCCTTTGGGGTTTCCCCAGCGGAGTCGCCAAACTGTGAATGTGTGCCCAAAATTTTTGTTTATTGGAATTCACGCGAGTTTGAAGACATCCGAGTTATTTGAAAAACGGAGTCGCCACGCCATTTTGATTACCTCAAAACTTTGAAAAAAAGGTTTTATGGGTTCGGAGGTTAAGTTACCCCTTGGGAAGAACGTTTGGCGTTCACCCAAAGTGCCTTGCCGGAGCAAGTCTCCCTAGATTTCATTAATCGTGTGTGCTTGCGTGCTTTCTTTGTGTGCATGTGTTTGAAAATAAGGGGGGGGGGAATGTCCCAAGTTATCTTCCGGACGTACAAACCATTTGTTGGTTGTCGCTCGGGATTCCTTGGAATTTATGTATTTGGGATTATGATCCCGTCCTCATCTTATGACTTATGATCATCGCATTTTAAACCTCGGGACCCTCGGGACTTGCGTGATCGAGAGAATGACTCTCTTTTGGGTCAAAGATGAGGTTCTTTAGGAAGGAATGTCCTTAGCCCATCAATCCTACGCTTTAAGACGGTCGAGCTCGTATAGAGGCTTCATACTCATTCTTAAGCGATAATTGGAGATATAGGGTTCAAGGTTATCCTTTTCCTAAAGAAATCATGAACCTTTAATGGAAGGAACGATGCAAAGATGAGAACTTTTACACCGGTCCGTTCCAAGGTTGGGGGAAAGGGGAAATGCATGATGAAAATGACTCTTTAATGAAAAGATGACATTTTTAGGTTGCAAATGATGCACTTTGATTTAAAGAAATGATCTTTATGCAAATGATGCATAAAGATTTGATTTTTATGCAAATGATGCATTAGAAAAGGGGGTTTTGATGCAAAGGATGCATTTTTATTGAAAAAGATTTGATCTTTATATGCAAATGATGCATTAGGATAACATTTTTATTGGAAAATAGGGATTTTAGGTGCAAAGGATGCACCTTTATGAAAAAGACTACATTTTTATGACAAATGAGGTCTTAATGCATGCAAAGGGGGAAGGGGGTGATAAAGATATGATCTTTATGAATAAATGCCAAGTCCCAAGCAAGATATATGAATGCAATGAGCAAGTATATCAATTAAAATGCAAGGTTAGGGCGTGCGAGGTTACCAATCGTTTGCTTCGCTTCTTCGGACGGAGCTAGGAAGAGAGGTTCTTCTTGGGTCTTCAAGGAGGAGGGAGATGGCTTCTTGAGCTTCTTCTTCGCCTTCTTGAGCCTTGAGGGTTTTCTTCCACGTACGGACTGCTATGGAGTGTGTGTGTTTGATTGTTTGTGTTGTTGTTGTGTGTTGAAATGGGTAGAGGAGGGCTCTATTTATAGGCGATGCGGATAAGGCTAATGAAGCCGTGCGGGCCGCAGCCCTTCGCAAATGAGGCCGTGCGGTCTTATCCATTGTGACTCAAAGATTCTAGAACCATGCAAGGTGGCATTATTCTAGAAGCTTCTCCTAATTAAGAAAACGTGTTTTCTTAATTAGGAAGGCTCCTCTGACCCTAATTTAAATTTGGGACTGCTCTGGGACATTTCCGGAACACTAGGAAGGTCCGGGGAATTACCGGGAAATTTACCGAAATGTCGGGAAAATTAACCGGAAGGCATGAGCCAGATTTGGGTACTTACAGTGATGTGGTCATAACTGAGCAAGTATTACCAGTTGATTTGGTATGATTACCACATTGTGATTTTGATGTATACTTGGCCTAGATTGGTTAAGTAGTGGTTGTGCATTAATAGACTATCGTATGAAACGAGTCTTCTTTTCTATACCTAATTTGTCTATACGGTATTAGATGCAGATAAGCCTTTATGTGGTATCCTTGTTATATGTGCCTTAAAGATTAAAAATTTTTGATTAAAAAGTGTGAAGCTTAATTGGTATGTGGTAGACTTAGGTAAGAAGTCTTCGAAAAATGCTATGTGCTAATTAGGAAAATGGTAAATGTGCTTTCAGCAAAGTATTATATGACTCCAGGTTGGAAAGTGGAATTACGTATTGATTTAGTGTCAGGTTTAATGCCTATGTCAAAAGCACCTTATAGAATGGTCTCGATTTTGTTGTGGTTATAATGAGTAGAGTTTATCCTTATCTTGATGGCTTGTGGAAATTATTAGTGGCGACATCCTTGCTTATTTGAAGTTGAGAATATTATGAAAATCAATTGTGAGTTGTGTTATCTATTCTTCAAGAGAAGAATTTGTGTGTGAAGTTTAACCATTGTGAGTTGGCTTGGGAAAAATTACCATAATGAGTCCGTAGTTTCAAGGTTGAAAGGGGTGCTACCAAGGGAGTATCAGTAGATTCTTGAGAATTGTATTATTGTCGATGTAGTTAACCTGGAAGAAGTATCCATGATGTAAGATGCCAATAAGGGTGAATTATATGGGTAGAGATGAAGAATAGGTTGACTGCAGATCCGATCCCTTTTCTGACAGATGGATGTGAATTGGCGTTTTTAATTGCATATCAAGAGAAGGTTAATTTGTGATAACTTATGTTAGAGGAAGTGAACCAGGCAGAGCAGAATTTTCTTACTTTCAACTTGGAAGTGACTAAGATTATTTAGTGTTTTACAAGTGGAAATTTTAATTATGTGCAACTAAATCCGAGATGTGTTACCAAGTATAAAAGTTTAAAGTATTTGTTAACTCAGAAGGAATTTAACAATAAGCAGAGTCGAGGGTTGAAATTATTAAAAGACTTAAATTGTGTTATATCTTGCTATCTGGGAAAGTTATTGTGATTGCAATTGCGATTAGCCGAAAGGCTTATGTGTCAACAAGTATATCCTTTGAGTTGCATGGTGAAATATTATTGCGAATATTCCAGTTATACATATAGTGTGGAGACTTTAGAGGAAGTTCAACCATGATTCAGAAGTTAAGAGGATTATCGGCTAGTTTCAAGATGGGGAGACCAAGGAATTTGTATCGAATGGGGATGAAAATTTAACCTTCAACTCGGAATGTGCGTACCGTTGCTGCAAGAGATTAGAAGACCCGTTTTAGAGGAAGACCATGGATCTAGAATTGTGATTCATCAGGAAAGTTCGAAGGAGTATCAAGATTTGAAGAAGAGTTAGAAGATTCGAATGGGAAAGCATTGCGATGGAATTTTGTAACTGGACTACCTTCATCGTCGATGAAGATGGGTGTGTTGGAGTAATGGGGAATAGATAGATCAAGTCAGTTTACCTTCTACCTATATCAATGAAGTATTGGAGAGAGGAATTAAAACATTGTGCATGCGGGAGATTAGTGGATTTCGTGGAGCACCAATCAACATTTTACCAGATCGGTATCGAGGATTCATTGTGCTTTTGGGAAGCTGGGTGCAAGGTTTTGAGTTCCAAGTCGAGTTTCAATGATGCGTTTCATCCTCAGGCAGATGGGCAGACAGGGAAGACTATTCAGATTCTTGAGAATAAGTTGTGTGTTGTGTGATGGATTTATTTTCAACTTGAGAAGTTTATTTATCCTTAGTGAGTTTGCGTATATTAGTAGATTTCAGTTCAGTATTGAATTGGTAACGTATGGAACATTGTATGGGAGAAATTATCTTTGTGATTCCTCATGTGTATGAAGTTCTTCAACTAATGATGATTAAGCGGATTTGACTTATTTGGGGGGAAACGTTGAGAGTTATTAGATTCACAAGTCCGAAATTAAACTTTTAGAGTATTCAGGTTGTGAAAAATGAGATAATAATAATACTATTGAGGAAACTATTTGAAAATGTAATTTGATTGTGGGGAAGGTTACCTTCTTTAAATTGATCAGTAAGGTAAGCACGTTTAAAATTCGGGACGAATTTTCTTTAAGGGAGAGTGAGTGTAACGACCCTAACCCTAGGCACTAATTTAGCATCATATTGTGTGCTTTTAATATTATTGTTAACATTATGTGTTCATTTTTATGTACTTGATTTCTTATATTAGGATAAAAGGATAAGAAAATAAAATAAGGTTCTAGGGGAAAATATAAAAATAGAAAATAAATAAAGTATGAGATGAGGTTAAATTGTGGGGAAAGAAATTAGAGTAAAGGGTTTATTTTTATGTCTTGGAATTTGAAGATATAGCTAATTGTTGTGAAAGCCTTGGGATAGTAAGGGTGGGGGACCATTTTCCCTAAATTCCTCCCCTTCCCCCTCTAAAGTCAATTTCCACCCATACCTCCCATACCTTCCCTCACTCTCCCCATACTTTCTCTAACCTCCTCCATCATTCTTCTCCATCTTCCTCTCTTACCATTCTCCATGGAAGATCCATAGTGAAAGCCTCTCTTTCCAAGACTTCTACCAAGTTCATTACTTTGCCATTTTCAAATCAAGTTGTCCTTTTGTGCTTGGATCATTTAGGGGAGTTCATCAAACCAAGAAAATCATCATTTCATCTTGTATTGGCTAAGGTGATTTATTATGACCCTTCCCTTCTTTAAATGTTCATGAAGATTAAATGTTGTTATTGATGTTCTAATGACTAGATGATGCTTGGGAAAACCTTCTTGGCTTGAGGAAATTGTGGGTTTATAGAGAATGTTGTGGTTCATGGAAGTAGTAATGATTTAGGTTTAGGGCATGGTACTTTGGAGATTAAATGAGTTATAAGGAAGTAATAGAGTTAGAAAATTCCTTTAGGTTCATAAATTAGAAGGCACTTGGTTGGAACTTTTGATTTTTGGGAATTTGTTGTTGTTGTTACTGCTACTGCCTGTTCTGGGCCGGGGCACGAGTCGTGCCCTTGGCCAAGTCGTGACCACGAGTCGTACCTAGAAGGTCCAATCGTTCTGAGTGACTTAAGGGAATGAGCACGAGTCGTGCCCTGAGGCACGAGTCGTGCCATGTGGAGGTCACGAGTCGTGACTTGGTTAAAGGGAAGTCGTGCCTTGTTTGGGGACGCCAGAATCAGTGAAGGGTCAAATGGGCACGAGTCGTGCCCTGGGGCACGAGTCGTGCCCTGGCCTGGTTTCTCACATCAACTTTAGAGCTGTTCAAACATAATCAAACTCGAACCAAAATGAAATCTCTTTAACCTAAATTAAAGTAGAATACTTTGGCTACACAATGACGTCTTATTTGGTCAAAATGGATTTGTGGAAGTAGTTTAAACATGGTCCAGAAAATGGTTGATAAGCTTGATTAGTAACTTCACCAAAGTAGTTCAAACTTGGGAAATAGATCTTGAACCTTTATTAAGTTTATTCGAGGTTGTATAATGACTATGTAGGAATGGTTTATGATACATAGTGGCCTTACTTGCCCCATATACTTGGTGATTGGTTTGGATAGTGTAGAAGCTATATGTTACACTATTGTGCTAACTTGGGAAGGTGTGTTTATCACATTGTTTTATTATTATCCAAGTGTGGATTTATGTGCTATGTGTTAACTTGTTATCCCAAGTGTGGATATATTCATTATATGGTTGCATGGTTATCCCAAGTGTGGATATGATTATCATAAAGGTGTATTGTTATCCTATTTGTGGATTTATTAATTATACTGTTACCCTACTTGAATACATATTCATTGATGGTGATATACTTAGTGTATTACATAAATGTTACATTATGATATGGGTTGAACATGAGTATATTTTACCATGTGGCTACATTGCTTATCCCTTTTGTGGATTATATTTCAAGTATCTATTATGTGCTTGAACGTGTTTATATTTTATGTGATTGGGGGTATCATGGAATTCAATCAATTATTGATTTGTTCTATAAGTGATTGAAGGTTCATCATACCTGTGACCTCTCCCCCTCTGTGGCCACAGACTGGGGTTATAGCATCTGTATTGAGCCAAAAGCCTTACAGAATTGCTACTATATTATATGGTTCCCTGGAAAACGGGTCTTATAAGATGTGGATATGCCTAAACAGTTCACAGGAGATGAGTTATAAACATAACTGTCTCGGTTATATGATATTGGTTCTGGTGGATATGCATTCACAGAAATAGTGGAGTATTATGCCCACAGTGATACGACTTATGGTTCAGACGGGAAAGGTAAACAGAGGTAACGGAAGGTGTTTACTGTTTTACCAATATGTGAGATGTACCTTGTTATGTGTTGCATCTTACCTGGCATATTGCTGCATTAATAATAGCTTGCTGAGATTTATTCTCACCCCTCTTCCTTTAATATTTTTAGATCCTGAGACAGGCGGACCGGCCAAGTGAGGACGGAAAGGAGTTTGGACGTGGTATTTTGGGATTTGTCGGGGTACGTATAGGTTGGCGTAGAAGATGTAGTTCATATAATTCCTTTATGGAGTTTGTATGTATAAAGCTTGATTTCTACGTTATAACCAAAGTCTTTTGTAATTAAAACAGGTTGTTACTTTTAAAGTTATTCAACTCTTCCTTCCATGTAGAGAGGAATGAAGTTATTTTGAAATGGTTATGTCCAGTATGTTTAAGTTGTAAGTTAAATCAAAGTTTTAAAAAGTTTAGGTGGTTTGAGTCCTTTTGGGGACGCTCTAGCTCGGGACACGGGTTAGGTTTCGGGTTGGGGTCCTCACACATCTCCTTGAGGGTGCTCAACATAATGAGATTGACAGAGCTGCCCCATCGACCAGGATGCGCCTGATGGTACAATTGGCGATCTGTAAGGAAATTACTAGGCCATCATGATGGGGTTCCAGTAAATTATCTCGATCACTCTCATCAAAGGTGCTTGGCTCCTGGCAAGGTGTCGACATCCTGGGTTGTCTTTCTGGCTTCTCCTCTTTTCACTCCTTAGCATGTCGCTTTGCGGCAGAATAGGATGTGCCACAAATTTATGGACCTCCACTAATGAAATTGATCACCTTCGTTGATGTTGGGGGAGAGACTGATCTTTTGACTTCATGTGGAGTTTCTGCATTTTCTGCCTTCTTCTTTCTGGATCCCAGCAACTCCTTAAGATGTCCCTTTGAGAGCAGGTAGCTGATCTCCTTTCTTAGTGCAATGCAATCTTCTGTAACATGACCAAAGTCCTTATGGTAAGCACACCATTTCGACTTGTCACGCCATCCCGTGGTCTTATCTGTCTTCTTTGACCATCTGGCTTTGTCTCCTGTGTTGCCCATCGTACGTAGTACACCCGAAATGTCAACAGAAAAACAATAATCAGAAATGTTAGGCACATTATCACTATCTTCATCCTCACCCTCTATTGAATTAATTTTGCTGTTTTCAATTCTCGGATAAGGATTGGAACGGTTGTTCCTGCGGTTGAATTAATCGACAACTTGGATGAGGACTTCGATCTTCGCAGCTCATCTTCTTCCAGTCTTATGAATCTTAGAGCCCTGCTCCTGACTTCTTCCAACCGTTTACAAGGAGTCATCACCAGATCTTGATAGTACTGTGAATCCTTCTTTAGCCCCATTTTGAATGCTTCGTACATTGACATGTCAAGATTGGGGATTTCTAACACTTCTTTATTGAACCGGTGGACATATTCTTTCAGAGTCTCATTAGGCTGCTGGGTCACATTGTAGAGGTCACTTGTCAGCTTCTCGAATTGTTGACTGCATGAGAACTGATTATAGAACATGTTGATTAGCTGGGCACATATGAACCAATTGAGCCTAGGGGTTGCCTAATCATCCATTTGAGAGCTGGTCCAACCAAGGTCGATCCAAATCCTCTGCACAAGCAAGCCTCCCTGAATTGAAGCGGGATATGAACTATGTCCATCTTTTCTTGATAGTGGGCAACAAGCTCCTCTGGATCTGTGCTGCCATCATACAACTTCATGGATGGAACACTGAAACGCTTTGGGATGTCGACATTTGCAATTGTTGGGACAAACCGGGACTGATTGTAGCAGTTCTGAGTCACTGGTTGGATTGGAGGAGTTATGCCTGGCACGTTCATTATCAGCTCCCTGAGATCCTGCATCTGTTTGGCTAGTGGGTTTTCCGCAAAAGGGCCAGCCATAGGAATATGATTGAAATTATTATTATTGAAAAGATTATTCAGCAAACCAGAGTTGTCCGTGGTAGTTGTGACAGTGGTGTTGTCAATGAATGGAATGAACGGGGTAAATCCTGCTGAAGGTAGCGTCATTAGGGTGTCCCCAGACAAGGATGTCGACATCATTAAGGGTGTCGACTGATGAGTCTGAGGTGGAGCACCCATTGGGATAAATTCACTCTGAAGCGTAGATCCTTCGGTGTTGTCGAAGTTGAGGTTCCTTGCACGCTATGGTGAGATGTTTTCTAGCCGAGAAGCGATGAGCTGTTGATCCCTCTGCATCTTAATCATGGAATTGGCCAGCACTTTTGAATTGTTATCTTGCTGATCTAGCCTCTGATTCAACCTGGTCAGGATACTCTGGATGTCAGCATCCACATTGGAAGAGGTCGCCTCCTTTTGTGGAGCCTTAGAAGGTTACGTCTGCTGAAGTCCCGACTAAGGAGGTGGCGGCAATAAGGTGGTTCTACCACCTGATGTTGGAGTGACAGCGGTACCCTTGCCGGCGGCGGACACATTGGGAGGGGTTGACATGACGAACTCTTTTAGGAAATGATCCAAATAATCAATAAACCAAGCGGCCCCTCGGTGGGCGCCAAATTGTTTTGGTAGAAAAACAATAACGTAGAATCTTAACTTGGCAAGTGTATGAATTTAAATAACAAGGAGGGGACTTTGGAGTTCGATTAAATGGAACAAAGACATGAAAGTAAAGAGTGACACAACGATTTGTTAACGAGGAAAACCTTAGAGATAATAACCTCTTCGAAAAAACCCCGGGAGTTAGGTCTCCAACCTTAAATGTTTCACTATAAGAATTGAGATTACAACTGCAGAAGATGATGAAGAGGATTACAAATGATGTGTGCGTAGTGTGTGTAAAAGAACGTGTATTTTTCCGTCTCTATCTCCCCTTAAATAAGAACAACTATTAACAGGTAAGAAGTAGTTCCTATAATCTCGGCATCCAAGCTTATCTCCTCAACGTCCACAAGACCAAGTCCACTTTGCCGTTGAAGAGAGGTTGAACGTGCTTGAAAGTATCCCGTGTTTATCTCTCTTATTTACTGTAAAATAATAATAGAAATATTATAAAAAAATGAATTAGTAAATATTAAGTAATACTTACAGTGAAATAACATCTTGACATGCAGGAGCAACTGAAGATGTCACCATGCTAAAAAATACCCATAACAATGTTACCCCGCGTTCTAGCAACCATCCAAAAATACCACAATGGAGTTCAAATATACCAACTATTGATTTCAAATATATCAAAAATGGAATTCACATGTACCAACAATCGGATTCAATAACAACACTAATATTCAAGAAAATCCTAATTATTTCAATATATACAAACTAAAAACAAAGCATATACACAAATCAAAGCAAAAACCTAATTTTTGAGACTAATTCAACAAGTATCCAATTCGAAGCAAAATCATCAAAGCTTATAACATATTTCAACAAGTATCAAAATCAAAGCATATACCCAAATCAAATCAAATACTTCATTTCAACAATGAAGAATGATAAACTTTGATATAAAATTACAATGAAGAAATTAGATGGTAAAAATCGAATTTGATAATTTGAATCGCAACCGTTTTCTTCTTCTCACTTCTCCCTTACTTAGGCACAATTGGTTATTTTTCTTTCTTCAGCTTGTAAGCCGCCGCTGCTGCTAGGTCTTTTTTTAGAACTAGCTACACCATGTAGCGAGTTTCATATCCGAGTGAAATCGCTACATGGTGTAGCGATTTAGGTTACGACTATTAGCAATTAAACACCAATGAGATTAACCATAATTTAACTAAACTCGATACATAGTGTAGCGAGTTTTAAAAGTGAGATATTTCGAAAAATAGTTTCAAATGTGAGTTATTTTGACATTTATAATTTTAAAATGAAATTATTTGAGAAAAAAATGAGAAAATGTTGAGAGATACGCAAAATCAAAATATTAATGGAGTAAGATATAAGATTTGAGAAAAGAAAAAGAATGTCCAAATTGGATGGTTGGGAGTAAAAGACTTTTGCATTTGAGTATTTTAAAGACCGGATCAAATTATTAGTTGGGTCTGAGCTGACATTTTGTGTATTATAATGCCAAGTGCACATTACACGTCATCTTTAATCGATATTTAACTAATTAATTACAATATTTTTTCTTTAGTCTTCTCCTAAAACAAGTTGGAAAAAATACATTATATATTTAGTTTTGCTAAGTTGACCCGACGAGGATTTTATGTTTTCTTTAAACCCGCTAGAAAATGACATTTTAATGTTCTATGGAAACGGACAAATAAGAGTAGAACGCGCAACATTGACCATTTTTTGATCTTCTACATTTTTACCTGTTATTTTCTTCGAAATTTCCATCTCTATCTACATAGTCATTACATTACACTATCTAATACTCCCTCCGTTCCATTTGAAGTTTCATTTTTTGTCAAAATGAATGTTCCGTTAAAAGCTTCACCTTTTCTAAAATGACATAGAATATTTACTATTCCACCCACTCATTCTTTCTCCTACGTTACTTTTATACTCATAACAACAATTAACTTTACTATTCCCTCCACTCATTTTCTCTCCTATTTTACTTTTATACTCACAACACTTTCTCCACTAACCTTTTTTCTTAATTTGCATGCATACTCAAAAAGGTGAAGTAATAAATGGGGGGGGGGGGGAGGGAGTATGTCTATTGTTTAGAACCAATTTATGTTGATAAAATGGACATTATATTGCATAGTGTAACACACGACGACGTCTATTAATATTTATATAAAGATAAACAGCCAATAGTTGAAAATTATGCAGTAGTATATGTGTAACCAATTGTATTGGTCTACTCTACGGTATTTAGGCAAGATAATGACCTTTAATTTATCAAGTTTATATACTCAATCCACCATTTTACTCCCCTCCCTCCCTCCCTTTAAAAATAAAGACCAGTTGTAGTTGTTGCCACTAAGTTAATTTAATGCAACAAGGCAGGCCGGGTTGAAGACATTATTCATCTATTAGTTTTGGTGACCCGATCCGATCCAATCCAATCCATGAAATCTAATATTTTTATTTTGTACAACTAGTAACAAAGTTGGTGAGGAGGTTTCGTCACACTTTTTCATTAAGTAAAGGTAATACTAATATCTTCTTTTCACTCAAATACCATAATCAATCACAACCATTTGTTTGAAGAGATTTGAGTCGTTGAAACAAGAGAAAATTACGTCCTAGTCTATCAATATAACATAATTTATATTTTAAGACAATGATTTATTATATTTACCTCCTAATCCTACCCCATAAAATAATTAACCATATAATCCCTCTAACAATAAATAAAAATCTCACCACTCTCAAATTACACCCACATTTTCATCTACACAAATAAAACCCACCCTCTCTCTCTCTCACACACGTCATTCTCTCTCTTTCACTTTCTTTCTCTGCCCTCAATCTCTCCGATCACCCTTCGACACCTCAGGGGCGGACACAAGGGTTAGTAAAGGAGTGGCGGTGAACCCCCTCACATTCTCGTTGCAGTTCAAGTTTTTTTTAAATCTATTCTTAAGTTCACCCCCCACTTACCAGCTCCACCCCACCCCTTGTAGAAGGAGAGAAAAAAAGAACAGACGCCAAATTAACCTTTATATTATTGATGAAATGGAGCTTTGGGCCTCTGATTCGAAATTTGTATGTAGAAGTATCGATCGATGGAGAGAATGAGAAGAAGGAAGAGTGTCTTTAGATAAGTAATTTCAATAAATAATCACCTATAAAGAAGAACAAGAAATTCATGGGGTATAGTTTATGCCATATTCCGTCTTTTTCATGTTTGTCATACACATAAGAGAAAAATTGGCGAGGAGGTTAAACGAAAATGGCCATGGCGATGGGCACCAATTCAGAGTGGGTTACAGAGTGTTTTTGTTGTGGGAATAAATTGGGAAAGGTGAGAGAAATTGAGAGAAACTTGTGGTTAGTGGTAGGAGTGGTTAAGGTAGAATATAATTATTTTAAAATTTGTCCTCCATAAAATAGATTGTGTTATTTTAAAAGGGTAAAATTGCCATCTAATAAAATTATTTAAATTTTAAATTAGCATTTTGAAATGATGTACCAAAGATATTTAAAGAAAAATATTTTGTTTTATATAACTTTGTTTTATAAAGTGATTCATTTTTTGAATTCTCCGTTTTTAAATATTTGCAACAGACTGGGCATGATAGAACAGATGCTATGCAAAAACGGTTGAAGAAAAGAAAAAAGAATTAATTTTTGAAACTTTTCGGTAATGTAATTTGTGCACCCTCTTAACTTTGTTCCTGGGTCCGCCACTGCGACACCTCCGACAGGCGACAACCCCTTCCACCTCCGCCTCCCTCTTCCCTTCCTCCACACCTTCGACCACCCCACACCTCAACCATGCTTCGCCAACTCCGGCGACACCCTCTCATTCCCAACTCCGGCAAACCCCTTCTCTCTCTCTCCGGCGACCGTCTCCCTCCCAAACTCCGGCGAACGTCTCATCAACTTCGGCGTTTGTCTACCCCACCTTAGTTCACCTTCTTCCCTCGCACCTCCGGCCACACACAACCCACCTTATTTCGACCAACTCGCTGACCATCTTCTCCCCGCCGGCGACACTTTTCCCATCTTCCTCCATTCGAGCTTGCAGCTGCCATAGATCCATCAGATCTGGTTTGTTTTCTCTGATTTACTTCGAGATCTAGCCTTTCAACATCTCCCTCTTCTCCGGTCACCATCTCCTTCATCGCCGGCCAAGATCCATCGCCGGCCATGTTTTATATCACCGGAGTCTCGCCGACAATAGAGAGAAGATACAGGTGGATTACTGAAGATGAGGATGGTTTACTGAAGATGAGGATGGTTTTTATATCAGATCTGAACATAAACAGTAATAATTTGAGTTAATTTTGAGCGTGTCTGGTTTGTATGGCTTTTCTAATTCCAGCAGTGTGTTTTTATATTTGCTACTGCTTTGCAATTTAAGAGTTAAATGATACAGTATGCGAAAATGATTGTAGATCATTCTCATTGGTTTAAGTAGGGTTTTCGACCTTACTGTGCTTATGTTAGGAAGAATAGGAATTATGAAATCAACAATAATTTGTACTCAGCCTCTTGAGACACTCGAATACAGTTAGATGTCTAGTGAATCGGTCGCCGGAATTGATGGTCGCCGGAGTTGATCGTGTTCTTAGTAGTTTAGTTGACAACTGAGAACTTACTGATAAGTTCTCAGTTGTCTAGTCGCCATAGTTGGTGATCGCCGGAGTTGATTGTGTTCTTAGTGGAGACAACTGAGAACTTACTGATAAGTTAAGTTCTGAGTTGTTTGATCGCCGGAGAGGTCGGCGGAGTTGGTGGTCGTCGGAGTTAATTGTGTTCTTAGTAGTTTAGTTGACAACTGAGAACTTACTGATAAGTTAAGTTCTCAGTTGTTTGGTCGCCGGAGAGGTCGGCGGAGTTGGTGGTCGCCGGAGTTAATTGTGTTCTTAGTAGTTTAATTGACAACTGAGAACTTACTGATAAGTTAAGTTCTCAGTTGTTTGGTCGACAACTGAGAACTTACTGATAAGTTAAGTTCTCAGTTGTTTGGTCGTCGGAGAGGTCGGCGGAGTTGGTGATCGCCGGAGTTAATTGTGTTCTTAGTAGTTTAGTTGACAACTGAGAACTTACTGATAAGTTAAGTTCTCAGTTGTTTGGTGGCCGGAGAGGTCGCCGGCGTAAAAAAAAAAGAAAAGAAGCTGGAGTGGTCGTCGGAGTGGTCGCCAGAGTGGTCGCCGGAGTTGGTCGCCGGAGTTGATGATTGCCGAAAGTGTTGACGGAAAAGATGGGGAGGGGGTGACCTAAGGTGAGGGTGGTTGGAGAGAAATAAAATTTGATAAAGAGGGTGGACTTTGTAAAATGATAGGAGGGTGAACTTAGTAAAATTCTAGAAGGGTGTAATTATTAAACTAGAAATTATATGATTAAGCAAAATATAACTTGTACTAGTACTAGGAGATAGTATTGCTTTGTTAGAGGGATTATACGGTAAATGCCCTTGAAACAACTAAACTCAATCACAAATCTCAAATGACACCCCCACAATCACTGGACTATTATTAAGTCTTGATTGATACTTCATGTTTTATCAAATTAATTTTGCAAAAGTCAACTTGTTGGGTCATGCCTCCATCATTAATATTTAAAGTTCAACCTTGCTTCATTTAATTTTTTAACCCTTGGTCAACTTATCAATCATGCTCAACTATGCTTTTCCCATTTATATATACAACCACCTTTATCCTCCAATCTCTTTTAACTTTTCAAGTGAACCACTCACAAAATACAGATTCTTCTCTTCTTGTGTATTCAAGTGTTGTACTGTACAACAGCTCATGCCTCACCAGCTGTACAGTACAACATTTCATTAGACAAAAACCAACAACCCATATTATGAGATTCTTCCGATAAGCAATGCAATGGATACTCATCCAACAGAGGACAGGACACTAGTAATATCAAGATATATAACTTTCTCATTTCCAACCAACCAACAAAATTTCACCTCCTTGTGATGCTGTAATGGATTTTGCTCATTACGTGATGATTGAAAACATAAATTACAACAAGAAAAAAAATGAAACAACAGTTTAGACATTCTACGTATACGCCCACCAGGCAGGAATGTCGGTGTTTCTTACTAATGAATGAATGAACATCACCTTTCGTGGACGCTCAGTCATCATCTGCACAAATTATCCTTAGAAACATCAGTTCAGCAAAATATATGTTTCTTTCCAGGCACAAAACTGGTAAAACACACTCGGGTATAAATGTTCAAAATCAACATGAATGGGGACTGTAATGTTGTATAGAATGTCAGCCCTACAACTAAGTGGTGGGACCTCTAGTTTCAACCAATCAACAATTACCAATTAGTATTGTTTCCAAATTGTTTGTGTCACCCTAGCACTACTCATGTCACTGAGACACAGCTGGGCAGATGGCCCTTGCGGACATGTCCAGTAAGCCAAAGTAGATTGCACAACTGTCCATTTTGGTATCTTAGTGTTGGTTCAACAAGAAGAAAGGTCGAAACATGCAAAACGAGCAATTTGAATTAGTTTTCGCTAACAATCCTACAGTTAAAAAGGTCTAGTATTATCTCTTCAATTATTTTGGCTGCACGCAGTGGAGGCTGTTTTCCCAGATAAGGTTGCCTGCTTTTACTTTCAGTGTCTTTTTATGTTACTCTCAAATATGTTACCAGACTACCAGTACAACTTTTGGAGGGAAATGAAACACTTCACGTCTGCTCCACTTGGCCACAACATGACAACATAGATGGTAGGTTGGGGTTTTGGGGGGGAGGGGTCCTCGTGTAATCCTACAAATATGCAATTAAAAACTCAATGAACTTCTAATGCGCCTTGAAGGACATATTACAGTTCCAAACTCACCGGTTGACTTGTCAACATGTACAAAGAAGCTTGCAGCAACAATGAGATAGCAAAGAATCAGCATCAAGCCTTTGAAATAGTTTGACGTTCCTTCCTGCAGCCACAAAAAATATACTCATGATCTTCACCACCACCAAGGGATAATCATATAGCAATGAGTTAAAAATGATTTGTGCTATGAGAAGTAAAAGGACTTTGACACTTAAGGGCTTAATGCTGGTCATTGGTCTTCAAATTTACTTTATGTGGTTCAACTCTTATGTTATCCTTGAGAATTAATGGTCATTAGCCCTAGAATAATCTGAAGGGTGGATCAACATATCGCCTTGAGTTGAGTATCTAGATTATCTGAAGAGACATGCAAGAATATCACATCCAGTGCCTAGAAGCGCAGAAGCATCCATAATATTATAAATACTTTGCATTTCAGCACTTGAAGACAGTGATTGATTGAATGACACAGTGATTGATTGAATGACACTGAAATTGTTTTTGGTACAGGAGGTGTAAGAGCCATAGGTGTAAAGCCTAGTTTTTCCCCAGCCCTCTTGACCCTCTTCATTTCTCCCGCATTTTTATTTTCTATCAATTTATCCAGCTAAAACAGATTCACAAGTCTTATTCTCTATTAAAGTCTTCTTTAAATATCCAAAATTCCAGGAGCAGAAACAAGATACATCCGAGTTGTAGTCAATGGTCAGTGGGAGGGCATAGACTGGTTACTTAAACTCAATATGGGCTGCAATCAATCGGACCATCCGACCAATCCCTCATTCGAAAGAGGCAATGTTTCTAATGGAGAAAAAAACAGCTAAAAAGCCATTTTTTTTATTTGAACAATAAGGGGTAATATCAACAAGCAATTCAGGTGCCGACATCTTGTTGCACTTCCACAAAGACAGAATACTTGATTCGCCCAAATGTAATTTCTATGGGGAAATTACAATTTTTTTATTTGTCCTGCACTTGTTTTTTTCCTTAACACCCTCAATTTCGTTTTTTATTTGACAAAATAGAAAAGGATAAAAGAGGTTGTGAGTAAGCACTTGATAGAGACCTCAATGTTGTTTTAATTTAGTCATGCACATAAGAAAGTGTCAGAGAACCAAACCTGCAGCATAAATGCCACCACTAACACTGTGATAAAAAGTGTAGCAGTCTCAAAGAGCTGAAAATTTAAGTCCATAGGCTGCCCCATAAACCAACCCACAACTACACAAAAGGGTATCTGCAGTTATCAACAGCAGATCATCAAACTTACTATTAATCATCATGGCAAAAAAAAAAAAAGTGCAGTGTGGAATTTTTGTACTTTGTCTCCCCACAAAACAAACTTCAACAACGAACATCCCATTACCTATTACCATAGGCTGAATAGTGAGTGTTTACAAGAATCACTCTACATTTCAATTATTAGCACCAATGCTGCAAAAGGATTTATAACCTTACCACAAACATTGATATCTGAGTGGATGAACCAATTGCGACTCCAATAGTGATATCCTACGAAAATACAGTGAATTAGTGAAAGTAGAGAGCTTGACAGGAGTGTAAAGTTAATTTTTCTAATTTCCTCAAGTACTCACAAGCTTGTCCTTCATGGCAAACATGATAGCACTTGCATGTTCTGCTGCATTGCCAACAATTGGAAGCAGAATGACACTGATAAAAGCCACAGGCATATTCCATGAGTCTGATGCTCCCTAAAAGAATGCCAACAAAAACATCAGTATTATCCATTTTCACAAACACAAGGTCACCTTTACAACTTAAAGAGGAAAAAACAACATAAAAATGACTGTTAACAAGTAAAGTTTCAAGGAACCAGAGATACTGAGCGTAACAATATATAAATGCACGCTGAAATGACCTGGTCAGAAGCTGTATTGACCAGCAGATTTTAGTACGATTGAGCAAGGTCTAACCAAGCTAGGTAAGTGAGGGTAAACCCACAAGGACAAAATCAACTTGAAACAGTTCAATGTCCTTATTATGTATAAATATCCATTGGCAATATCATGCTGAGATTGGAAGTGTTAATTGTTAAAAGGAGGATTATGATAGTACAAATGCTGGTTGAGTGAATCACATGTTTTAGTGAATAAATCAAGAAAAAAGTTAAGCTTCAATTGGGTTCTGGTGCTCGATGCAGAGAGAGAGAGAGAGAGAAAGGTGTCACGTGAAACTGAAACGGACGGTCCAGTGAAGGTACACATGTAATCTAAGATTTTTTTACATGGAAATTTCAATCTTTTACATATATAGATAGAGTTACCTCCATGAAACATTACTGTATAAAGATGTCAAACAAGAATGAATCAGATTATCAGACATCCAGATAATTTAGGCACCAAGTTGGTTTAGGTTACCTGTATTGCATCAACGAGATATCCAGATAGTATAGACACCCATGCAGTCAAAACTGTAAGCCAGCCGATCGCTTCCCACTTCGTAATCTCGGGAGCTTCTTCTTCGTCGGAATCTTCTGTATTGCTTTCATTTTCCTGCAATCAGTACCATAAGTTATAATCAAAGATAAACGGATACATTCTTTTAAAGTTTATGATTCTACAGAGGTAATGCAAGACATGGATCGGATTTTGACTTCATAATAGTTTTTCTTCCACTTTTGCTGGAAATCAAATGCTTCATTTTTTGACAGAATTTTACCTATTATCCTAAAAATATTAATCATTTAAATTCCTGCACTAGCTGGTATTTACGCCAAAATAATATGCCCTCTCAAAAGCTTACACAAGAAGAACTCACCTCCTCGATGACACTGTAAAGTTTAAGCTGGCTCTTAAGCTGAAAGAATAGATAGCTTGCATAGGCAATCAGCATTATACAGCTGCTAAATCTTGAAAGTGCCATCTCCGACTTCCCAAAATGGACCTCCGTGTGTGTAAAGTGAAGAACGGCTGGAAACAGGATACCCATCACCGCCATTAAAAGCAGTCCTGAATTCACCACGGCAGCTGCCTGAAACAATTTGACACAGGTAAAAAGTTTTCTCTTAGAAGCCGGGGGATGATCTATGATAAATTCAACTTCAAACAAGTCGTTGAGAGCATATTATGAACTAAATGCTTCCCAATAAATCATAACAACCAACCTTGTTAAAAACCTGGACTTTCTGATGATGAATAATCCCACCAGTAAAGAAGGCACAACCAAGCACTAATAGCATATTCGACAAAATGGAACCAAGTAACGATTGCTGAACAACCCTAATCATCCCATTCCTCAATGCATATATAGAGATAATCATTTCTGTCGCATTGCCAAATGTGGCATTTAATAGACCTCCAACTGCAGATCCAACCAAAAAACTGATTCAAGGATGCAGAAAACCAGGGTCACAAGAATAGAAGAATAGTAATTAAATGATTTCTTCAAGTGACTTGATTACTATTGCTTCATTTTCTGTCAGTACGTGCAATATACTTGTCCCAGCTTTCTAGGTAACACCAGCATATCCAAACGAATTTGTGAGAGACCTACTCCATGACTTTAAACTAATGCATTTGCATCTATCCTAACAACAGCCAAGGAGTATACTTATGTTCATTTTCCACGAGAAATAATGTGAGATATTAGTATGCACCTGTATCCCCAGTATAGAATGAAAGCTGCCTGCAAAAAAACAGTTAAGAGAACTGATCAACTGAGTCGGTAAGTTTGGAAGGAAAGGCAAATTGACAGATATGGAGGACTTCCAGGTTAATGATATAAGGGATATACTCACTCAGTCGCATAACCCAGCCGCTCCGCTAAAGGTGTGATGCCAACTAAGCTGAAGAAGAAGACCCATCCCTAGCATACACAAGAGACTCAGGAAATTTAAATTGCGAGAAAACAAAGAAATGAGGTACTTTTGACCATTTTCCTTCCAAAGTGGATAAAAAATTCTACGGAGAAAACAGAAGGACAGCTAGGGTTGTGTTTCTTACATGTTTTCCTGTTAGGTAATGCATCATTATTGCTAGGGGGCCAAAAGGAAGTAAAACATTAATCTTTGCTTTGATCAAGACCACGTAGATACTACGTAAAGGGCTGAAATGAATTGTTCTAAACATCCATGTACTCGACGAATTTGCAGCAGATGCGATATGAGATGTCTCAAAATGCAAAGACTGCTTTTTGTCATTGGCTTGTGATGGGTTAAAAGGGAGTTCCTCGTCAGATTCAAGATCAACCTTCTCTTCTTTTGATCCCATCTGTACAGAGCCCACCTGCATAGGGATCATCTGTATACACAGAAAATCCCAGTAGAAACCAAGTACTGCATAAGTGCTACATCAAAGGTAATCTCGTGTTATAACAAATTCAATCAAAGTGAAATGTGCTTACCTTAAGCAAAAGTAATCTCTAGCATCAATGCAGTAAGTCAGCTGAGAGAGCTCGATCACTTAAAGTTAGTGTGTCACTGCAAAGATGGTCAAAATTAGAAGCGTAACAATCAAAACCAACTGAACTCAACCTTATCCTCTTATGAATATATTACTATGATTCTATAGAGTTTGAGCTCCTTTCAGAAATCAAGCATAAAATATTCAAAAGAGGAGCTTCTGAAACATATTTTGCATAAGAATCCAGCTGGTTGGAGTGTATGACTTCTTTATATGTCAGAGAATTGGTGCACCTTATTGGGTTAACATAAGATTCATCCTCGTTTCACAGCACACTTCCACCGTTAACTACCAACATGCATTACTTTCCTAAAGCCACATCTCAAAAAAACTAAGTTAACTCACTAAGATGGGTAAGTGGATAGAATCTAAGCACATATCCTTTCCACGGAACTTGTACCAATTCCACCTTAAGGAATGTTGAAATGAAATTCTGCATTCGTTGACATGGCTGATGATAATCATATCACCTCCCTCATAACCTGGAGGGATACAATATTATGACTGGCCAAGTAAACAGAAACTTTAGGAATGGGCTAACTTGACTAATCAAATACATCCACACTAGGTTCGATGATGGGTGCCGGAGATGTAATCCTTGATCCCTCCAAACAATGGATTTCCGTATTTAGTTTCTTGAGGAGGTTCAATCAAAACGTATAGTGTTGTGTGCTCTCTCTTAAAAGTTAAAATCATGAACATACTTTTTCCTTCATTGCTTTATCTTTTGGACCACGTTGCTTTTCAATAAAATCTTCTCTACTGTTGAGCTGCTTCTGAATTCATGTCTGAGCTTTCAGTATGGCCCAGCTAGCTTTCCATTGGCATTTACAGCTTTTATTTGATGATAGTTTTCACTTATATGTGCTACTTCCTACTTTCATTTAGATAGGAATGGTGCTTGGCGGTTCCACGCTTTTTTTCAGTTGACATGAATATGGGTGAATTGCCTCTAAGCTGCCTTAAAATTCTAAGCATCGAAGTAAAGCTTATCTAATAATTTAAATACTTAAACTCCGAAACCACAGCTTGACTAGATACACTAGATTTGATTCTATAACTAAAGATATGATTTATCTCCCCTCATTAGTACTAATCGACTTGTTTAAGAACAGTTACCTTCATATCTGACCTCAAATAATTGAGAAAAAATGCTGAGTTGAGCTGAGAATGTAATATGAGCCATTGGCGAAGCCACATTCAAGTGATGGGGGGTCAAGTTTTGGAAAAAGTCATTTTAGTACTTCCAAAATTTTAGAACATACCTTCAAAATACAAATTCTGCCCATTTTGACCCCATTTACGTGGGGTAGAATTTGCATTATAATATCATTTTGACCCCCTTTTGTACTAAATTCCTACATAAAAATTTTAATTTTTTATTCCCAAATAATCTCGACCTTTTTTTTCTGGCATCGCCTCTGATAATTATGAACGATCTATCAGTGGTAATAGATACCAAAATGCACGTAACTGACCGGCAGATTAGATGAAACGGTAAGGCATGTGAGGTATCTGTAGACAAAAAGAGCATGTTTTCGTAATGTATTCCGAGTCAAATACATGTATAAGATTAATTTCTTTCAACACTCAGCATTATAAGGGAGAATGCAGAAGTTGATCTATCACACTAGGTACGAAAAACGAAACACTGAGTAACAAACAGTCGGTTACCGGAAAAAGGAAACTAATTTCATGGCGAGGCATCAAATTTTGATGATATTCTAAACAAATTAACGACTCAGATCAAGGTCAAAGCAAGTCAAAGATAACGCAGATATATATTTAACCAGCAAAGCGAATTGAATGAACAAAAGAGATAGAAAGATCAAAAAGCGTAAAATTGGCTCACCAGTAACTGATCGGAAACGGTTCTGGATCCAACAATTAGATGAACTTCAACGACGATAAATTACGTATTGAATGAGTTAAAAAAGGTAAAATAAATTAAGGATGCAGTGCAATGAGGATTGAGGCATAAAGAAACAGGCTGCTGATCTTTTTTTTCTTCTTCTTCTTCTGTAGTGGAGACGGAGGAGGAGGAGGCGTTGAAGTGGCCGGCTTAGTGGAGGAGGAAGGTTCCGGGAAACAACTACTTTCTTCAGTTTCCTAATCTAAATTATTTGACTCACTAATGAAGGTCTATTTCGTGTTTTGTAATTTCTTTTCTCTTTTTTTTTTCTTTCTATTTTCTCATTCATTTTTTTTATTTATATTACTTCCTTCATCCTAAAATAAAATTGTATTTAATTATTAATAATTAAAAAATACTCCCTCCATCCCCCGTAAGTGTGGATTTATTTCCATTTTGGTCCGCCCCACATTAATGTGGACTGTCAAAAATGGAAACAAATATTCACTATTCCATTCACTCATTCTCTCTCCTACTTCACTTTTACACTCACAACATTCTCTCTCCTAACTATTCATCTCACTCATTCTCTCTCCTATTTAATTTTTCATACTCACAAACACCTCCTCCACCTATTTCTCTCTCCTATTTTTCCTTAATTCTCACACCCAAATTGCTTTCCCCAACTCAACGGCGTCTTCATCTCTCCTCTTTCCCAAATCATCCATGACGGCTCAGTCTTTCATCACTGTCTCCTCACGCAACTCTCCCACTCGACAACATCCCTCCCACCGCAATCCGATCCCCCACCGTCCGTCGTATTTATTTGCTTCAAACGATGGCGTCCTGCCATGCCGCTGCACCTCCCACCGTCTGTACAGTTTCCATATCGTTCTCAGAGCTTAAAGTGAGTATGTATCAAAATTCTGAAATGATTGGTTTAGTATTCTAAGAGTTCAATTTTGATTATACCTTTTTTCAAGCAGGAGCGACCGTAGCTTTTGAATTTTTGCATCGCTGGTGTTTTTTTTTTTGTTCATATTTCTTCTGAAATATGAATGCATGGTGATGGTGGTTTATTGGGTTGCGTTTCTCTCCATTTGTATGTGCTTGAATCAATTTCTGAAGTCTAAAATATAACTGTTCGCGTCGGTCGCATAGATTTTATTTTTATTTGTGTTTATTTTGCTTGAGTTTGTGAGATTTTTGAAATTCCATATATTTGCTATTGCATCTATAATTTTATTTTTGAAGTGTAGTCATCTTTAATTTTTAGTATGTAGTACTGACTTTATCTTCTGTATCTAATGTCTGATTGGATCAGGATAAGCAAGCTGAGTTGTCTGCAAAAATTGAAGAAGGATTTGGGCCAAATGGATTGGGGGTTTTGTCAATTTCAGATGTATGAACCAAATTGGCCGTTGGTCAAAGCATTGGTTTTCCGTATAATGCTGATGTTTCTGTAATATTGATTAATTAAAAATACCAGGGCTACCTTGAGTTACTATTTTCCCCTTTGTCTAGGACTATCTACATGTTCTTCAATGCAGATAGCCTGTTTGATGTTTGGTCTCATTTTCACATCAATGTGATACTTAAGTAAGAATATTTCATGGTTTCAGGTACCGGAAATGGGATGATAAAATCGCTTCTTGACTCAGTTGGTGATCCATGTACATCTGCTCATACTGTGCTTACTGCCATTAGAGGTTACTTATGATTTTGCTATTCTTACTTTTAATTGATCTTGCTGATTGTTATGGTGATTAAGAGTTTTGGCATTGATATTTTGGATTATTTGATGGGTTTTGATTACCCTTTTGATATAGATGGTGTTATAAGGTGAGACTTTTGCATTGATTTGTTGAAATATTTGACGGATCTGTCGGCCATTATTGCTATTTTCCCCTTTTGGGTGTTCATGCCATTGGGGTAATGTTAATGCAAGATTTTGAAGTAGAGATTTTGTTTGTGTGTGTGTGTCTAATGGTATTTTTTTTTTTTTTTCTGTAGATCAGGCTAAATCTTGAACTAAAGGGAAACTCGAATACATGGTGAGTGGATAATTCCTTGTATAATATTGTAGAAAATGCGATTGGAGATTGTTCGAATCGACTCTAACTCTTGGTTATGATCTTAGGGGGAAGCTCCGGCCTTCTTTGTGGATGATTTGCAGCAGGAGTTTTTGAAGGGGTTCGATCTGAAATCGAAAGCTTTCCAAACGGCCACTGTGATTGGAAATAAGACTGTATGATGATCCATTTGTTTGATTTGATCTTGTCATAAAGTTGTTATTTTTCCCCGTTGCTCGTGCTTATTGATAATTGCAGTCATCATTGAAATATCTGTCTTCTGGTGTTTATTCAGTATGTGATTGGTGGAATTGATGAGCAAAATTCAACCATTGGAGTGTGTATTTACGATAAGTGTACTGGCGAGTGGTGAGTTTCGAGACTGTTTTCAAAGGTGGTTTCAATGTGATTCGATATTTCGCCTTTTACTAAAACACGACGTATTTACGTGGTGATTCCGGTAATCTTAGGAACAAAACCGAAGCCATTTGAGGTCCATTCACTGTTCTTTTGAATGAAGCCGAATTTTGATTGTTAAAGGCGATTCAACCTACGATGATTGCACTTGGTTTCTTGAGGTGGGTATTTTATGTAGTATAAAAGAAAGTTAAACTCATAATAAGTTAAAAAATAGATTTCTTAATATGTGTGCACAAGTCTTAAACAAGAAGTATTTTGGGACGGAGGTAGCAATACTTTTTTGAGGGGATTAACTTTGTTATTTCACATTGTTAGGTGGATACAACCATTGGAGTGCGTATTTACGATAAGTGTACTGGCGAGTGGTGAGTTTCGAGACTGTTTTCAAAGGTGGTTTCAATGTGATTCGATATTTCAGCTTTTACTAAAACACTACTCGTATTTACTGTGGTGATTCCACTATCTTAGGAACAAAGTTTGTTAAAGAGCGAGGCGAAATCTCGTAACCGAGGTGGTTGCTTGGAGTAAGGGAGTTATAGGTGATGCAGAGAAGCCCATAGTTATTAGTGGTCCTTCCGGAGTAGGGAAAGGCACATTAATAACTAAACTAATGAATGAATATCCATCCATGTTTGGATTCTTTGTGAGCCACACAACACGGGCCCCAAGGCATAAGGAGTTTAATGGAATCCATTATCATTTCACTGAACGAAGTGTTATGGAGGAGGAAATCAAAGCTGGGAAGTTACTCGAGTTTGCTTCTGTGCATGGAAATCTTTATGGAACTAGCGTAGAGTTGTTGTTGCAGATGCAGGAAAGGTGGGCTACTTGTCTTTCATACTCCCTCCGTCCCAAAATGGGCATTCATTTTGTTATCTTTCTTTCCATATTTCCATTGAAGCTGCCATCAACTAGGTCAAATTGTGTTAAGAACCACACCATTTTTTATGAACTGCATTAGATAGTCTATTCATTATATTTTTATGAACTGTCCGGTTGAAGCTGCCATCAACTACCTTTCCTGATATTTATTAAATAGTCTATTCATTATTTTTTGACCAAAACTATTACTGAAACTGTATTAGATTCAAATTAGAATTTTTATATATTAATTTTTTATTTTCTTGGGCGAAGTTTGGTTTTTCAAGATAATGCATGTAAAGAGGTCAGATGTTATAGATGTTATACTAACAATGTCTGCAGGACCAAAGAACTTTAGTTCAATCGTATCCGGTATTAGCTTTCTAATAGAGGCAGAGAGTTCAATGTCATTTGCTAAGCCTATTTTTTTAAAGGACAATGTCCGCAGGAATGTTGCTGCAAGGATGATGATCTATTACCCTGTTTTGTCCCTTTAGTTTTCACTTTTTACTCCCTCAAAATAATTTTGCTGTGTTCTTCATTTGACATCTCCAAAAAAATTGTACTAGATCACTCTCTTGGTTTATTATAAAGGGTATCTACTATCTAGAATTCAAATTTTTGAGATAATTCACATCCACATAACGTGATTAAATGTCATTTATGTTAGAACCACGCCATTCACAAATTTGACATTTCTTCTTACAAGCGACATTTTCCTTGAAATTTCTTCTGTTTTCTAACCCTGAGTTTCCGTATTTGTTCTACAACTGTAGCAACTCTTCATAGAGGTCATTAAAGGTGGGACTGCAGAAGTTTTTCTTTAGCTTATCTCTTCTTTCAGATACAATCGTAACTGCGAGAATGTGGACTAAAGGTGAAATATTGATGCACAGGAAAACACCAAAGAGGTTAGATCCACATAACCAGTTACACATCTTGGTGATGCAACTATTGTCTGATTTAAGCGTTAACAGTTCCTTACTTTGATATCACATATAAACAAAATTCAAAGCTCCCAAATTTCATTTATTTCTTTGAAGCACCCCTACATCAACCTCCACTTAAAATGTTAGTCGACCATCACGCCTTTGTTCAACCGAGCGTTCCTTTTTGGATGAGCCATCAATGATTATTTTTATGATGTTAAATACTACCTCCATCCCAATATGAATGTCTAATTTAACATTTACTTTTGGACAAAAGGAGCAACACAACATTAAAATCAATAATTTGGATCGAGAATAATTTGTGAGAATAAATTCTGAATGCACTGCTATATTGTTCTTTTCTTTCTTTTCCTCCCTGTAATTTTGTTTGAAATGTTGTCTTGACACATAATGTTATATATTTGAAGGTTTCATGCTTAACCTATGCTTTTAGAAGTTAATTCCAAATCATAGAACAATGAATAGCTTTGAAAACAATCTTGGCCACCACTTGGACTAGCTTTTTGGGGTTTAGTTGTATTCTTCTTTTTCCACATTTAACATTGTTTGTAGAAAGTAATATGAGTTCAGTAACCGAGGAAAATCATGGAGAGCAGTTGGATATGGGTTTTCATAAAGATCCAAAATATGTAAAGTGAACAGGAGGAATTAAAAGGGTTTTAATAAAGTGGGCATAATTTCTAAGAAAGGTGGGATTAGTCACTTGAAGATTGTAGAAAACTGATTGAGTTGTAAGTATTTTTAGTAGCAGTTATGCACAAGTATTTTTATAAACAATCCTATTAACTTGGAGCATTTGGAACTCAAGAGAGAAAGTTCTATTCGACGATTATTTGGTATAAATCTTATTTATATGATAAAATAACTTTTTAGGATTAATGTTCTGTTGTTGTATAGTTGTATATGACATGAAAATGAATCAAACTTATCGTGAACCAAACAAGCATTTAGTACTTTATGGTTAAAGGTCACTTTGTTATGTGTGCAGAATATCTAGGATGAAAATTGAGTTTCTATTAATATTTATCATCTGTTGTAGCCTAGAAGAATTAGTGGGGCACGTATGGTAATAAATGTGACATCTGGAGTTTGGGGCACGTATAATATTTATCATCTGTTATAGTTACTGGGTGATGATGAGATGAATTGAAAAGAGAAGGATCTTGCGGATGGCGGGTGTTTTGGGGTATATTCATTGAACTCTTAACTTTTATTGCACTATTCACTTGAATCAATACATCTTAAAATATACTCTATCCTTGACTGATGTGTATCATTCTTATGAAATGGATTTTTTCAAAATCAAAATGCTATTCAATGAGATTATTTAATTCACCGATGGTAAGGGTGCAAGTGGCCCAATCTTTGGTACACTTGAAAAGTGAAGTTAATTGAGTTTCAGTGCCTATTGATTTTTCACTGTAGGTGTGTGTGTCAATGATTATAGTCCTTGTCCGACATTATTGGTTCGTATGTTTATCATATTTATCCACTTTACATGTTGGATTGCTTCACATTGAGTCCTTATACTACGTATTTCTTGGCGTTTGGAACAGATTTGTCATTTTACAGATCGAGTATTACACTGGTCCAACATTGTCTTGGCATATGAGCCAGTTTGGGCAATTGAACGGGGAAAGTGGCAACCCCTGTTATTGACAACAATGTTCTAATTTGACTCAATTATGACTGACACAGGAAGTGTAGTTGTTCTCATGGACTATACTATGCAGATGATATTTTGTCTTTCTGAGTTACTAGCAGTATTGATGTCTGTGTGCACATATGCAAAATTGGGCATGCATTATTTGTAGCTGTTCTCATGGACTAACTCTTCTTTTTCTCTTAAGAGCATTTCATATGTAACTCATATTCTGGAAACAATTGCAGGGAAAGCTAATTGAAATTCGCTTCAGCATGGAGGGGATGATTAGTGGTGCAAAAATCCAAATTTGTAAGTCAGATGTTGATGGACAGTTGATTTCGGGAAACGTAACTTATGATGACAATTTTAGCAATGTTCAATTCTACTACTAATACAACTTACATGTGCATGTCAAATGTTAATGCCTATGCTGTGGTGAACAGATCTTCTTGAAAAGGTAGCTAAATGTTAAAAGCATGTCATTTGAAGTTGTCTATTTTCTCATAATTTACCACTTTAAACAAAAAATGATATTAATTTTTATGTAATTGTTTCTTTGAGCAATCTAGAGTGGTTCAAGTATCATACTGCTTATATTGTGAGAGAAGGGAGTGATTCGTGGCAGTCTCTTCTGCCTAACGCAGCTGCTCCATTTCTCTGGGAAGATCTTGGTAGAGAACGAATATTAGAACTCTTTGAAGATGGGACTGACCCTTTGAAGTCAGTGAAATACAATATTGATGAGATGGGAGTGATTCGTGGCAGTCTCATACTGCTTATTTAATTGGACTTAATTGTTTTTAATTGGGACAAACATAAATGGCAAATGTAACTTTCATTTTGGAATGGAAGAAGTATTAATTTAGTAATTGTTGTAACAGCACAAGAGTATCAAATGAGCTGGGAGCAGGAAATGCTGATAAAGCTAAGTATGCTTATGTAGTCACTCTCAAGCTCTCTATGGAACTTTCATTTTGGGATGGAGCAAGTATCATTTTTTTTTTGTTTCTCGTGGGTCGCAGTTTTATGTTGTTTCTCGTGGGTCGCAGTTTTATGTTTATGGTTTATTGACTTCATTGAACTTTCTTCTGCATCTCTACTAAACATTAGATATTTTCAATATTTTTTTAAGTTACAGTTGCATTTTGTCGCTTCTTTTTAGTTACAATTGCTTCTTGACTCTAAGAATATGTAATCTACAAATGATAATATTGGTCATTAAATTATGAAAATTTAATGATGTAATATTTATTCGATTTTTTGGTTGTAATATTTATTCAGTTTTTGAGTTTTCTGCAGTGTGAAGCCATATCTATGGATTCATGATTTTCATATGAAGGATGTGAACCTACCTTATTTTAGTTAGGTTTAAGATTGTACAAGTACCAAAACAATATTTAGCGCAATTTCAAGTTTCAAAATTGTAAAAGTAAAGTATCATCTTTAATTAAGATCATAACTGTGAAAAATAAATGTTAATCAAAAAATTGAATTTTTTTGGTTGTTTAACGTAAATTTTAAAAAGTGTTCTTCTCGTGTGTTTAACACACGGGTGATGTACTAGTTATACTATTTATTGACCAAATATATGAAGCTATTTGGCGCATGCATAGATTGTGAAGAGAAATTAATGAAGGGGTCGTCTCTTAACTTTCTCTTCAAAAGTATAGATCAAATCGGGCCAAATTGCAATTTAGTTACCTAAATTTTACGCGTTGTTTTAATTTGTTATTGAATTTGTCTTCGCTACATTCTGATTTTTGAATTTGTTAAACTATTGAAATGTGGTGTAAAAATAAACGGATTGTTAGCTTTTTACTGAAAATGAATGAAAAAACTAACAAGCTTATTTCAAAATTGTAATTTTCACCCCCAACCCAACTGATTCTCAATTTTACTCTAATATACTTTCTCCGTCCCAAAATGTTTGTTCCATTTGATTTTTTTGTTGAACTTTGACCACAAATATATGACAATTTAATTATGTTCATGAAATTCTAAAAATTTCTATTGATACACCATTAATAATATTATCAACAACAACTTTTAAAATTTCATGAACATGATTAATCTCTCATAAATTTATGGTCAGAGTTCAACAAAAAAATCAAATATGACAAATATTTTGGGTCGAAGGGAGTATTAAACATTTAGTTGTTCAAACTCCAAATTTAGCTATTCATCTTAAACAATTATGACGATATATATTACACATTACACCCAAAGTTCACCCTCCGCATATCATCCACCAAACCACCACCACCGCCACCGCCACCACCTCACCGCCACTTTGATTTCAAAATCTTAAATAAATAAATAAAAATCTTATTTCTGGCTAATACTCTATGTTTCTTTGCATTAATTAATTTATTTGTTTTTGTGATGTGTTACTTTATTATTAATTATTTATATTTCTTAAGCAAATAGTTTTTGGGTACATAAGATTTTTTATTTTATTTGTTTTACTAAATAATCATTTTGAAACTCATTTTGAAAGAAGCTTGTTAGTTTTTTCATCAATTTTCGCTAAAAAATTTAATGATTCGTCCATTTTTCACCACATTGCATTAATTATTTTTGTTATTTATTATATATCCTCCATTAATCATATTTGTATGAAAACATAATTTCATTTTTAATAAGCAAATTGATTAAAGTTTGATAAAAAAAAATCTAAAAAAATATAAGCATTTCAATAAACAAAAATTGTTTAGAAGAATAATAGTACCCCATAATAGGGGTGGACATGGTTCGGTTCAAACCGCGGTTTGAGACCGAACCGAACCAAACCACGCAGTTTGATTTGGTTTTTTTCTATAAATGGTTTAGCTTGGTTTGAAAATTTAATAAACCGTGTGGTTCGGTTCAGCTCGCAGTCTGGAACCTCAAAACCGAACCAAACCAAACCGATTCAGACCGAACCACGGTTTAGACAATGTCTTGTAATTTGTTTTGAGATGGTTTCTTTTGTTGTACTTGTTAGAACAATGAACTTTCAGTTTACTAAAACTCATTCCTACTTGGATAGTAGTATTTGTGTTTTATGTTTAATATATATGATTGCTAGTTTGATAAAAAAAAATATGTAAAGAGCAACGCTTTTAGTTGGACATGTTTGTAGTTCGGATAGCGGTCTAGACCGCAGTTCGGACCACGATTTAAACCGTTTATGAAACCGTGGTTTGAGACCGAACCGAACCAAAGCGAGGTGGTTTGGTTTGGTTTGGTTTGAAATTTTCTATGGTTCGGTTTGGTTTGGGATTTTCCCAAACCGAGTACTAACGGTTTGGTCTCCAAATTCCTTCCAAACCGAACCATGTCCACCCCTACCCCATAACATTTTTGTAAGTTTGGAATCTATAACACAATACAACTCACATCTAACCGTCACACAATCGATGATCAAGATTGGGTTTGAGAAAACATAAGTAGTGGCTAGGATTGAATATAAAAAATAAATTTGTTTTTAACTTCCCACTCTGCTACAATGGTTACTACCTCTCTAACCACCACACAAAGAGTGGCTCAGATTTAATCTCTCAAAAGACAAAGAGCAGCCTAGATTTAAAGTTGAAAAAAACAAAAAAAACTCCCCCTACACCACCGGTTACTAACTAATATAAATAATTAATAATTTTTATTAACAAAATTGAATTTTACTATGTTGACAGTTAAAAAATAATTATTCCCTCCGTCCCACTTCAATTGAGCCACTTTCCTTTTTGGGACGTCCCACTTCAAATGAGCCATTCCATAAATGAAAAGAAGTGAACAGCGTTTCGGACATTTATACCCTCATAATGTTTACTCCCTCCGTCCCATTAATAATTTCACTTTTTGCCAAAACGGGTGTCCCGTTAAAAGCTTCACCTTTCCTAAAATGGCAAAGAATCTTTACTATTTCACCCACTAATTCTTTCTCCTACTTTACTTTTACACTCACAACACTTTTCAAATTTACTATTTCCTCCACTCATTCTCTTTCCTATTTTACTTTTATACTCACAACACTTTCTCCTATCTCCTATTTTTCTTAATTTGCATGCCAAGCCCCAAATGATGAACTAATTAATGGGACGGAGGGAGTATATATTTACAAAAAAAACAATTCATTATACCCTTATAATTTTAACATATTTACAAAAAAACCAATCATTAACTTACTATTCCTCCCACTCATTCTCTCTCCTATTAACTTTTACATTCTCTCTCCTCTAATCTTCTACCCACTTTCAATTCTTTACTCATTTTTTAAAAAAAAAATCTTAAAAAGCGTGCAAAGATGTCATGGCTCAATTGAAGTGGGACTGAGGGAGTGTTAATTTTAAGTATTAAGCTAAATGGTGAATTTACTAACAAATATTTTTTGTACTGTGCTATTGCTTGCTTGATAATGTCTATTTTGCTTAGTTTATATTTTTGTAAAACTTTTGCTACTCATGGAGTCTTTGAGAGGAATAGCAGGCTTGGTATTCAATATAATATCTTTTTGCTGTCAAATAACTATTGTTAAATGTTTATGTGAATATGGCATTTGTACAGTTATGATGGTATGTGGTTGGTTGTTTTGTTGTTCTTATTTTCTCCGTTTTCACTCACAATCTGTTTGTGAAAATGCCTCATTACCTCAATATTTATTTGGTTATATATGGATCGGGGTGATACAACTATTGTATTAAGAGGTTAAGATGAAAGTATTAAGCTAGGTAGAAAAATGGTAGTGAGTAGAATGTGTTCTTTTAGGGGGTGATGTGGGGTTGTGTGGGGGGGGGGGGGAGGGGGGCAATTTATCCTTTCTTTAATTTTTATACAGTCATTTATGTACTGTCACCGTGCGTTCCGCACGGGTGGATAATACTAGTCTATAATATAATAGACATCAGGAATAACCGCCACACAAAGAGTGGCTAAGATTTAATTTCAAAAATTACAAAGAGCGGCTGAGATCGAATCTTAAAAAAAATGTTTATAACTTCTAATAATCCATAAGTTGTTTGTCGATTATGGAGAGATTTTACGAGAAGATTGAGAGCAGTAAGCAGTAGTAGCAGGTAACGGGTGATGGGATTCTAAAGATATCTAACAGCCTAAATTATTTTTCCCAACCCAACAATTCCCACGTCTCCAACAGCCTAAATTATTTTTCCAACCCAACCGTTTCCACGTCTCCAAGGGGAAATTCACATATATGAATTCTACAATCGATGTTTGAACTGGGTGGGTTTGATTTTGATTTTGATTTTGTGTTGTGAGAGTTTATATTATTTGATCCTCAGCGGGTGAGTTTTTTTATCACTTTGTAATGCACGTCAAAAAGTTATTCCTCTTATCAAACATAGGATAGTCGCTATAAAATTTCTTAAAAAATAAAATAAAATTGAAATACGAACTTGACAAAAAATAAAAATATTGTGTGTTTTCTAAGGGCCGATTCTAATATTTTTAGGTCCTGCTCAGAATTTAAACAATGACTCTAAAAATAGTTGAAAAAATAAAATATAAACAATATATTAAAATAATATATTTTAATTTATTTCTTACAAATGAATGACTAAAATCTAAATATTAATCTTTTTAGATTGAGATTATAGGATTAAAGTTATTTAATTTGATTGAAATTATTAGGGGATTCAGTTTTTGTGGGTTAAATATTTAGGGTGGGTCTTTTTTATTTATATTTATTTGTTGTTGTATAAAATATAGAGAAATATAAATGGTTGAATTGGACAAGTCTCAGGTCTAGAAACGGAGTTGAAATTTAGAATGGAGGTCCATGTGATTGGCAAGAGGAGAGGAGGATGCTATGATTTGGCAAAACATCAAACCTGAAGGGAGGTCAAATTGTGCTTCATCGTCATCCATATATAATTTTGAGTTGATGATTGCTATCATAAAGCAGGCGTTTGGGTGATGGCTAATTTTTTACCCTCCCAACCGTCTTTAATTAACTCCCCCACCCCTCTCCCAAAAGGGCAAATTGCAAATAAGGGCCTGAAGTATGCATCCCGTTCGCGGAAAGGGGCCCGATGTTTTAAATTTGGCAATTTAGGATCTCAAGTAACCAAATGTTGACAATTAAGGGCTTTTTGACGAATTTTGTTAGAAAAGTCAGTTAAGTGACGGATTTTGGACTAAATTGAAAAGCAAATTAGTTATTAAGAACTGAAATGTAATTTTTTAAAAATTGATGACCGTTACAAAATATTTTTTAAAAAAAATAATATTTTTTGAAAATATATATATTTCGAAAAGCTGTATTTTTTTTATAATTTTTAAAATATGTTAAAATAAATGTTATAAATATAAAAAAAATTATATTTTTAAAAAAAATAGTACTTTTTTAAAAAAATAATAATTAAAATTTATTATCTACAATGCTTAGCGGAAAATTAACTAATAGTCTCGTTATAATTTTAATTGATGGTGAATTAACTGGAACTTAAACCAAATAATTTGAAATTTAGATTATCGTTTTAAATACTAAAATTTATTAATGGTAGTATTTTTTGTAGTTATCAATAACGATTTCAAGAATTCAATGACCTCAATTTTTAATAAACTTTTTGTCAAAAACTTAAGTGAGCTGATGCTAAAATTAAAACGGGACTATTTTCTAGTATGAAGGAGCATTTTTTAGTCTCGTTGGCGCGCTATTTATTATTTAATGTAATATTTATGTTGTACTCTTTTTTATGTCAAATTCTTACTTTATGTAGTATATTAATAACTTATTTGAGTATTAGATCATCTCTATTAAAGGAGAGTGGTTATTTATAAAAATTAATAAATTACTGTTTGTGAATTAGGAAACTCTTTTATCCCATAATATATGTCAAATATTGACTTTTATGGTCAATTTGAGTTAACATTTAAAAATAAAAATAAATACTTAGCGATACTCATGTAATCCTCAAAAATATTAATGCAGCATTATAAAAAAAAATACTATTTTCTTTAAAAAATACAATTTTTTTATATTTATAACATTTATTTTAACATATTTTAAAAATTATAAAAAAATTACAGCTTTTTGAAATATATATATTTTCAAAAAATTTTATTTTTTTAAAAAATATTTTGTAACGGTCATCAATTTTTAAAAATTTACAATTCAGTTCTTAATAACTAATTTCCTTTTCAATTTAGTCCAAAATCCGTCACTTAACTGACTTTTCTAACAAAATTCGTCAAAAAACCCTTAATTGCTAACATTTGGTTACTTGAGACCCTAAATCGCCAAATTTAAAACATCGGACCCCTTTCCGCAAACGAAGTGCATACTTCAGGCCCTTATTTGCAATTTGCCCCTCCCAAAATAGTGAGACAAGTTTTTTCTCTCTCCTAAAACCGCAACATTTCACCCGTTCAAAGATATCACAAAACAATTATAAAATTCACATGTTTCCTCTTTTTCCCATTCCACCTTCTTTTAGTCCCATGTGTTTTACTTCCTCACTGCATGTTTTTTCTATTGATTAAGGCGATATAGAGAAGAAGCCTGAGATCGAGCAATAAAGTGCAATAGGAAAAATGGAGTACTACTCATCGGATGATATTATACACATCGTTGTAGAATATATTGAGTATATATACCTTCTATTTTTTTGTTATATTTTAATCTTTGATTAGATTTGGTCCTTTAGACTCAACAATTCATCTCATAATTTTTTTTTCAACTTTGGAATCACATTTCTGTTTACTAATGCAGGCTTTTCTTTTATTAATTTTCAAAACATTGTATTGGAATCATGATCATAGTTAAAACTCCTCAAATAAGCAGTCACTCAAAGGAGAAGAGGAAAGTAGGAGTATATAGTATTTTATCTTGCTGCTCAAGAGGAAGTGTAAATATAAATTGTTTGATGAACATGTGATGGAAGTAGTTTCTGTAGGTATCTCTCTTCCTTCTTTGTTTCCTCTCTTGCTGGGCAGAATTCTTTTTTAAAGATTGTACTTGTTGGGATATGTAAACAATCGACATGTATCCAGGCATCTGTCCGGCTCCAAAACAAAGGCATCATTAATTTATAGTTCACCCTGATAAGTGTTCTAAGCGTCGTAATGAAACACACCTATCTCTCGATATGTATACTCCTTCCGTCCCATTTCAAGCTTCAATTTTTGCCAAAATGAATGTCTCGTTAAAAGTTTCACCTTTCCTAAAATGACAAAGAATCTTTACTATTTCACCCACTAATTCTCTCTCCTATTTAAATCACTATTATACTCACAACACTTTTCAAATTTACTATTTTCTCCACTCATTCTCTCTCCTATTTTACTTTTACACTCACAACACTTTTTCTTCACACCTATTTTCTTAATTTGCGTGATTTGAAAAAAGTGTGAACCATGAAATGGGGCGGAGGGAGTATATCTGTCTTCCATTTATTCACTCTTTTTTTTTCTAAGGATTTTCGTAAAACATACTCCCTCCGTCCCGATAGAAACCGCACAGTTACTGTTTGCTCGGGGATTAAGGAAAAAAATAGTGATATAAATGTTGTGAGTGTAAAAGTAAAATAGGAGAGAGAATGAGTGGAGAGAATAGTAAATTATAATGGTGTTGTGAGTATTAAAATAATGTAGGAGAGAGAATGAGTAGAGAGAATAGTAAAGATTCTTTGCCATTTTAGGAAGTGTGCAATTTGTAATGGGGCCGTCAGAAAAGTGTGCCATATAGAACGGAGGGAGTATGTATTTATACTTTATCACATTTATAAAATAAAATAGAAGTTGTACACACTGAATCAATTGAGCGGTTTCCCTTTCATCACATGATTCTTTTTTTTTTTTTTTTTTTTTTTTTTTGTGACCCTACTATTGCCTTTGGTGTTTGGGTACTTGAGAGCAGTTAAGTCCACAAATTGGTAACAAAAACAACCCTAGTTACTCAAAACATGTCTCATTCATTGTTTTATAATTGTATATTGCTCAGGAAGAAGCAATAAAACAAAAGAAGCTTTATGCGGTTGAAGTTGATTGCTTGAAGGTGGATTTGCAACAAGTGGGAAAGGATAGTGGGCTGCAATAGTGGTGTTAGTGTTAATTATGAGTGAATGATGAAATGGTTGGTTAAACATATCTTTATTGTCACCGTGTCACTGGTTCGGGGTGTTCAGTGCTATATATATAAGTACAGAGAAGAAAATGAGTGATGGATGCCAAATGGAGAGAGGTACTATTTATTTATTATTTTTTAAATTTTTTTATGTACTAGTATATTTTTTGGACAAAGGGAAGGGAGTACTTTAATTTATAGAGAGACAGTAACCTCACACTTATAAACATTACATAGCCAATAGCCAAAAGCCAAATAGCCAACATCATTACATTACACCAGGGAAGATCTTTCATCTTAAACCTATGTATAAAAGGGCATAATTATATATTTTCTCGCCAACATCATTACACAACTTTACCGCAATCGCCATCACTTACCACCACCACCATCAACGATAATATCACCAATTCACTACCATTCACCCCCATTATAACCAAGATATCACCACTTCACCACCACCACCAATTTAACACCGTCACCGCCACCTCACCATTACCGCAAACACCATCTTCACTTCCACTTCTACGCCATCATCATCACCGTCACCAACACTTAATACTACCACCATCACTTAACGCTCACAACCATCTTCCACCACCATTGACATCACTTACCCTCCATCAACATCAAAGCCACCACCACCAACATCAATACCACCACCAATTTCAAAGCCCAACTAAAAATAGTATTAGTGAAGATGTTGGTAAGTGATAGTGGTGGTGATGGTGTTGTTAATAGTTATGGTGGTGTTTGTGGTATTGATGGTGGTAGTGATGAGTGGCGGTGATGGTGGTGGTAATAATGACGATGGACGTAGTGCGGAAGGTGGTTTTGATGGTAATATTAAGAAGCGGTGATGGTGATAATGGTGTTGGTGTAATGTGGCGGTAGTAGTTGTGAAGTGGTAAAGAAAAAATATAAATGTATGCCCCTATATTTAGCTTCAAGATGCATATCTATCCTTGTACTATGAGATTTATGTAAATATACCATTGCAATCTTCATAAAAAAATTCACGAGTGCAATTTTTTTCACGTGTTATATTCTAAATTTCACCTAAGCTGCTTAGTCAATATTTTCGTCAATTTTGGACGAAAGGTTAAAAGTTGTAAAATATACTCACATTTTCCTAACCTTTTTTATGGATTGTATTAGAGGGTATGCCCTTCATTTATGGCTAGGCTAGGAGAATCATTACATTATTACCATGGTACACAAGTCATTTCTACAGTACTATTCAACCACTTGCTGCAAGTTGCTAATACATTCATTCAGATTATAACTTCTTTTTTCCATTTTATTTCTGTTATAACTCATTCCACATCAAAAAAAAAAAAAAAAAAAAAAAAAAAAAAAAAATTACTGGCACCACAAACAGAGATGAGCAAATGACATAGGGAGCAGTTGACAACCAGAGTAGGACCATATGATAAGTCCCATTTCCACCAATAATACTCCACTACTACTTACACCTTTCTTTTCTTCACATTTCCTTCCTACACCCAGCCAGCCAGGTCCTCATAGCTTCTGTCTCCTCTCTCTCTCTCTCTCTCTGTGGTGTTCCTGTTCCAGCCTCTTCTATACACATAAAAGAGATTTTCATCTCCTAATACTCAACTAAATTTACCAAAATACTGAACAACAACACACTGACTGACTGACTGACTGACATTTCTTCTGCTAGAAATGTTCAAGCAAAAACAAAATACTGGTTCCAATGGGCAACAACAACACAGTCACACTTCTTCCTGCTAGAAATACCCACTCAATACCAAAATAGTGGTTGGTTTCCTGTGAATGATCCCAATGCCAGCGGGGAAAAACCAAAACAAAAAGAGATTCCTTAACAAACGAAAAATACAAGAGAAGGCTGGTGGCTCTGTATAAAGCATAAAGAGGATTGATGTGAACTTGCTACTTCAGCCCACTGCATTTATCAGACATATGAATACACAGACCAGCTCAACTCTTACCTCATCATTTATTCAATCAATCATCATCTGAATAAGCTAAAGTAAAATACATGGACCTCCACACAACATTCATGCCCCCACCAAAAAAAATAAAAAATGTTATCATGGCCTTTAAATTACATGAAATTTCTCCCCACTTCTACACATATCTTGTTGCCTAAATTTCGTTTGGCAGGGATTAACCCAAGGGATTACTATTTGCCCATTTAAAACAGCTAGAATTACATAAAGTATGTCCACGCGGAAATACTCACATGTTAATGAAATGGAAAGAGAAAACACCAAATTGTAAAGAAATATGTGCGGGCATTTTTTAAATCTTCCCGTATTTGGCATCTCATCGGATTATAATTCTTCCACTTGCATGTACTATTAATTGTCAAAAGTGAACCCTCATTGGGACTAAATGTTATCACCATCATTAATCACGTGCTAGGCAACAAAAAGTTTACATCAAATATGATCAAGCATTTTTTCATAACAACATGACCCCAATTACGCGGAAACATTTTACATCCCCTGGCGCAAAGAAATTTCTAAGTCAATATGAATATTATCAATGATCAAGGAACTGACAACCCTAAAATGTACCCCACCATGAACCGTTGACCAAAAACATTTAAAGACCACTTTCAAGGAAATTAGCTAACCCCCTTGTGGCCAAACTAGTACAACGCATTTCCTCCACCATAATTGGAATTTCCGTAAGTTTTCACAAGATAATTATATGGTCTTACTTGTAATCACAAGTGCAGTTTGAAATAGAATCTCTCTAAAGTAAAATAACAATGAATGAAGCTACATGAATAGTTTAAGGAAAATAGAAAATACAGGGAGCATGATATGTGTCACCCCATAAAGGAAAAAGAAAATCATATGATCACATGTTTCTGAGTAGCATCTTTTCATCATTGGCATGTCATTCCATAAGGAAAGAAGGTGAATGAGTGAAAAGCCCCTCCCCCCCCTCTCTCCAAAACTTTTGCACCCGAGATCTACCCAGACAAATAGTTCTCAAAACTAAACAGAAAGAAAAACTAATTATTAACCTATGAAAACTAGAAGCTCTTTCAAGATGAATCCATTCTCAGTCATCAGCAAAGCTATCAAAATAAGGCAATTTGCTGAATGCATGAATCTAGCACTGGCCCGGTGCATGACAAATTAGGATTTCTATGAATGAGAAAAAGTAATTTCCTAAATTTTATCTTTCCCATGATGGTGACAAGAAACCTATGCCATGAACGAAAACTAATCATCAATACGAATCTTTATAAACATCTAGTTTAAGACATTGCAAAGATACCAAAACCAATACGTCATATTAATAACTAAAGGTCACGTAGATCTTATATTATGCCATCTAAGCTCATCAAACAAGTGATTTCAACGGGGCTATAGCCTGTATAGTTAACATTCAATACAAAATCAGCTAAAAGATGAAAACAAAATTTCGTTATCCAACCAACATATCTCTAATTTCTTACTCCAATAGGAAAAAATATGTTAAACCATAATGCTGGAGCAAAATCTTAAAAGCAAGATTTTCCTATTCTGGTAAACATTTATCAAAAGACAATATTGATTGATTGAATCCTGAGAGTAACAGAACCTTTCATTTCCCCCACACTAATTTATCCATCTCTTTTTCTAAAAAAAATCAATGTTGATCCACCACCAAACCCCCATTCATCATAGCAAAATTACATAATTAAACCACAAAATAAATCTAAAGAACAAGGTAACATAAAAATAAGGACTACGAAGAAAAATGAGGGCGTGGAGGTGGTGGAAGTAGTTGATGGGTGGGATGAACCTGGTTACTGTGGTGGTTGCCACCGGAGCTGGTGTTCTGAAGGACAAAAGGGTGGCCCAACAACTGAACCGCCGCCCATCTCCTAGCAGGATCCCTCTGCAAGCAGCAAGCAATGAAGTCTCGAAACTCTCTAGAAGCAGTGGGAGGTGCCTCCGGCGGTTGAGACATACATATAGCACACATGAGGCTGGCCCAATCTCCTTGCCTTCCCACCGCAAACGGAAATCTGCCCAAATAAAATTCCAAAATGCTAACCCCTAAGCTCCATATATCACCGGCGTAACCATCGTATCTGCCGTGATTCAGATCGGTATTTATCCTCTCAGGACTCATGTAAGCAATTGTACCGACGCTTGAATTACAATTTGGATCCATGGTTTGTGCTAATATTCTCGAAACCCCAAAATCAGCAATCTTAACCTGCTTTTGAGAATTGATTAGGAGGTTGGACGGTTTAATGTCTCTGTGAACAATCTTGCGGCGGTGGAGGTAGTAGAGGCCGGAGAGAACCTGGCGGGTGAGATCGGCCAAGGAAGATTCATCAAGTATGTGAGTGCCCTCGAGGGACCCACCGTCCATGTACTCGAGAAGAACTTCAATTTCGCCGGCGTGATCGAACATGTCATGGCACTTGACAACATTGAGATTGTCGACGTCTCGAAGGATCTCAATCTCGCGGCAGATCTGACGGCGGACGTCGTCCTCGTGATTGCCGTTAATGACCTTGAGGGCATAGAGCTTGCCGGTGGGACGATGGAGGACTTTGTAAACAGTTCCGCCGGCGCCGCTGCCGATTCTGTTCATACGGTCGAGCTCAGAGATGTGGATATGTGGAGAGGCGTTGGTGACCTGTGATGAGGAAGAAGGGGCAGATGTTGGGGGGAGAGGGAGCGGCACGGCCAAAGAAGGGTCCCGTTGTGGGAGGGGCAGGGTTAGGTCGGGACGTCGCCTGGGACGGTTGCGATTAGCGGCGGCGGCATCAGGTGGTGGCTGAATCGGTCTCATGATCAATCAAAAAACTCGAATCCGTACCAATCAATCTCTCTCTCTCTCTCTCCTTGAATTGGTAATAACTTTCAATTTCGAGGAATCAAGAGACAATAATTTTGTTCATGATGATGATGTAGTTGGAGCCAATCCAATCACATGAATCCATTGGAGAAGGTTCTTAAAAATGAAGAACAAAACTCATTCTGATTTATGGAAACGCAGACAGAGAGAGGGGGTGGGGGGATGAGAAAATTATTGGATTTTTATTTTATTTCTAAAATAAGGGAGGTAGCTACTATCTACAAAAGAGGGAAGATTGGTTTAAGAGCATCCACAATGGTAAAAATTCACAATGGTAAAAGCTTTTTTTATAGCTTTTTTGCAATTGTTAAGTGACACATCATAAATAACTCAAAAACAAAATTCTTCAAACTTTTTTCATAATGATAGAGCTTTTTCATCAACTTTTTTATGACCCCCACATCTAAAATTAAATTATTTTCTTGCATTTTTCTATGAAAGGCAATATTAAGAAAAATAAAAATTATTATTTTATTTAATGTTTAACATTGAAAAATGGTGAAAATTAATGGAAAGAGCTCCTAGAGAGAGCTCTTTGTAGAAGGAACTGCTCTTTATGAAGGAGCTTTTCAACTTTCTCTATAATGAAAAATAGCTTTAAAAAGTTTTTTCATGAAAATTAAAAGCTCCCAAAAAGCTCCCATTATGAATGCTCTAATTACTTGAAGACCCTTCAGCTCCAACTAAAACCTATAAAAACCCATACTCCAAGCTCATACATAATTAGCGTTCAAATCAAAATTTCTTATAAACGCAACATTCCTTTCATATGTTTTAAAAATAAATTTTTAATATTTTTTTCTAGTGTTACACATTAAGTATATAAGTGAACTAGTTAATATAATATGTGATTTTTTTTTAAATGTGAATAATTGTAACAAAAAAAAAAAAAGAGAAACTTTTATAGCTAAGATATTTAGGAAGAAGCGATACTTTAGCTCGAAAAAAAAAACAATGCTAAGGGAAACAAAATCTTGTTTATAAATGAGTTAACGATATTTTATTTTTTGTATTGATGACGCCACAGCTTTCGGGGTCAGGAGCGGTTCAAGGATATCTGGCTAGGATATATTTGGTGGTTTGATGTACCTAGATCACAACACAAACAAGCACCGTTAAGGTCAAAGTTGGATGTTACTCCAACTCAGGCCCTCGGGTGTGAGAGTAAGAATACTGAGTAATAAGGCTTTGAATACCTTTGGAGTGTGTGTGTGTTTAGGTTTAGAGAGTAAAAGAGCTTACTCAATTGTATATGGAACTTACCTTGCCCAAGGGGGTAAAGGCCTTCTATTTATAGGCAATGCCATGGTGCTTCTTGAGGTAAGCACGAGATCGCCCCTAGGGGGCACTTTGGTATTTGACCGCCTACACGTGTCCGCATGCCTAATTGGTCCCGTCGTGAGGAAACATTGACCGTCCAAGGGACATGGCCGAAAGGGACATGAGCCGTGTAGCCAGCTTAGTGCATTAAATGGAATAGTAGGCGCGGACCGAGCCGCATTGAATGCGTGATGGGGAGCTGCAAGTGGCCTGTCGTGAGCGCAAGCTAACTTGCTCGCAAGGCTTGACATTAACCGGGAAGCAAGATGTGCCCGCGGTCAACGTTGTGCCCGCGGTCAAAGATATAAGACGCGAGCACCGGCTGATGCGGCATGACTCATGCGGGCACGAATCCAGCGGGGGTCCCAATGGTCCTCGATGGGGACGATGCGAGGAGGGACGCGGTCTTGACCACAAGGGCCTATTTGTCCGCGGTCTTCCCTACAGCCGGTCTAGGAACCGCTACGTCACTGGTTCCTTGGACTAGACCGAGCGCGGCCCGGCCCAAGAGATCCGGCTCATCAATGGCCCCTAGCTCCAAGTGTGATTATTTATGGTCTCGAGTGAGGAGCTACTAGAAGCTCGGTCTGCTCCACCGCTTCCTCGAGCGAGCACCGGTGTTAGCGTTTTGTTGTTCGTTGCTTGGCCCTACGGGCCAAAGTGGAACGTTCGGGAGGCACCAAATGAGTGACACACGGTCCTGCGTACGGCGTGCCTCCCTTGCTAACAGTGGGCCCCTCGCGTATGAAAAGACGGGTTAGTGGTACGTACAGGGGTACGTGTCGCCCATTCAAGGGGGGCAATAAATGCAAAGGGTATTTAATTTTTCGAATTTTCAAACGTTGGAGACGGTTCATGGTTCGAGGTAGGATTTGTGGGCTAATTAATACGGGTTAACGGGTTAACCCGTATAGGTAGGCCTTATAAATACCAAACCCTTAAACCTCAAACCCTTTTTACCGTTTCCAAACCTTCGTAGAGCCTTTGAGAGAGAAAATTCTTGCCGCGATCCTCGTGCTACCGCTTTCCGAATCCTTTTCTCAATCCTTCTCTCGTAAGTAACGTAGGGTGTTTTCTTCTTCATCTCCTTCGTTTTTCTTTTTCGGTTTCGAATAATGACTACTCGAGAGTTTGGACCCCGCCGTCCCATAGAGTTAGGAGATGGGAGCACTTCAGATCTGTTTGCTGTTTGTAAACGGACAGGGGGGATATTTAGGAAGGTAGGCCATGGGTGGCTTAGGTTATCCCTTTAGTGCTTCCAATATTTCTGTGAAAAATCCCAATGGGGGCCTTTTGTCCCACCCCGGTTGTGGGAGGCCAAGGATAAAAGGGTAAAAAGGAACGGTGATGTTTTGGTGTTGGGGGATACCAGTAGGCTGAGAAATTTTGTGATGGGGGTTTTGTGCAGGTTCCCCGCGAGGGAGGCTCGGCTCTGAACGCCGTCGAATTAGTGAGGAGAGCGATTCGCGTCCCCGAAGTAGTTTGTGACTGGGAAAAGTGTGAACTAATGGACTCTGACCAATCAAGCAATTCGCGGGCACCGAGAGCGGGGACCCTGAGTGACCCCCTAGATGTTCTGCCCCTGAGTACCATCTTTCCCCCCGTTGTGCCCGCGGCCTCTAGGGCGGGGACAATTGAGCTGAGCAGCAGCGAGGAACTTGACATCTTGATTTCGAGGTGACTGGAACCGGTGAGGTTGAATCGGAGGTGGCCCCTGCCCGTGGTGACCCCACCGGTCTCTTTGGCTCCTCGAGCTCGGAGACCGAAGAAGATGACCGCGGGGAGGGGGATAGGAGGGCCGCGGGGACCTCCAAGAAGGCCGCTGAGACCACCAACATTGTGGATGCCTTCGAGAGCTCTGACTCCGAGGAGGAGGAGGAGGCTGTGGCCCCTGCCCGGAACAAAGGCGAGGCCGCCTAGGGATGTGAATCCTGGTCGTGGCCGTAAGAAGGCCAAGGAGGTGGCCACCATTGACTGGGAGGAGGAGATCTATGAGGTTTATAACGTGGACCGCAACGCCTACCGTGTCCGCACCCTAGGGCATATTCATTTGGCGGACAAAGACAAGCTGCGGCCATAGACCATAGCAGATGTCCGCGGGGACAACCGAGCCTGCGTTTTTTATGGGGCCCAGTTTGAGAACGGATTGAGGCTGCCCCTGGACCCTTTCTTTTATTTCTTCCTGGAGTTCAATGCCTGCCTGCCCATGCACCTGACTCCCAATGCCATCCGGGCCATTGTCTCCTTCATTGCTGTGTGCAGATTCCTGGGCTATGAACCTACCCTTGCTCCCACTCTACGCTTATTATCAGAACCAGATTAGCCGTGGTATCCTGAGCTTGAAGGCTAGGAACTACTCCACCAGGACTTTCTCTCCTCCCTCCAACAAATTTGACCAGTGGAATCAGAAAGACATTTTGGTTATTGAGTCAAGATTTGGATGGCCCTTTTCCAAACCTTCACACCCCGTCCCTATGAAGGTGGCCGCTAGCAAATATCCGGACCCGTCCTCAGCCGATGCTATGCGCACCGCCATGAGAGGCATCCGGCCCTCTATTCGGGACAAATGGGAGGAGCCCGTATATGACGTGGGCGCCATAGTGGAAGATGAGCCCCTACCGATCTACTCGGGGTGGCTCGCAGGAGTGGCGCCCCACATGCCCCCGAGTAGAGATAGAGCCTTTGCCCCGCGACCCCGATTGGCGGGTGCACGAACATTACCAGCTCGAGGCGGTGTAAGACCCGTATGCCGGGCGCCGAGTGCGATCCTCCCGAAATAATCGGTCTCTCGATTCCTCTATAAAACCGTTGCCAATTTACTTTGCCTTTGATTTTTGAACCGCTTCTGCTAACCATTTTTCTTTCCCTCCAGAGTAGATCCTAAGTGTATAATTTCGATGGCTCCTCCTCTAAGTGCTTCTCAACCGAAGGCCAAGAACCGTAGGGCCAACAAGGAAGCCGCCCGTAAGAGGCGTAATGAGATGGGAGGGGTTCCCACAAAAGACAAGACTGCTCTCGTAGCGAGCAGGAGGACCGGGAGACTCTAGCCGCTCCCGTAACTATTCTAACCACTGGGAATCTCGCCTCCACCTCCCCGGGGTCCTCCTCCACCCAATGCTCTCCGGCATCATCTCCCGGCCGTACTATTGCCTCCGGCATAACCAGGAGCGCCCAAGAAAAGGACCGACGAGGCGGATCTCGACGCATGTGGGAGAGGTCCTCCAAGACCCGTAAAGTGGTGGATACCTCTACCCGTAGCCCCCTGCCAGCCGCCGCCGCTTCTACCATCGCTCCCTCCACCGCGGGGACCATATGCTCGGTGGCCTACCCGATCTCCTCCCCGGCCACCCGCGAGGAGACCCGGGAGAAGAGGAAACAGTGGGAGGTGTGCCCGCCATTGAAGGGGTGGACACGTACGCCCGCCCGCCCACAACTCGGCGCTGGGATTGGGCTCATCAATAGGCTCTTTGCCCCGACTTCTATCATTCTCAGAGCGGAGAAGGAGAACCCATCGGCCTTGATGGGAGACATTGGGATTGCCCTCACCGAGGTTTGATTCTTTCGTCCGTCCTTTTGACATTTTTAGCCTTTCTCGTTCTAACTATCCTCCTCGCAGCGGGCACAAGGCTATGAGGCTCCTGGAGACTCGCGATAGCCTCGTCCGCCGAGCTTGCCACAAGAACACCAAGGATATGGCGGGCAAACTCCGCGAGCCGGAGCCGGCCCAGAGAAGGTGGGGACTACGAGCTCCCTCCCGGATGCCAAGGAGAAAGAGTTCGCGACCGAGTCCGATCTCGAAGGGCTTCCAGGAGCGGGTGACCGAGCTAGAGGGGAGCCTTGCAAAGGCGAAGGGTCGGCGGGATGAGCTCGGGGCCACAAACTTCACTGGAGCAAAGGAACTCCGAGCTCATGGTCAAGTTCCTTGATGCCTCCCAAAAGCAAGTGGAGATCCCGGGAGGCCAAGGCGGATGATCTCTCCGAGAAGAGCTCGCCTCCGACCCGGTTCGGCTTGGAGAAGGAGAGGATGCCGGGCCGAAGCTCGCAAGGAGGCCATCGAGGAGTATAAGAACTCCGATGAGTTTAACGCGGAGTGCTCGGCCCAAGATGCGAGGCCGGTGTCCGGACACGTATCCAGGAGCTTCGCGGCCACGGTATGTTCTCCGTGCAGCGGGTTGGCCGTGATCGGCTCACTCGGTTGCTACCGACGCGGAGTGCGTGCCCGGCATGCGGCTAGTTCCTCTCGTCCGAGGACGAGGTCGGGTCCGGATCTCTCCGCTGCGGCTTCTCTGCGCTCCCGTGGCGAAGTGAGCGCCTCGGCACGATCGCCGAACCGGATGTGCTTTGCGATTCGGGGACAACCCTTTACCTTTGGGGGATGCCTGGCTCGGAGTTCTTCCAGAGGGCCGGCCATTGGAGATCTATTCCCCACGGGCGGCTCCCCGCTTCGGCTTCCGCCGAGCAACAAAGCTGCTCCTGCTGCGAGGTGCCTCGGGACCGGCCACGCCTTCCCAACTCCGGACTCAGAAGCGGGCACAGTGCGGCGGCCACCGAGGAGCCGTGGCGGGCACAGGTGGAGCGGCCACCGAGGAGCCCAAGGAGAATGCTCCATTAGTATAGGATTTTTGTTTTTTCTTGTTGTAATAGTTTTAGGACTTTGTAAATACTTTCTTAACATTAATAGAAGCATTTTTCTCCACTTGGCTCCTTTACTTTTATCTTAATTGCTTGTCTCGTAGGCTATTTTGAGTAGTTTGGCAATTTTCGAGCACCTTAATACTTGCATTCTTGCCTATTACTTTTTCAGCGTTTTTGACTTGCAATTAACTTTATATTCTTCTCCTTCAAGGCAAAGAAATAAGTAGGCCCTTTGCCCGCATTTTTTTGAGTTTTCCTAACTCTTTATTCAAAACCCTTAGGTTTTTGTGAGAGTCAGCCTTATTCTTCTATGATCGCGTTTGTTTAGCCTTGTGGCAAACTTTGAGGCCTTAACCTCGTTTGTCTGTTTGGCTTTGTTAAACTAGTTTTATCACTCTCATCCATTTACATTTATTCCCGGCCTTGCGGCTGTGGTGTAAGTCAAAAGTAGCAAGGCAAGCATACTTTCATAGGGCATGCGAAGGTGGCCGTGAGGCTATTGTCCGCGCAATGTGAAGGTAGGAGCATATTTTAGCATAGAGGCCACTTTAACCCCTGGCATCTGTATCCCCTTATTGGAGGTTCTCACTTATTTGACCACTTTATTCAAAACTCCCTAGGGTTTTTCGTGAGGGTCTCGTGGCGATCTGGTGAACGGGCTTATATTTTGGCCTTTGTCACATACGGGCATGCGAGTAACGGCCCCTAACGAGGTCCTTCGCGCAATTAGTGGGTCGGACTTCGTGTCATTGTCCCCACTAGAATCCGTAGGCACGGGCATCATGGCCTTTGTACCTACGTTCATCTATATTCACTTATTTTTGGTGGTGTCACACGGGCGGAGAGAGTATCCTCCCACGATCATAGTACGGATCGTAATGGATCTTTGTACATATATAGGCATGCGGATCCTTAGATCTTTGCGCATCGGTAAGTAGGAGCTCATATGTTGGCTCTTGAACCCACCGGCATCCATTTGCGGGCATCCACCCTAGCTTTTGGGGTGGTGGGAATTGATTTTTGCATCAAAATATGATGATAACTTCTCACTTATATATATATAGTCTATACTCCTTCCAAAAATTACAAAGATTTTAAAGAAGTATCTCTTAAGGTGGTCGCTATTCCAAGCGTGCTTAAGCTCTTCTCCCTCTTTTGGTCGCAATATGTAGGTGCCCTCTTTGACTATCTTTGTGACCTCATATGGACCTTCCCATTTCGGGGACGGCTTGTTGAAACCGGGTTGGGTCCCTTGGACCTCTACGCTTAAGTACCCAGTCTCCAAGAAAAACTCCTCTTATTTACTCTTTTGTCATGGTGCTTCTTCGCTTTCTGTTTGTAGTTCACCATTTTTTCATGTGCCCGCATTCTCTTTCCTTCGAGATCGTCCAGGTCACACCTTCGTTTGCCTCGTTTTGAGACTCGTCGAAGTATGTGACTACGTACGAGGGTAGGGCTACCTCAGCTGGAGCCATTGCCTCGACCCATACGTGAGCGAGAAGCGGAGTTTCCCTGTTGAATTTCTTATTGTGGTGCGGACAACCCATAATGCGATCCGGAGCTCGTCCAACCAACGTCCTCCTCGTCCTTCCAAATTTTTCTTTAGGGCGATCGGGACTAGCTTGTTTCTTTGCCTCGGCTTGACCATTTCCACGAGGATAGGCAATCTGCGGACTTACGGTGTTGCACCTTCATTCTCACACATTCGGCGGTGAATTTTGCGGAGAATTGGGTGCCATTATCTGAAATTATTGCTCGGGAACCCCAAATCGACAATAGATGTGGTTGTGGACAAAACTGATAGTGTTATCCTCGGAAATAGTGGCTAAGCCCTTTGCTTCCGTCCACTTGTTAAAATAATCCACGGCCACCACGGCATACTTGATGCTTCCTCTAGCAGTTGGAAATGGTCCAATAAGATCTATCCCCACGTATCAAACGGCCACGATGGTACAACGAAAGTCTGCTTCTGTTGATGGTAGTCTAGGGATGTCCGCAAATCTCTGGCACTTATCACATTTTCTAACATACTCCTGCGCATCCCTTCTCATTGTGGGCCAAAAGAATCCTTGGAATTTGATCTTGTCGAGAGGGTGCGAGCACCTTGATGTCCGCCACAAACTCCTTCATGGACCTCATAGAGTAAGTTGGTGACCATGTGAGTTTTAACACATCTTAGCAAAGGCTTGGTGAATGATCGCCGAAAAAGCACCCCATCGAGGACGAGGTATTTCGCGGACACCGTTCTGATGGCTCTAGCCTTTACTGGGTCCTCGGGGAGGGTTTGCTTCTCGATGTAATCCTTCATTTCATCTACCCGAGTCCCTTACTTGATCCTCAATATTGTTTATACGAATTCGATCTATAGCGGAGTCTCTCCGTGAATTCAATCTGGCAATCTGCCTCACACTCAACAATTTCTTGCTCGGTTATTCTTGAGAGGAGGTCAGCTTCCACATTATCCTCTCTCATGACTTGGTTCGGCTCATAGTAAAGTGAAATTTTTGATGAGGGTTTTTGCAAGGCCGCAAAGATCGAGCTAGTCTTTGGGTTGATAGTATCATACTCCCCCTAATTTGATTAACTATGAAATTTGAGAGTCACTATTGATCTCAATATTCGAACTCCCAAGTCTCTTGCCAATTCCATGCCCGCGATAATCGCTTCATACTCGGCTGATTGTTTGATGCCTCGAACTTGAATCTCAAGGCCCTCATAAATTTCTCCCAGGGTGCGATCGAAGTATGCCCGCTCCACTGATTAACTTGCTCGCGGAGCCGTCCACATATAAAGTCCATTACCTCTTACGGACGCTCCCTTGGTTGAACAATTTACGTGCTCGGGCTTTGGGTCATCTTCGATTCTGCTCGCTTTCTTTTTCCGAGGTCGCTGTCCGCTAATTTGAATGATGATTCTACTACAAAATCAACTAAGGCCTGCGCTTTGATTGTCTTTCTCGGGGAGTAGGTGATGCGGAACTCGGTGAGCTCTATAGACCAAGCTAGCATTCTTCCCGAGGACTCTGGTTTTATGTAAAACCTTTCTAAGCGGGGCCTCGGTTAGTACGGTTATAGGATGTGCGAAAAGTAGGCTCTTAATTTTCGAGCGAGATCTGTGCAAGGCGTAAGCTAACTTTTCTATATTAAGATAACGCCGCTTCTACGGAGGACGGTGCCTTACTTACATAATAAAGCTGGTTTTGGGAGTTATTCTCCTCCCTTACAAGAACAAATGCCTCTTTTGCCGCGTATCAAGAATGCATGACTAAATACAAAAAGAGCTCTTTCTCCTGCACCGGCCGCTTTGAGTAGGAGGTGGCCGCCCGAGGTATGTTTTGACTTCTTCAAAAGCCCGATGGCACTCGGTACTCCATGTAAATTCATCGGCTCTCTTCCCCCCTTTGAGAGTTTTGAAGAAGGGGAGGCATCTCTCTGCGACCGCGAGATGAAGCGGCCAAGTGCGGTGATGCGACCATTGAGTTTTTGTACATCCTTTACGCGGGCGGAGGTTTCATGTCTAATAGGGCCTGGATTTTCCTGGATTAGCCTCTATCCCTCTTTGGTTGACCATGAATCCGAGGAACTTGCCCGCCTTGACCCCGAAAGCGCACTTAAGGGGTTTAGCTTCATGTTGTTGTGGCGCAAGTTTTGAAGGTTTCCTCCACATCGAGCTCGTGGGAGTTTTCCTTAGTTTTTATGACCGTGTCGTCGATGTAGGCCTCAGTTTGCACTAGTTGGTTTTTAAAGACCCAGATTGACCATGCGGCGATATGTGGCTCCTGCATTTTTCGGCCCCAAAGTGGCATCATAGTGTAGCGGTATGTCTTGCCCGCGGCGTGAAGGCTACGGAGCGGACATCTTCAGGAGCCATCTGGATCTGATGGTAGCCGGAGTAGGCATCAATGAAGCTTAGAACTCTGTGTCCGGCTATAGAATCCACCAATCTGTCTATGCGAGGAAGAGGGAAGCAATCTTTGGGGCATACCTTGTTGAGATCGGTGAAATCAACGCACATCCTCCATTTGTCATTGGATTTTTTAACCATGACCACGTTGGCGGCCATTTGGGGTAGGTAATTTCCTTGATTATCCCCTTTTAGCAATTTTTCCACCTCTTCCTTGATGGCAATCTCTTTTTCCGGGGAGAAATATCTGGATTTCTGGTGAATGTTTTTGAAGGATGGGTCATCATTGATTTTGTGGAGGATCACGTCTTTGCTGATTCCCAGCATATCTTTCACCCTCCAAGCAAACACATCACAATTTGCTCTAAGGAACTCAATAAGTATCCTTCTCTCCTCATTTGTGAATTTCATTGACCTTAACTTGTTTGCTCGGGAAGTGGGGATTGATTACCACCTCCTCGAGCTCGTCGTTAGGTTGAAGGTCGTGATTTCACGATTGTGCGAGTCAATGACAACAGTTGGGGGGTTGACACGAGCTTCGGTCGGTGTTGCCATTGAATATATGATATCACGGTCAATTTCCCCCTCTATTCCTCGATCAATATAACCTCCCTCAGCAGGGCATCCAGCGCTTCGATTTTACGCTCATCTTGAGCTCCACCCTCGTGGAATGGAAAGAAAGCATGCCAATCGGTACGGGCGGCGGCGGGAGTGCAAGAGCTTTCCCCTTTTTTGACTTGTCCTCGCCTTTTCCCTCTATCATTTTTGTCCTCGCCCTCTATCTGCGGGCGGGAGGTGCAGCCTTTCTGTTCTTTCCTTTTTTCCTCCGGTGCTCGGAGGAATCTCCCGGCCGGTTCTTGATGGTAGCAACCCCGCCCGGGTGTTAAATTTCACCCGTTGGTGGGGACGGACGCAACTATTCCCAATTCGGCTGGCGATTCTGTAGAGAATAGCATTGTATTGGGAAGGAAGATCGACCACCATAAAAGTTATCTTGGCCGTCTTACGCATGGGTTTTTCCCCAATAGCTACGTCAAACACAATCGTCCCCTTTACCCTTACGGCGTGGTTGGTGAAGCCTTCGAGCATGCCCGCATATGGAGTGAGATGTGCTTCCGTCATTCTCATTCCAACCAAAGTATGGTAGTAGAGTATGTCGCGGGCGGCTCCGAGTATCTATCCCAACACTCGGCCTATGTTTGCCCGGTTGATTCTCATCCTGAGGGTGAGTGGTCGTGTGTGGAATGAAAAAGGGTGGAGGCAAGTTCACTCCTTTTTGAACCCAATTTCTTGCTCTTCCTCCAGAGCCGGGCGGGGATGGAGAAAACCTTCTCTAATGTCCGAATTTGGAGGGACAATGCTTATTTGAGGGAGGTTCCTCCCCAATGAAGTTAATGTCATAGTCCCCCAAATCGTCATCATAATTATCTCTTTCATTTCCTCTCTCGGGTCCCCGCGTGTGTCGTGCCCGCTGCTGATCATTGTTATTGGGGGCGTATTGTTTCCCTTAACCCACTTGGTTAGCTCCCCGTTATTGATTTTCTTTGGATTACTCGCTTGGTGGAAACATCCTCAGTTCCGTGCCCGTGGTCGTTGTGATACTCACAAAATTTAAGTCTACTCCTCTCATTTGGTTTTCGAAGCATGGGGGGAGGAGCGGGAAAGTCTGAGGCTCTCATGATCACCACCCTTGGGTCGGTGAGCTCTGTGTAAACCTGCTTTCGGCCATGGCCTTTTTGAGCTTTTCCGATCCCCAGGCCTCTGTTTTGCCCGATTCTTGGTGTGAGCAGGCTGCAGGGTGGTCTCCTGGACTTGGCTTATCCTTTCTTTCGCGAAGCTCGGGAGCGGGCACACTAGGCTCTTCGGCGGAGGCAATGGCCGAGGCCCTTTCATACATTTCCTCCACCGATTTAGGTTTGCTAGAGGCAAAATTCATTTTGAGGAAGGAGGAACCGAGGCCGCCTCAAAACATAGTACGATATCTCCTTCGTCCAGTCCACAATCTCCTCGCTCACCTTCACGAACCGGGATATATAATCTTTTGTAGGTTCGTTTGGTGCCTGCTTGACACGGACAAGATCTGCTTTGGTCTAGCGGGCACACTGCTCCGGCAAAGGCATTGAGGAATAGAACTACGAACTGGCCGAATGACCGGATACACCGGGGCTTGAGGGCTAGCATCAAGACAGGGCCTTGCACTGTGAAGGTCGCAGCAAGCTTTGCACATCACCGACTCGTCCGCGGAGAATAAAGCCATCCGGCCCTCAAATCTTCCCATATGACTCTTGGCATTTTTGGATCCGTCATAGGTGTCCATCTCGAGGGGTTTGCCTTTTCTCGGATCGGTGCCGCGCAATTTTATCGCCAAGGCGTCCATGGTGCGGCCACACTTACGGGCGCCTTCGATGGGTCTCCCACATCTTCTCGCATAAATTCCACAAACTCGGGGTTCCGATCATCAACCTTGTGCTTCTTAGCTCGTGGAGTCACGGCCTTCTCCTTGGCCGGAGCCAAGTGGTCCGGCTTTGGACCTCGCACGGTGGTTTGACCGTGCCTCTTCCCTATCTCCTCGCTATCCTCTACATGTACCACGCTTCGCTTGGCCGGCCGTCCGCGTTCAAGGGCCGGTTCACCCCGTTGCCCCACATTGACTAGCAGCGAGTTAGCGGGAGCTCGTTGGGAGAACCTTTGTGACCCTTGAGAACCGTAGCCCTCCATTGGCCTCTATTTCAAACATTTCCATCTCCGCGTCGTTGATGGCCGCGGCCTCCGCGACCGCCTGGACTTGGAGGCCAGGATTTCCTTCCTTCTCGTGATTTGCTCTGGGGAAAGTGGGGTGGTTAGAGTGGTGTTTTTATGTGAGCTTGGGGAGTTTTGGGCTATTGTTTAGTAGGGCCTGGGCTTTCTCAAGACGGGCTTCCTCGGTTAACCGGTGTAGAACTCGTTGAGCCGGGGATTTTGAGGCCGAGAATGGGCCCCCATTCTCGTTGAAAACAGAGTTGGTTTGCCTTTCCCTATTGATGGTGGAGGGTTCGGCTTGGTTCTCCTCCTCTAGGGTCAAATGACCAAAGATTTTTCGTAATTTGAGACATGTCTCGGAAAGACGAAAATAAGCGAAAAGAAGTGTCTTTTGACGCCGCTGTTTAGACTACAAGGTGTGTCTGAAAACAAAAGTTTTAAACGGGAAAAACTTAGTGATGTAAAAAAGAAGAGCCTTTCGGCACTGAATTTGTTTAGGACACGTGAGGTGCCTTGAAAACAAAAGGTTTTTAACGAGAAAACGAAAGAAAGTCGATTCCCGGCAATGGAACCACTGATGACGCCACAGCTTTCGGGGTCAGGAGCGGTTCAAGGATATCTGGCTAGGATATATTTGGTGGTTTGATGTACCTAGATCACAACACAAACAAGCACCGTTAAGGTCAAAGTTGGACGATGCGAGGAGGGACGCGGTCTTGACCACAAGGGCCTATTTGTTCGCGGTCTTCCCTACAGCGGTCTAGGAACTGCTACGTCACTGGTTCCTTGGACTAGACCGAGCGCGGGCCCGGTCCAGTAGATCCGGGCTCATCATGTATCGATAATGGACATGTAACTAAAATCACCAATAAAGTTACTATATCTATAATTTTACTAGAAAGAGGTTGTTACTATTTTAACTCTTTTATTATGGAAATGTGATTAACTTAATGGAACACTTAAACATATTCAAAATATTTCTTTTGAGACGTAGGATGGGTGAGGCCATTCAATCTAGTACATTTTCCAATATTGGTTTCTGTAAATTGTGATATACATGTTGGAGGAGCGCACTAGGAAAGTAAAGGAGCGTCTCTAGGAGCGAAAGGAAGGAGGAGCCCAACGTCCAGAAGAAGAGCACATATATGAAGGGGAGCGCACATGAAAGGGAGCTCTAGAGGGGAGTTCTGGAACACGCCCGAAGGAGCTATAATTGATCTCACTTATATCTTGGGATATATTTTCTTCTCTATTTGTATATATCTTATCCTTTTATGTATATTAAATAGTTGACGAAATTATAGAGATTGAGTTAATGCATATCAAGTATTAAGTAGTTAGCGAAATTATAGAGATTGGTAGCGTAATTGTATTGATTGATTTGTATCAAGATTAGATCAAGATCTCTAGGCTGTATATAAAGCGATTTACGACATTGAATGAACAGAGAAAAATCTTCTCTCTCCCTCTTGGTTTCCAACTTGGTACCAGAGTTGTGATCTTGAAAAACCTTAAACCTAAACACAACTAAAGGCAAATGGCTGTTGAGGGTAGTAAGAAAAGAAAACCCTAATTCCTTTCATCGAGTGACAATTCTGGATAGATTCTCACTCATATCCAATGAAAGGAGAAAATTATGAAAAATAGGCTCGTGTTTTCAAGGGTACGTTGAGAGCAAAGATGAAAACTAGGTTCATCGATGGAAAGATTGTCCGTCCGACAAAGGTGGGCAACTAGAGCTTTAGCGGATGGTGAACTCAATGGTGGTGCCATGGATATTCAAAACCATTGAACCCAATCTTCGATCCACGGTAACTACGTGGAGGAGGCAATGACTTTGTGTGACGATTGGGAGCAGAGATTCTCGATTGACAACGGGCCAAGGGTGCAACAAATTAAGTGTGACCTAACCAATTGTAAACAACAGAAGAACGAAAACATGGACGCCTACTATGGTCGAATTAAAAAGTTGTGGGATAAATTGAATGACTATGACAGTGTTTTGGCGTGTTATTGCACCGATGCAAATGTGAGATCAACCTAAAGCTCACTCAACGAAGGGAGGAGAAATGAGTGCACCAGATTTTTTATGGGACTCGAGACATCTAAGTTCGAGAATGTGAAATCAAACATTTTGAACTCAGAGCCTCTTCCCAATGTAAACAAATCTTATTCAATGGTTGTGAGATAGGAACGTGTCAAAGGGAGCACACGAGAGAAGTACTGAGAACATATGAGTTTTGTGGTTCCCACTATCACTAGGGCCCAAAATCCAGGGGGAGCGCAAAGATATGGGTAATGTTACTTGTGGAAGTTGCAAGAAAAAGAGACATGAAGCTGAATTTTGTTTCAAGCTTGTGGGATATCCGAAAAGGTAGGGCAAGCAGCCCTCACAAAATTAAAAGGGAAAGAATTGGCAGAATATCATGGCAACCGCTGGAGGAGCAAGCAATCCAACACTGTACAAGTGAATGATGAGGATGGCACAGGGATGACAGATGCATAACGTGCTCAACTCTTGGGACTCACAAGTGAGTAGTGGAACAGCTTCAAAGCCATGGTGCAGACCAATGTTAAAACTAATGTGCGCATTATTGGTAAGATGAATAATGAGCCTTGACTAGTGTATAGAGGGGCTAATCGGCATATAACAAGAAATCTTGTCTTGTTTGACAATGTTCGTAACATTGAATACAGTCGTGTAGGAATGCCTAAAGGGAAGTACATCACTGCTATAAAATAAGGCTATGTCAATATTTAGGCCTCAACTTATTCCGTAAAATGTGTTATATGCTTCATCATTCAATTGCAATATGTTGTATGTCTCTTAGTTGCTTTGTGACTCAAATAATTTTGTGCAATTTTTTGACAAACTTTTTGTAATACATGACCGAATCTCGAAAATGTTTATTGGTGGGGGTGACCAAAACGAGGAGTTGTATTACTTGATGAAGTCTACCAAAGCACGATTCTGAAGCGTTAAGGAACTTGAGAAGCATGAGTTGTGCCATCAACGGTTGAGACATATATCAAGCAAAGTAGTTAATTTGCTTTCGTTTGTTACTCAATATAGTGTTAATAAAGATGTTTATGAAATTTGTTGCAAATCCAAACAACTAGAGATAATTTTTTGCCTAGTGAGAGCAATTCCAAAGGAATTTGTTATTTAATTTTGATCTTTGGGGTGATTATCAGACACCTGCTTTGTGTGAAGCAACTTATTTTTTAACAATTGTGAATTGCTGCTTTCACGCTGTGTGTGTATATTTGATAAACTCAAAAATTAATGTGGCTCACAGTTAAAATGGTTACAATGCGAGTGTTTCTTGCTACCAAAAATTGATCTTTAGTAGTATTACTTAAGTGGAATACATGAACTACAAAGAAACATTTGCTCCAACGGTTAAAATGGTTACAATGCGAGTGTTTCTTGCTATTGACGAGACTGGATCAACAAGTAGTTCCCCGGGGGGAGGGGGTTCGAAAATTCCTTTTCTTGTGTCGAGGACTCGGACGAATGGAATGCATTAGTTGTCCGCTCTCAGGTTGGGCACAAATCCTCGACGCGAAATATAATCCCGCCCCGGGGGATTGACTGGGTGAACGACTAGTTTTCGTGGTTGGGAACTTCATCAAATGGACGTCCACAACACCCTTTTACACAGAGATTTGAGTGAGGAGGTATTTATAAAGCTTCCCTTAGGTATCAACCTCATATATTTGGCATAGTATGCTCTGAAATTCCTTGTATGAGCATTGTCATTGCCCTCATTGCTGGTTTGCAAAGCTATCAGCTGCATTGAAAAAATACGATTTGTTCAATCGTATTCAGACTAGACTATTCGATCTTTTCTTATCAAAAGAACGACGTCGACATACATATCTTGGTTTGGTTTAAAGCCATAAAAAATAACTATTAAAAGCACCCCTATCCTCCCGAATCAATAATATCTCCATCCCATAATATATTTTAATTATAAATTTGATTAAACTTTGATCAATAACATTTATTTAAATAAAAAGTTTGAAATTGATATTGATACTTGATGCCGCAGGAAATGCGCTTATCAATCTTCCTCCACGTGGCAGGACTGATCACCTAGCTCCTTGACCTGAAATCAGAACCCACGACTAGCCGGATGTGTCTCCGGCTTAGACCCTCAGGCGTGAGAGTAAGTATTTGATGATTGGAGAGCAAAAGCGTATTGAATAATGGAATTCAGATAACAAAATAGCAGTTACCTCATAACCGTGGTAGTGATGATGTATTTATAGTTGATAAGTGCGGTTATTTTTGATGGGGCTATATGAGCTCCGTGAATCATGGGACAGTACATTTCATGGGAACGTGTCCTGGATTGGCTCCTGAATTGTAGGGAACCAGTTATGGAAAGCTTTGAAGCATGTGCGTCTGTATCAGTTAAGTCGACGCTTGCTTATTAGGTCGAGGTCGTCATTTGAGGTTAGGTCAACCTGACTGGTGGGTAGAGTTGGATCGTACCCGAATTAGAGCATGGATCGTAGAGTCGGACCAGGCTGGGTCGGGACCGTGGAGGTCGGACAATGAGCTTAGGTCGACTGATCCTGTTGTTGGGCCTTGGGCCTTATGGTAATTTGGGCCCAACTTTATTAAGAATGCTGGAGGCCACGGCTGCCTGTGATTGGGCTTTACTCGCTTGGCCCAACTCGACACTTTTGGTATGTTCAGTGGCCCCCAATTTTCGAGTTGACTTTGTCGACTAGGAAGTTAAGGAAATTCTGGTGAAGATTATCGTGACTCGCAGGTCGCTACTCGGTCTGAAGTTTAGTCGACCAAAAATGATGTGGCACAATCTTGGACGTCGACGACGAACGGTCAGATCTGAAGGAGCGCCGTATTTTGCAATGATTATTATTTTGACGTTTGATAAACCGTCTTGGAAAACGTTTCCGCCATTAATTAGGAAAATAAATTTTGAATTTTCCTTTTTCCTTTTTCCTTTTCAATTCCGGACAATATAAATTCAAGAATCCTTCTCCATTTACAACTTTTACTGTCCTTGAGCTCTGATAAACCCCGGCGACGACAGCAAAGGAGCAATCATTTTAAATTTGTTCTTCGTCTTCTGCAGCAGCTTCAAATTCCGACACCCACTGAGGTAATCCTTTCGCTTTCTCGCTTTTAGGGCTTTGATTGTTGCTCTTTCTTCATTTTTCGCCATGGGTAGAACTTTCAGTAGCGAACCAGGAGCCTGGTATGGATATTGTACTGTTAACCGTAGGGTGTACAAGAATGTAAACGGTGAGTGGAGAGAGATGTCTCTGAATGAATGTGCCTCCATCTTGTCAAGGTGGGGGCTGAATTTTAGAGAAATAGGTTTGCCCATTGGAGAAAACGCCGTGGATATATTAATTGATGACTCGAATGTAGTATCCTTTCACCTCTTTCATGAATTGCTCGATCACATAGATTTGTTTTATGTTAGAGATGTCAATAAACCCTCCTTCCTTAGAAACAGAATAGGTTTTCCAGGGGAGTCTAGGTCGCCCTTAGGTAGGTCGACTGAATGTGATCCTGGGACTGACTCCCCTGCTTCCTCTTTTTTTTGTACAGATATGGCAGCTCATGGAGGAGCCACAGCTTCAACTTCTTCAAGTCCCCGTATAGTGGATGCGTTTGGATCTTCTGTGGTCCCAGGGAAAAATGAGAGAGGCTATGTGCCTCAAAGACCCCTTCATGGGAAGAAGAATATGGAATCTCGTTACGCCATGATTTACAATTTCTGTGGGGTAGATAGGACGGACTTTAGGGTGACCATCCTTAGCAAGAAGGATTTCATGGCCAAGTACTGTAGCACATTCACTAAGGATGCCACTAGGGTCGCCTTCTTTTATGGGCAGTTTGAGGCAGGTTTGAGGTTGCCATTGGATCCTTTCATAAACGAGTTCCTTGAGTGTATGGATGCCCTTCCTCTTTAACTTGGGGCCAACACTTGTAGTGTACTAGTGTGCTTTACAATGGTGTGCCACTTCTTAGGGTATGAGCCTTGTATGAGGGTATTTAGAGAGTTTTTTGCTGTGAAATTCGACAAGTCCCAAGGCATCAGCACTCCTTCAAAACCACATTCCCCTAAGTTGTTCATTAACTTGCCTAGTAAAGCCAGTGGTTGAAACTCTCATGTGGTAGTAGTGGAGAGTAGGTTAGGTTGGGAGTTCCCTTTACCCAATGAGGACACCCAAGCAGTGAAGGATGAGGATCAGTGGGAACCTTATTGGCACGCTGATTTGCGCAAGAAGCTGGTAGAGTTGGTTGTCCGTAGACCCATCAGTTGGGAAGTTTTAGGAACCACCAAAAACAACTACATTCAAGCTGGTATGATGCTAGGGGATGATGACATTGTGCCACTGGTTCCTATAGTGAGGTGCTTGAGGTATCCAGACTGGGTGACTCATGCCTTGGGTAGGTTTGAGAAAAAGTGTTCGCTCTGCCTGAAGACCCCCAATTATTGTAAAGATCATGGGGAGCATGTTGGTGGTAAGGATTTTACTCGCCCCTTCCTTGCCCATATGTGAAATTTTTATGATTGTGCCCCAGCTTGCTTGGCTCTTGTATTTAACTCTCTGCTCGCACCTTGTTGATTCTAATGTAGATCTCATAGCATGTACATATTCAGCCTCTGTATAGAATCTGTTAGCTCGTAGTTATATTGCTCGTATGTAGAACTAGTAGCTCGTACATAGAACTTATCTTGGCATGTCGAGCTAACATTTTAATCCTCTTTGTTTTATGCAGTTCTAACTCCTGCCCAAGAAGCTAACATGGGGCGAGCTATTGATGTGAAGAAGAGCAAAAGGAGCTATGGAGCTGCCAATGCTAGAGAGAGTAGAGAGACTGAGGGTGCCAAGAGGAACGAGTTGTTGAAACTAGTGGATCAAGATACCTCCAAGTATATTCCTGCTGAAGAGAATTTGGAAGAGCTGGATGAGGCCCAAGTGGAAGGAGATGTCCAAGGAGTGGAGGGAGAACAGGCTACTGGGGTAGAGGGCTCAGAGCAGAGTGTGGAGCCGGAGAGGGAGGTCGTCCAGACCAGGACTCGAGCCCAGGTTAAGGCCAGTTCTAAAACAGTTTCAAAAGCCAAGTCGCCTGTGATTGACATTGATGAAGAGGAGGAAGAGGATGATGATGCTCCTTTGAGCAAGAAAATAAGGATTGGGAAGTCCAAGGCCAGCTCGACAGATAATCATGCCGACGCCAGTGAGCCCGAAGAGGCTGAAGTTAGGGGCCTCCACTCTTCTCCTGTTCGTGTTTCATATGCCGAGTTGATTCAAGCTCGAGTTGCTGAATTAAGCGAAGTGACTCATTTGACCAGGATCAACTGTTTAGCAAGGGAGTACCCTGAGTTGGAGTACGGTCAGGTGATTGTCAGGAGGGGAGCTGACCAGGATCTAATCAGGGAGTTCACCAACAAGCCCTTGACTCCAGAAGCCTGTCGAGCTAGAGTCGGGCTGGCTTCCTCCGAGGTAACTCTTGTAATTTTTTGTATTGTTGCTTTCATTCTTCTTGCTAGTCTCAAGTCTCTACCTTGCTTCTGATTGACCTAACTTCTTTCCTTTACTTGTCTTCTCAGTCTCTTGCCATGATAGACCTGGCCACCACTTATTGGAAGGCTGCAGAGGAGCAGGAGAAGCTAGCCAAGGCAATGATGGGCCGAAAGAATGAAGAGTTGCAGAAGCTGGAGGAGGAGCGAGCTAAGCTGAAGGAGGAACTTGATAAACTGAAGGAGGAGCACTCAGATCTGGACAATTCATATGATGCCCTGAAGCTCGTCAAAGATAATGAAGTGAAAGCTAAAGAAGAAGCCTGGGGCCAACTGGGAGAGGCCAACAAAGAGCTTGGGGAGCTCAAAGAAGAGAAGAAGAAGATGGCGGCCGATCTTGAACTGGCTACCCAGCAGTTGGAGGAGGTACCAGTCACCCTGGCAAAGAAACAGGAGGAACTTGATGCTGCTCGACGTCAGTGGGAGGTGGATCTAGCTGCTGCTGTGAAGACCGCTAAAGAGGAGGCTGTGAAGGCCTACAAGGATAGTGATGAGCTCCACAATCATATTACCAAGCAATCTAGCTCATTCTGGGATGTAGGTCGGGCTCACATGGCTCGACGTATTGTGGTGGATCCTTCATTCAAAATCTCTATTGAGCAGCTTGCCCAATGGGCCTCGGAGGATCCTTACAACTCTGCAGCTCGCCAGGGCCATATCCTAGTGCCCTATAATGACAATGACTTGGCTAACATTGCCAAGGACGACGAAGAGGCAGAAGCAGAAGTTTGGGTCCCTCCTGCAGTTGAACCAGTGAACTTTGTTACAATCCTAGCTGAGCTGGAGGAGCCAGATGAGCCAGCTTTCGAAGGTGAGACTCCCCAATATACTATCTCAGATTCAAGGAAGGTGGTGTATCCATATCAACAAAGGAATGTCTTGGGCGAGCCTGCTGCTGCAAATGATAGTGTTGATGTCGACCCAACTTCTACCAGTGGTCAAGTAGAAGGCAATCCTCTAGTTTGAACTTTAAATTTATTGGTTGTGTAACAGACAAGCTCCAAACACTTTTTATTTTTTGCTTTTGTTGATATTGATGCTTTGGCCCAGATTTGGGAAGCATCTCAATCATACAATTTTGTTTACTAGAGTCTTGGCCCGCTTTGGGAGACTCAGTTTTATTTAATCGTAGCTGACATGTGAGCACCACAACCCGGGACCTAACGCGTGTCCCGAACTTGAGAAGCCCAAACTAAGAAATCCCATCTTCATTTTTTTTAAAACTTCTTTTATTTCACATTTAAAAGAAAATCAATTCATCAAACTTCCAATTTAAAATCAACTGATAATATCTCCACTCGTAGGAAATTAAATAAACATTCCAATAAACCATAACTTGATTAATTACATTGAAAACCCTAATTAACATTGTTTAACAAAAGAGTTTTCCATACAACTTATAAAAGAGTAATACTTTAATAGGACTTTCGACAACCCACTCATATACCTATCCTGACAAGTCACAAAAGCAAGAGTCCACACTCTTATCCCCGGCCTCACTGATTCAGGTCACCTGTCTCAGCACAATCTAAAACAGTAAAAGGGAAGGGGTGAGAATAAATCTCAATAAGCTATTATGAATGCAGCAAGATGCCAAACAAGATGCAACACATAGCATGGTTACACATAGCACATTATTAAAGCGGTAAACACCTTACGTTACCTCATTTTACCTTTTCCGTCTGAACAATAAGTCGTACAACGTGGGAGTAAAACTCCTCTCTTTGGTGAACTACCTCCATGCACATTCACCACTTATAGGACTCATACTCCAGAGATTCATATAAGAAAATCAGATACTTATATGACCCTTTAATAAGAGTACCTTATAATATCGCCGCTATCTGTAAAGCTTTTGGCTTAATACAGAAGCATTCCACCTAGTCACCAAAATCGCAGCGGACTGTAAGGCTTTTGGCTCAATACAGCTGCTAGCACACCCACTCTGTGGCCACAGAGGGGCCGGTCACAGGTATGATGAACCTTCAATCACTTATAGAACAAATCAATAATTGATTGAATTCAATTATACCCCCGAATCACATATAACACGTTCAAGCACATAATAGATACTTGAAATAAATCCACAAAAGGGATAAGAATATAACAACATGGTAATGTATACTCATGTTAAATCAATACTATAGTGTAACATTCATTTAATACACTATGCATAATACCATCAATGAATATGAATTCAAGTAAGGTAACAACATAACCGAATAATCCACATTTGGGATACAATATGCCAGATAATCCACAATTGGGATACAATATAACAATATACCAATTAATCCACACTGGAGATACAGTATAACAATGTGCAAAATAATCCACACTGGGATACAATACAACGATGTAATACATATACATTTCCAACTAACGCAATAGTGTAACTTATAATTCTACACTATTCAAATTAATCACCAAGGGTATGGGAGCAAGTAAGACCACCCTGAACCATAAACAATTCCTACGAAGTTATTACTCAACCGGGAATAATCTTAATAAAATTTCAAGATCTACTTCCCAAGTTTGAACCACTTTGATGAAGTCGCGAATCAAGCTTATCAACCATTTTCTGAACAATATTTATCTACTCCCAAAATTCCACTATGACCAAATAAGACATCATGGCCTAGCCAAGGAATTCTACCTTAACCTAGGTTAAAAAGGATTAATTCCTATCCGGGTTGGATTAGGTTCTACTAATTTATAATGGTTGGGAGTCATGCCACGAGGTTATTAGTGAAAATCAGCAAGAAAGGAAACTGGGAAGATTCTGGTGACATGGGCGACCACCCAAGTCACCATGGGCGACCGCCCAAGAAGGTTTCAAAAGGGGTATAACTTCTGTGGTGATGGGCGGCCGCACACGCCCCAATGGGCGACCGCCCAAGATGGAAATGCTGAAAGCCCAAAGACTGGATTGATGGGCGGCCGCTCAAGCCCCCATGGGCGACCGCCGAAGACTCATTTCCTGAAATCTGCAGCTGACCAAAATCCCAAGCCAAGCTCCTTCAAAATTGTAAACATAAAAGGGATGGCTAACTTTACAACCTCATCCTAAATCATTTCAACCCAAAGTAGCATAACCTAGGTTACTTATCATTTGATTTCCTACTTAGTTCACCACCATATTTCTAGTTTACATTCTTAATTTAACTCAACCCCTTTTCTTCCACTCTTTATCACTTTCATAAACAAAAACATATTTCTAGGTCATTACTCCATTTCTCAACTCCAAGAAAATGAGCTAATCTTCCACAACAATGATAATAATAAAATAACAAAACCAAGCATTTCATGAACTAGTTATAAAAGAAGGTCATTACACTTACATCATTAAAATATACTAAATCCTCTTCTACTTCCTTCCACCCAATTTAATTATGCTCATAATATTTCTCAATCAAAGTAAGATGAACATCACTTCATACAATAACTCCATAACACAATACTAATCATTTTCCTCACTCACTTTATTCTAGAAAATTGGCCAAAACCCAAATTCAATACTTAGGCTCCGTTTGTTTCGACGTAAAATGTTTTCCGGAAAACGTTTTCTGGAAAATGTTTTCCTGTAAAATGTTTTCCTGTAAAATGTTTTACGGAGGTAGAGCGTAAAATATTTTACGGAGGAAAATATTTTACGGAGGAAGGGTGTAAAATGTTTTCGGGTGTTTGGTAAAAGCGACTCATATTTCACAAGTGTGATCACCCCACCCCCACCCACCCCCCAAAAATTTTTTTTTTTTTTATTTTTTTTGTAATCGCCCCCCTACCCCCTGCCTACCCCACCCCCCACCCACCCCCCAAAAAAAAAAATTTTTTTTTTTTTTTTTTTGTAATCGCCCCTCTACCCCCTGCTCTACTCCCACTCAACCCCCCCCAATTTTTTTTTTTTTTTTTTTTTTTAATCGCCCCCTACCCCCTGCCTACCCCCCACCCCCACTCCACCCCAAAATTTTTTATTTTTATTTTTTTTTTTTTTTTTTTGTAATCGCTCCCCCAAAAAAAAAAAAAAAAAAAAAAATTTGGGGGGGTGGTGGGGGGTAGGCAGGGTAGGGGGCGATTACAAAAAAAAAAAAAAAAAAATTTTTGAAGTGGGGTGGGTGGGGGCAGAGGGTGTAGAAGCGATTACATAAAAAAAAAAAAAAAAAAAATTTTGGGGGGAAGGGGGGTAGGCAGGGGGTAGGGGGCGATTACGTAAAAAAAAAAAAAAAAAAATTTGGGGGGTGGGTGGGTGGGGGGTGGGGGGTGGGGGGTGGGGTAGGCTGGGGGTGGGGGGGGCGATTAAAAAAATTAAAAAAATTTTTTTGGGGGGGGTGGGGGGTGGGATAGGCAGTGGGGTGGTTGTACCGGGCGTAATATGAGTTGTACATTAAGGCCTCCATTTTCCGGAAAATGTTTTACTTAGGACAAGGTCAGTAGGTCGTTTTACTTAGGAAGGGCGTAAAATATTTTCCGGAAAACGTTTTACTTAGGCAACCAAACAGCGGAAAACGAGTTATTTTCCGGAAAACATTTTCCGGGGGCTAACCAAACACCGTAAAACAGGTTATTTTCCGGAAAACATTTTCCGGAAAATGTTTTACGGTGAAACAAACGGAGCCTTACTCTTAATTCATTAACATTCATAATTACTCTATACCATTCCTCCTTCAATCTTAGATCACCATTTTACAACTAAAATCATTTCAACCTTGATTAAACCATTTTAACCCAAATAACATTATTCAAAAATACCCAAAATCCTTTTCTTTCAACAACATATTGAATAACACATAAAGTGAACAATTATTAGAAGGAAGTCATAATAACTTACTTAGCAAATATGAGATGGAATGAAGATTTTCTTAGCTTGATGTGCTCCCCTCTTCACCCCGAACACAAAAGTACACCCGAATCATCAAATGGAGAAGAATTGAATTTATTAGAAATTTTGAAAGGAAAATCATGGAGAGAGAGTTTCCATGAATATTTTGAGAAGGAAGAAGATGATGAATAAGAAAATGGGGAGGTTAATGAAGGGTGAGGGAAAAATATGGAGAGGTACGGAAAGGGATTGACTAATTGAAGTAAGGAGAGGAAAAGAGGGAGTATGGCCCCCATGCCAAATAATTAAAGGCTTTCAATCTTTTTCAATTAAACCCTCCCAAGTTCTAGAGTAGTAAAACTAACCCCCTACTCCAATTCTTTATCCTACATACTTTAACCTCATTTCATATTTTATCCATTTTCTATTATTATACTTCCCCCAAGATGCTTTATTTTATTTTCCTTGCAATTCTAAGATTTTAAATTATTTCCCAACCATCTCATCTTAATATAAGAAATTAAAGACATAAATGAACACATAAAATTAACAATAATATTAAAAGCATATAATATGATATTAAAATAGTGCCTAGGGTTAGGGTCGTTACACTCACTCCCCCTTAAAGAAAATTCATCCCAAATTTTAAAAAGACTTACCTTAAGAATCAAATAGCAAAGGTTACCTCTCACACATTTCAAATTACAACTTTTAAATAGTTCCTCAATGACATGATTCTTCTATACATCTCACAACCCGAATACTCTAGAATTTTGATTCCGGACTTGTGCTGCTAATAACTCTCAACGGTACTCCCGCATAAGTCCAATCCGTCTAATCATCATTAGGGAAATAACTTCATACAAACGAGGGGTCATGCAAACTAAAACTACTATTATACCTAAACTCGCTAAGGTTAATTAACTTCTCAATTTGAAAGGAAATCCGTCACACAACACACAACCTATTCTTCAAGAATCTAGATAGTCTTCTAATCTCTTCCTTTCGAGTAACTAAATCCTCCAAACTCTTAGGATCGGTGACAAATCCCACAAGAGAGCTTCAAAAAGGTAAGGTTCCCACTTAACAACATAAAATAATTGCAGCCACTCTCGAGTAGAGGGTAAGAGAATTCCGCTTTATCTAAGTTAACTTCCTCGAAGCATACGCTATCACTTTCTCATTTCTCATAATAACACAACCTAATCTTCCTTGAATACATACTTAAAAATTCACCAAGTTATCACATCCATTAGGTAAGGTAAGGATCAGATCTATAGTCAATCTATTCTCCATCTTATCAATATGATTCATCCTTATTACATTCTACACCATTTATATATCCTTTAGAGTTAGCTAAAGCAACGATTTTACAATTCTCAAGAATTCCCTAAAAATTCCTTCGGTAACACTTACCAACTCAAAGATCACGGACTCAATCCTCGTAAGATCCATGGTAATACCCAAGCCTAAGACTATAGAACCCGAAATTTGAAATCTTTTCGAGTCAACTCACAATTGCTAAACTTCTCAAATGATGGATTCCCACTAAAGGCAAACAACACAACTCTCAAATGATCTTCATGATCCTCTCGTAACTTTAAATAAACAAAGAGGTCATCAATCACAACTACCATAAAGCCGTCAAGATAAGGATTAAAATTCTGATTATCATACTTAGAATCAACACATGAGATACTTTGATGGAAACACAATTACCATCTACTCGCAACTAGCACGTAAAATTTCTGGAAAGACTTCTTATGCAAGTCTAACACATACCAAATACCCTTCACACTTTTAACCAAACTTTCTGCCTTTAATGCTTATATAATAAGATTACCACCTAAGGTTTATCTGTATCAAATACCTATATAAACAAATTAGGCATAGAAAAGGAGACTCACTTCTCATGATAGTCTACCAATGCACAACAACTACTTACCCATCCAGGTCAAGTATATCTCAAAATCATAAATTGATAGTCATACCAAATCAACTGGCAATACATGCTCAGCCATGACCACATCACCATCGTGGTAAACCAAAGAAGGTTCGAGGTACTCTCTCATAAGAGCAGAAACCTCTATCACATAGGACAATCTCAAGCAATGTATGCCACATAGATGCAAAATGCTATGCCAAACATAAATGATATGAAACAGGATCTATAAAATATGACCCCTAACTTTTGAGACAGGTAATATACCTCTAGTGACCTCTGAGGGATCTATCTCTCCTAGACCCGAAACACATACTCGACTTTAGACCTTCTCTTTTGATTCCCCTTCGTTATCTATTTTGGTACCACCTCTTTGTTGTCCACCCAGCTGACCGCTGCTTGAAGCTCGTCCCCGCTGCAACCTTGGGCAATTCCTCCTAAAGTGTCCCATTTCTCCATACTTAATACACCTGCCTTGCTTACTCCAACACTGATCTTCGGTATATCCAATCCTCTTGCAAAATTTACAAATCATCCCATAATGTCTGGATATTGGCTTAGACAAAGAAGCTACAACAAGTTTCCCTCTCACACTTCCTGAAGTTAAAGCCCTTGGCTGTTCTCTAGTGATTTTAGATCCTTGTCCTAGATACTTTGGTTTATTTCTAATCCCACCTTCCGATTTTCCACTATTTTCCTCAATGTTATTCTCGATCTTATATGCTCTATCTATGGTTGTCTGATAATTGGTGAAGCTATCAATCACTAATTTCTTCCTAAACTCAATCCTTAAACCTTTTACAAACCTATGAACTCTTTTCGCTTCATGCGATACCAAATGAGGGCAACACCTAGCTAATTCCTCAAATCGGACTGAATACTGATTCACCGTCATGTTCCCTTGTTTTAGTCCTAAGAATTCAATCTCCTTCTTATCCCGTGTAACCATTGAAATGAAATAATCCTCGAACTGCTGAGTGAAATTATCCCAAGTCTGGAGTGTATGATCCCGCTCCCAACTTCCCTTCAAAATCTGCCACCACTGATCAGCTGGACCCTCAAGTTTGAAAACGGCATATCTAACTTTCTCTTCGTTGCGACTCTCCATAACTTCAAAGATTTTGTTCATTTCTGCTAACCATTTTTCTGCCCTTAACGGATCCGAATATCCATTAAAACTCGGTGGATTCATCTTCACAAACCTTTCCAATTCATCACTTTGACATTCCTCAGGTTGATTCGGAATTGATCCTCTAGTCTCCATATTCTGTACAAACATCCTGAATAATTTCATCATCTCTTCATTCTGAATTCCGCCTATACCCATATCCCCTTCATTTTCTAGAACCTTTCGCTGATCATCATTGCTTTCGGCCATTAGAACGAACTCCTGCATTAAACACTCGGCGTCAATTACCACACATTCCCCCTTAGTTTAGACATCTACCCTTGACCTCTAAACTAAGCTCTGATACCAACTGTGAGCACCCCAACCCGGGACCTAACGCGTGTCCCGAACTTGAGAAGCCCAAACTAAGAAATCCCATCTTCATTTTTTTAAAAAAAAAAAACTTCTTTTATTTCACATTTAAAAGAAAACCAATTCATCAAACTTCCAATTTAAAATCAACTGATAATATCTCCACTCTGTGGCCACAGAGGGGCCGGTCACAGGTATGATGAACCTTCAATCACTTATAGAACAAATCAATAATTGATTGAATTTCATTATACCCCCGAATCACATATAACACGTTCAAGCACATAATGGATACTTGAAATAAACCCACAAAAGGGATAAGAATATAACAACATGGTAATGTATACTCATGTTAAATCAATACTATAGTGTAACATTCATTTAATACACTATGCATAATACAATCAATGAATATGAATTCAAGTAAGGTAACAATATAACCGAATAATCCACATTTGGGATACAATATGCCAGATAATCCACAATTGGGATACAATATAACAATATGCCAATTAATCCACACTGGAGATACAGTATAACAATGTGCCAAATAATCCACACTGGGATACAATACAACGATGTAATGCATATACATTTCCAACTAACGCAATAGTGTAACTTATAGTTTCTACACTATTCAAATTAATCACCAAGGGTATGGGAGCAAGTAAGACCACCCTGAACCATAAAAAATTCCTACGAAGTTATTACTCAACCGGGAATAATCTTAATAAAAGTTCAAGATCTACTTCCCAAGTTTGAACCACTTTGATGAAGTCGCGAATCAATCTTATCAACCATTTTCTGAACAATATTCAACTACTCCCAAAATTCCACTATGACCAAATAAGACATCATGGCCTAGCCAAGGAATTCTACCTTAACCTAGGTTAAAAAAGATTAATTCCTATCCGGGTTGGATTAGGTTCTACTAATTTATAATGGTTGGGAGTCATGCCACGAGGTTATTAGTGAAAATCAGCAAGAAAGGAAACTGGGAAGATTCTGGTGACATGGGCGACCGCCCAAGTCACCATGGGAGACCGCCCAAGAAGGTTTCAAAAGGGGTATAACTTCTGTGGTGATGGGCGGCCGCACACGCCCCAATGGGCGACCGCCCAAGATGGAAATGCTGAAGGCCCAAAGACTGGATTGATGGGCGGCCGCTCAAGCCCCCATGGGCGACCGCCCAAGACTCATTTCCTGAAATCTGCAGCTGACCAAAATCCCAAGCCAAGCTCCTTCAAAATTGTAAACATAAAAGGGATGGCTAACTTTACAACCTCATCCTAAATCATTTCAACCCAAAGTAGCATAACCTTGGTTACTTATCATTTGAAATTATTTTCGTGTGAATAATAAAATGCATTTATTTACTTAAAATCATTTTCGTGTGAATGAGAAATTAATGGCTAAAGATTGTAATTTGAAATGGAAAAATAAAGAGTTTATGAGATATGAAAGAGTTATCCCACATTGCTTAGAGATGAAAGTAAAGCAAGTTTATAAGTGAATGAAAAGGAGGAGGCATCAAGTTGTTCCTCCTTGGGCCAACCTAGGTGGACTATTGGGCTAACCAAGCAAGGAGTTAGCCCAATTGTGTCAGTTTTATACTAGCTCAATTTGGACTGCGAATGGCGCTTTAGAATTGCACTTTGCACTTCACTAGGAGCTATTGGATGGCGCTTGCACTTCGCTAGGAGCTATTGGAGCCTTTGATTTTTAGCAAAATCGATCAAGGTTCGTGGCTCAGGTGCAGTGGTTCGGTTCAGCTTAGGCTAGTGCATGGGTGCGGTTGGGCCTAGGTCCGTTCGGATTGGGCTGGGGCGGTGCAGGACTCGGTTGGACCACGAATCGGATCCGTGGGTCTTGGATCTGGTCCACGCCAAAGGGTTCAAGCTGGGTTCGAACTTTGCACTTCGCTAGGAGCTATTGGAGCCTTTGATTTTTAGCAAAATCGATCAAGGTTCGCGGCTCAGGTGCAGTGGTTCGGTTCAGCTTAGGCTAGTGCATGGGTGCGGTTGGGCCTACGTCCGTTCGGATTAGGATGGGGCGGTGCAGGACTCGATTGGATCACGGATCGGATCCGTGGGTCTTGGATCTGGTCCACACGAAAGGGTTCAAGCTGGGTTCGATGAACCAGGTCAAGGACGGAAGGGTTGGAATGGTTCAAGGAACCAGTTCGAATGGGTGCTGGCAAGTCCAGCAGATTTGAGCCCTTCACCAGAATCTGATCTGACGGTCCAGAATCTACCAGGTACCAATAGTGTCTAATCCCAAAAGGCACCCCAACTCTTCATTATCTATAAATAGTCCCTTGCAGTTTGTCAAGCATAAATATTCCTTTCAAGTCCAGAAGTTCCAAAAGTTAGTTTGTTCGCCGAAGTTGTTAGTTTGAAGTGCTTCTACTAACGATTGTCAAAGTCGTTGTATCTTACGAGAAGATTGTCAATTACCGTTAACACCCGTGCGGGGCAATTATTTCTTACGGAGATTGTGTCTAACACAAGCCTCGACTCTCTGCATTCCCGGTTTAATTTATTTTTCCGATTTTCATTTCTTTTCCCGATTTTTGTTATTTTCAGTTATTTCCTAAAGAAAGCCTTTTCGAATTTCCGTTACTATTTTCCTAACAATCGTAAGAAGTAATTTACATTTTCTTAAGGAAATGTCGACTGAAAATAAAACCTCTCAGTTAGTTGGGGTTACCCACCCTCATAAGACAGATGTAACGAGCCAGATGGTTGTGCCCACTCCGGTTCAGAATTATCTGAAGTTCGGAGGTGCGGACGTCAAAAACTGGTAACAAGAGATGTTGTACCTCTTAACCAACCTCGGCTTGAAGATGTTCATTGAAAAAGGTATCACCGCTAGTCGGGATGATGATTCAGATCCGCAAGGACAGATAGCCACAGAGGCATGGAATCATGGAAATCTCATATGTAAAATGTACATATTGAGTGGGCTAAGTAAAGCCCTATACGAGGAGTACTGTTTCGTGGAGACAGCCAAGGAGTTGTGGAACTCATTGGAACGGGTCAACAAGATTCAAGAGATCGACTCCAAAAATCAAGCCACCATTATTGAAAGGCTGAATGGGCTTGATTTAGAAGCAATGGTGTGTGAAACCTTTGAAGCCACCTTAGCAAATTTCGAAGACACCAGTAATAAATGGTGGATAGACACTGGAGCTACCCGCCACATATGTGCTGATAGATTTTGCTTTTCGTCATACACTCCTATCAGAGAAGGTGTGTATGGGAAACAGTGTCACTTCCAACGTCATGGGACTTGGAAAGGTTATACTGAAGATGTCTTCAAGCAAATAGCTAACTCTGAAGAATGTGCTGCATGTCCCAGACATTCGCAAGAACCTGATTTCCAGATCGCTGTTGAGCATGATTGGATTTAGACTAGTGTTTGAGTTAGAAAACTTTGTATTGACCAATAATGATATGTTTCTTGGAAATGTTTACCTTGAAAAGGTTCTGTTCAAAATGTATGTAAGAAATATTATTCGCTTTAAAATGAAGAATGAAAAGTTTGTTTCTTATGTCTACCTGTTGGATAGTCCTAATCCATAGCATGATAGATTAGGTCACGTGAATTACAACACAATTAAGAAGTTAGTGAGTCAAGAATTAATTCCTATGAATAAATTCGATTCAACTGACAAGTGTGAAATTTGCGTTGAAGCGAAAATGACTAAGTCATCATTTTCTTCGGTGACAAGAAACACAACACCTCTTGAGTTAGTTCACACAGATATTTGTGATCTAAAGTTAGTTCAAACTCGAGGTGGAAAAAAGTATTTCATTACTTTTATAGATGATTGCACTAAATATTGCTATGTATATCTCTTGAGAAGTAAGGATGAAGCAATAATGACTTTCCAAACTTATAAGAATGAAGTTGAGAATCAACTTAATGTAAAGATTAAGAAGATTCGAAGCGATAGAGGAGAAGAATATGTTGCTCCGTTTGAAGGATTATGCTGGGAATCTGGCATTATTCATCAAACGACAGTACCATATACACCTCAGTCTAACGGAGTAGCTGAACGCAAAAATCATACTCTTAAGGAGATGATGAATGCACTATTAATCAGTTCAGGCTTACCCGATAACATGTGGGGGGAAGCCATACTCACCTCCAACAACATTCCTAATAAAATACCCAAGAAAAGAATTGATAAGACTCCTTATGAATTATGGCATAATCGTAAGCCGTGTTATAAATACCTTAAAGTGTGGGGATGTCTAGCTAAGGTTGAGGTACCTAAGCCAAAGCAAATAAAGATCGATCCCAAGACGGTTGACTGCATCTTTATTGGATATGCTAGTAATAGTAGTGCCTATCGGTTTATAGTACACAAGTCGGACATTCCTGATATGAATGGAGGAATGACGATAGAATCAAGGAATGCATCATTCTTTGAAAATATCTTTCCTGTTAAGGATAGGAAAGATACAAGTTCTTATAAGAGAACTTATGAAGCTACAAATGGTCCATCTCGAGAAGAAGATGAAGGACCTAGACGTAGTAAGAGGGCAAGAGTGGAAAAGTCTTTTGGTCCTGATTTTCAATCATCACTACAAGGAAAATCAATTTTAGCTACGGCAAATTCCGTAGCTAAAATGAAGATTCCGTAGCTAAATCGTGTTTAGCTACGGATTTTTTCCGTAGCTATTCCGTGGGTGCAGGTTTGTCGCTAATTTGGGCGTCGCTATTTTGTAGCTATTTTAGAGACGGATATGTCCGTCTCTAATTTAGAGACAGATATGTCCGTCTCTAAATTAGAGACAGATATGTCCGTCTCTAAATTAGAGACAGATATGTCCGTGTCTAAATTAGCTACAGATATGACCGTCTACGGATTAGCGACAGATTTTTCGTCTCTATTTAAATTCTCGTTTTATTTTTCAACCATTTTAGCTACGAATATTTCCGTCGCTAAATTGAGAATTTTTTTAAAAAAAAATTATACTAATATATTTTAAATATATATATATATATATATATATATATATATATATATTTAAAATATATTAGTATATATTTTTAAATATATATTAAATCAGTCCTCGATTTTTTTTATTCTCAAATCAATCCCTTATTTTTTTTTATTTTCAAATCAGTCCCTTAATTTTATTAATCCTAAATCAGTCCTTGACAATTCAAAGTTACACTTTGCCCCCTCAACTTCTTTTCTACTCAAATCCGGCCTCAATATTAACCACCGTGACCACCGCCATCCACCATCGGCCATCCACCACCGTCGACCATTCACCACCGTCTAACCACCATCACACAACCACATCAAACCACCCACATTCACAACCACCATCAAAACAGATTGAAGAATCAAACACGAAATCAAAACAAAGATTGAAGAAATCGTGCCAAAATCAAAACGAAATAGAGAGAGAAATAGAGAGATTGACGGAGGCGAAGGCTGCACACCACCTACAATCAAAACGAAATCAAATCAGGTATGAAGAAATCGTGCGAAATCAAAACAGAGATGAAGAAGAATCGTGCGAAATCAAAACAGAGGGAGAGACGGAGTGTTTACATACCAGATCTGTGGCGAAGAAGGAATGCGAACCGTTGCCGTCGCCGGAGACGAGAGAGGAAGAGGGAATGGTAGTGGTGGCGGCGTAAGGTGAAGAGATAAATGGGGAGGCTGTTTGTGTTTGTTGAAGGGAGAGAAACAGAGAGAGTGACGGAGGGCGAAGGTATCTGGTGTCGCCGGAGAGCACGGCGGAGGCTGAAGGGACGGCGGTGAGGGAGCTGAGGGACGCTTGAGAGAGAGAGAAAACGGTGAACTGGGTTTTGTTTTGGTCTGTTTGTTATTTCAAAGTGAGGAGAGAGAGAGAGAGAAATAGGGAGAGGGAGGGATTGTTTTTGTTTGAATGATTTTGGGCCGTTTGATTAAATGTATTGAATGGTCGAATCGACTTTAAACCATAATCCTCGTGAAATTTCAAAATCCAATCAAACAATGCCACATCACGTACTTATATTTATTTCACACTATATTATACATAAATTAAAATATTTATGTCTAATACTAAGAATAATAATATTTATTATTAATAATATTTATTAATAAATTATTAATTATATAATTAATTAATTAATTAATATTAATTATTAATAATAACTAGTAATTTTTATTATTTTTTATTGACTAGCAAAAAATATTTTTACAAAATATTTTAGATTTTTTTATTCTACTACAGTAATAATATTAATAACAGTATTAATAATATTAATAATTTTTATTATTTTTTATTGAATAGGAAAAAATATTTTAGATTTTTTTTATTACTGAAATTTACAAAAAGTTATCTAAAATATTTACATGCTTTTATTTGATTTACCCAAAATTTTAGTTATATTAATATGCCTAATATCAAGAATAATAACATTATCATATAATTAGTAATAATACTTAATAATAAGACTAATAATGATGTTATTGTTAATTATTCAAATATATAATTGAATTTATTAATAATTATTATTATATAATTAGTAATAATACATAACATCAAAAATAATAATGTTATTAATTAATAAAATATTCATTAATTTAATTATTGTGAAAATGGTATACGGCTACCTCGTTTATTTTTTTTTATTTTTTTCTACATTCTAAATGACATTTAAAGTGTTTTTCATCTTTATGAGTTCCTCCAAATCCAAATGGAAATTGAGTTACAAATATTTCTCATTATTTAGGGTTTTTAGGGTTTTAAGGAATGAGTCCCGATCTTGTGAAAATGGTATACGGCTACCTCGTTTATTTTTTTTTAATTTTTTTCTACATTCTAAATGACATTTAAAGTGTTTTTCATCTTTATGAGTTCCTCCAAATCCAAATGGAAATTGAGTTACAAATATTTCTCATTATTTAGGGTTTTCAGGGTTTTATGTGTCCCGATCTTGTGAAAATGGTATACGGCTACCTCATTTATTTATTTTTTATTTTTTCTACATTCTAAATGACATTTAAAGTGTTTTTCATCTTTATGAGTTCCTCCAAATCCAAATGGAAATTGAGTTACAAATATTTCCCATTATTTAGGGTTTTTAGGGTTTTAAGGAATGAGTCCCGATCTTGTGAAAATGGTATACGGCTACCTCGTTTATTTTTTTTTAATTTTTTTCTACATTCTAAATGACATTTAAAGTGTTTTTCATCTTTATGAGTTCCTCCAAATCCAAATGGAAATTGAGTTACAAATATTTCCCATTATTTAGGGTTTTTAGGGTTTTATGTGTCCCGATCTTGTGAAAATGGTATACGGCTACCTCATTTATTTATTTTTTATTTTTTTCTACATTCTAAATGACATTTAAAGTGTTTTTCATCTTTATGAGTTCCTCCAAATCCAAATGGAAATTGAGTTACAAATATTTCCCATTATTTAGGGTTTTCAGGGTTTTATGTGTCCCGATCTTGTGAAAATGGTATACGGCTACCTCATTTATTTTTTTTGTTATTTTTTTCTACATTCTAAATGACATTTAAAGTGTTTTTCATCTTTATGAGTTCCTCCAAATCCAAATGGAAATTGAGTTACAAATATTTCCCATTATTTAGGGTTTTTAGGGTTTTAAGGAATGAGTCCCGATCTTGTGAAAATGGTATACGGCTACCTCGTTTATTTTTTTTATTTTTTTCTACATTCTAAATGACATTTAAAGTGTTTTTCATCTTTATGAGTTCCTCCAAATCCAAATGGAAATTGAGTTACAAATATTTCCCATTATTTAGGGTTTTCGTGGTTTTATGTGTCCCGATCTTGTGAAAATGGTATACGGCTACCTCATTTATTTTTTTTTTATTTTTTTCTACATTCTAAATGACATTTAAAGTGTTTTTCATCTTTATGAGTTCCTCCAAATCCAAATGGAAATTGAGTTACAAATATTTCCCATTATTTAGGGTTTTAAGGAATGAGTCCCGATCTTGTGAAAATGGTATACGGCTACCTCGTTTATTTTTTTTAAATTTTTTTCTACATTCTAAATGAAATTTAAAGTGTTTTTCATCTTTATGAGTTCCACCAAATCCAAATGGAAATTGAGTTACAAATATTTCCCATTATTTCGGGTTTTTAGGATTTTATGTGTCCCGATCTTGTGAAAATGGTATACGGCTACCTCGTTTATTTTTTTTAATTTATTTCTACATTCTAAATGACATTTAAAGTGTTTTTCATCTTTATGAGTTCCTCCAAATCCAAATGGAAATTGAGTTACAAATATTTCCCATTATTTAGGGTTTTCAGGGTTTTATGTGTCCCGATCTTGTGAAAATGGTATACGGCTACCTCATTTATTTTTTTTTATTTTTTTCTACATTCTAAATGACATTTAAAGTGTTTTTCATCTTTATGAGTTCCTCCAAATCCAAATGGAAATTGAGTTACAAATATTTCCCATTATTTAGGGTTTTTAGAGTTTTAAGGAATGAGTCCCGATCTTGTGAAAATGGTATACGGCTACCTCGTTTATTTTTTTTTAATTTTTTTCTACATTCTAAATGACATTTAAAATGTTTTTCATCTTTATGAGTTCCTCCAAATCCAAATGGAAATTGAGTTACAAATATTTCCCATTATTTAGGGTTTTTCGTGGTTTTATGTGTCCCGATCTTGTGAAAATGGTATACGGCTACCTCATTTATTTATTTTTTATTTTTTTCTACATTCTAAATGACATTTAAAGTGTTTTTCATCTTTATGAGTTCCTCCAAATCCAAATGGAAATTGAGTTACAAATATTTCCCATTATTTAGGGTTTTTAGGGTATAAGGTTTAGGGTATAGGGACGGACTACCCTATATTTATTTTTTATTTTTTAAAAATTATTGACTAGAAAACAATATTTTAGCCTTTGTTAATCAGTGGTTTTTTTTAGAAAAAGTTATATAAAAAAAGATAGAAAAAAACTAAACAAATGAAAGTATATAGAAGAAAAGTCAAAAGAGGGACGGACTACCCTATATTTATTTTTTATTTTTTAAAAAATTTTTTATTGACTAGAAAACAATATTTTAGCCTTTGTTAATCAGTGGTTTTTTTTAGAAAAAGTTATAGAAAAAAAGATAGAAAAAAACTAAACAAATGAAAGTATATAGAAGAAAAGTCAAAAGAGGGACGGACTACCCTATATTTTTTTTTTTTTTTTAAAAATTTTTTTATTGACTAGAAAACAATATTTTAGCCTTTGTTAATCAGTTGTTTTGTTTTAGAAAAAGTTATACAAAAAAAGATAGAAAAAAACTAAACAAATGAAAGTATATAGAAGAAAAGTCAAAAGAGGGACGGACTACCCAATATTTATTTTTTATTTTTTAAAAAATTTTTTATTGACTAGAAAACAATATTTTAGCCTTTGTTATCAGTGGTTTTTTTTAGAAAAAGTTATAGAAAAAAAGATAGAAAAAAACTAAACAAATGAAAGTATATAGAAGAAAAGTCAAAAGAGGGACGGACTACCCTATATTTTTTTTTATTTTTTAAAAATTTTTTTATTGACTAGAAAACAATATTTTAGCCTTTGTTAATCAGTGGTTTTTTTTAGAAAAAGTTATAGAAAAAAAGATAGAAAAAAACTAAACAAATGAAAGTATATAGAAGAAAAGTCAAAAGAGGGACGGACTACCCTATATTTATTTTTTATTTTTTTAAAAAATTTTTATTGACTAGAAAACAATATTTTAGCCTTTGTTAATCAGTGATTTTTTTTAGAAAAAGTTATAGAAAAAAAGATAGAAAAAAACTAAACAAATGAAAGTATATAGAAGAAAAGTCAAAAGGGAGACGGACTACCGTATATTTATTTTTTATTTTTTGTTAAAATTTTTATTGACTAGAAAACAATATTTTAGCCTTTGTTAATTAGTGGTTTTTTTTTTAGAAAAAGTTATATAAAAAAAGATAGAAAAAAACTAAACAAATGAAAGTATATAGAAGAAAAGTCAAATTTAGAGACGGATACTAAATCTGTCTCTAAATTTTAGAGACAGATGTTGAATCTGTCACTAAATTAGAGACGGATTAAAAAATCTGTCTCTAAATTAGAGACGGGTTAAAATCTGTCTCTAAAGTTTAGAGACGGATTCTGAATTTGTCTCTAATTTAGAGACGGATTCTGAATCCGTCTCTAAAATTTAGAGACGGAATCTGAATCCGTCTCTAATTTAGAGACGGATTCTGAATCCGTCTCTAATTTAGAGACGGATTCTGAATCTGTCTCTATTTTAGAGACAGATACAAAACCCGTCTCTAAAATTTAGAGACGGAATCTGAATCCGTCTCTAAATTAGAGACGGAATCAGATTTCGTCTCTAAATTAGACACGGATTCGGATTCCGTCTCTAAATTAGAGACGGATTCATATTCCGTCTCTGAATTAGAGACGGAATCCGAATCCGTGTCTAATTTAGAGACGGAATCCGAATCCGTCTCTGATTTTTGGTTCTGTCTCTAATCTGTCGCCAAATTAGCTACGGATTCCGTCCGTCTCTAAATTTCCGTCTCTAAATCCGGTTTTCCTTGTAGTGCATATACTCCCTCCGTCCCACTATACTTGACACTTCTTTCCATTTTGGGTCGTCCCACTATACTTGACACCTTCCAAAAATAACCAAGTTTTTATATTTTTATATTCACTCTACCCCACCACTCATTCTCTCTCTTCATTTTCTACCACACATTTATTCAACCAACACTACTATTTATCCCACTCATTCTCTCTCTTCATTTTCCACCACACATTTTTTTTATTTTATTCTTTTTCCTTGGTTTTTGAACCCACCCCTTGGGTGTCAAGTATAGTGGGACGGAGGGAGTATGTTAGAAAATGAACCAGCTACTGTTAAGGAAGCTTTATCCGGTTCGGATAGTTCGTTCTGGAAAGAAACTATTAACAGTGGTCAGTGATATAAAGTCCATAATGCATAATAATCCTTGAGAGTTATTAATCAATAATAAATGACATTTTCTTCGAGAAACTAATACGAAGGAGGATATTAGCAACACTAATGCGAGTTAATTCAATAATGGTTTTATCATCGATACTAAGCGGCTTGCAAAACATCTGATCAATCAAAAATAAAAATATCTTGTTAAATAAACTATGGGTGAGTATGGTACGGAACAATTCAAGATTGGGGTATACCGATACCAAACCATGTATATTCGGTATTTTAAGTCTTAATACGTAACGACTTGATTTTTAAATTGTTCAGTTCTATCAATTTTTGGTTTCGGGATTTATCGATTTAGTACCTGTTTTGGTTCCTTAAATGAACAGATTGCTAGGCTGAATTAAAGCATTACGACATAAATATGAAGACGCAATCATAAAGTTCAAATGTTCATCACATAATTTTCATAAAACAAAAACATGCCTAATAAAAGAGTGATATTCCGTGTCTTGTATTCCAAAACTCTTTCCCATATATACATCATTCCTAAACTAAGTAAACTACTATCAAGCTTATCATTTCGGATCTTAAGCTATCTCTAGAATATTTACACTACTATTCAAATATACAGTGCTAGAATTATGGGATATAAACAAACTAGGAGATCTCGGATATTAGCACATGCGAATCTTCCATATTCCCTATCAGACCCCCGCAGTCGAAGTCGGAGGGGGACGGAGGCTAAGACTGGCACGAAATTCATCAAATAATACCCGCGGAAGTCCTTTCGTGAAAATGTCAGCAACTTGAAACCGAGAGGGGACGTGAAGAACACAAACTTGTCCCTTTGCTACTTTTTCCCGAACAAATAAAATATCCATTTCAATGTGCTTGGTTCGTTGATGTTGGACTGGATTCCCTGATAAGTAAATTGCACTCATGTTATCACAATAAACAAGAGTGGCCTTTTTAATTGGGACATGTAATTCTAATAGTAAATTCCGGATCCAACATGACTCCAAAACAACATTAGCCACGCCTCGATATTCAACATCGGCACTAGAACGAGAGAGCGTAGGCTGACGTTTGGAGGACCAATAAATTAAATTGTCATCCCAAGGACAGGCTCGCCAATCAGGAGGTCGCGGTAAGAAAAATAATGGCAGTGGGCATAATCACAGCAATCCAAAGGGTAAGAATCAAGAAGGTCGTGGCCGTGGTCAAAACAATGTTCGTGGTTCTCCCTCTTCTGGTTCGACTCGTGGGTAGCAGCCACCGCCTCCATGGTGGCATTACTCGGCAAGCTGGACACCTCCTCCACCAGGCTTTGTTCCTCCGCCGTGTCCTTACCCAACGGCTCTTCCTGCTCATTCGGCTTCTTCCCGTGGTGTGTTGGGTCAAAGGCCGGCCCAAGCTTACACTTCTTATGCTCCTTCTGTGGCTGATTCCCCTTCCTATATGCCCACTGACATTGAATCGGACATGCACACCATGACTTTGAATCCCCCGATGAGACAGTTTACATGGACATTGGGGCTACTTCTCACTTAACGGGAAACCGAGGTATGCTCTCCTCTTATTTTAATTTAAGTCATCAAAATAAATCTATTCTAGTTGGTAATGGTCATAAAATTCCCATTCACGGGTATGGACAACATTTTCTTTCCCCTCCTTATCCATCTCTTAAACTATCCAATATGCTTTATGCCCCCCAACTTGATTAAAAATTTGGTTTCCGTTCGTCGCTTCACAACTGATAACAATGTGACTATTGAATTTGACCCATTTGGTTTCTCTGTGAAGGATATCAGGACGGGCACTCCAATTCTGAGATGTGATAGCACCGGTGATTTGTACCCCATCACCACCAACTCCGGTCATTCTACTTCCATTCCATCTAGTTTTACTGCTTTAAGTCCAAATTTATGGCATGACCGTTTAGGTCATCCCGGAACCCCTGTTTTTCGCTCCATTTACAATTCTAAGTTTATTGATTGTGAACCTAAATCTTTGAATGGTATTTGTTCCTCTTGCGTTTATGGGAAGCATGTAAAATTACCGTTATTCTCTTCTACTTCTTGCACATATATGCCTTTTGATATTGTTCACAGTGACTTGTGGACTTCTCCGGTACCAAGTTCAACAGGTCATAAATATTACATGCTATTGTTAGATGACTACAGTAATTTCTTGTGGACCTTTCCAATGGCAAACAAATCTCAAGCTTTTTCCTTTTTCCTCACCTTTAGTCGTTTAATTCAAACTCAGTTTGGCCGTCCGGTTAAAAGTTTTCAATGTGATAATGGGAAGGAATTTGATAATTCACACTTTCGTTTGTTTTGTCAAAATAATGGCATGGTCCTTTGTTTCTCATGTCCTCACACATCCTTTGGTTCGGACACTTCTTGCACACTCTTCCATGCCGGCTCATTTTTGGCACCATGCATTGGCAATAGCCACATATCTCTTAAACATCATTCCCCACAAAACACTTAAAATTTTATCCCCTACTCAAATTTTGTATTCTCGGGTTCCAACCTATACACATTTGAGGGTTTTTGGGTGTTTGTGTTATCCTCTTATTCCTTCCTCTACAATTCATAAATTACATTCTCGCTCTAATCCTTGTGTCTTCTTGGGGTTTCCACCAAATCATCGGGGTTACAAATGTTATGATCTCTCCACTCACAAAATCATTATTTCCCGTCACGTAATATTTGATGAGACTAACTTCCCCTATGCCCATTCTCCATCCCCAGATAAAAATACTCATGACTACTCCTTTTTGGATGATAATTTACATCCATTTCATAGTCCATGGGCAACAACCACATATGGCCCAACTTCTTCACCAAATAACCCAACTGGTGCCCCACTGGCCCAACAGACAATGCCCAACAGCTCAGCCCCAAGCTTTCTAGTTAATTGTCCATCGGCCCAGGTTACTTCACAAGCCCATTTACCTACTTCAGTCCAATTGCCTTCTCCGCCCCCCACTTCCTCCCCTTCTCCTGGACGGACTGATGGCCATGCTGGTCCACTTACTTCTGGGCCTTCTTCACCACATGCGCCTCTTACTTCCTCTTCTGAACCCATGAGCGTTCCAGCTCCCTTGCCCAGTACACGGACTCTTACTACTCGCAGCATGCATGGGATTTCTAAACCAAAAATTTAATTTAATCTTTTCTCATCTGTCACTCCGTCCCCAATTCCAACAAATCCCAAATCTGCGTTGTCCGACCCTAACTGGAAATTGGCCATGCTAGATGAATTTGATGCTTTAATTAAAAATAAGACTTGGGAGTTAGTACCCCGTCCCCCTAATGTTAATGTTATACGATGCATGTGGATTTTTTCTCATAAAAAGAAATCTGATGGTTCATTTGAGCGGTATAAAGCCCGACTCGTTGGTGATGGCAGGTCACAACAAGTTGGCATTGATTGCACAGAGACATTCAGCCCCGTGGTTAAACTCGCAACCATTCGTACCGTGCTCAGTTTGGCTTTATCCAAAGCATGGTCATCAACTGGATGTCAAGAATGCATTTTTGCACGGGTCATTACAAGAAACTGTATACATGCATCGACCGATAGGGGTTCCGAGATTCCAGTCACCCAAATTATGTTTGCTTGCTTAAAAAGTCCCTTTATGGCTTAAAACAAGCACCTCGGGCATGGTACCGTCGATTTGCAGATCATGTGGCTACTATGGGATTTACTCATAGTAAAACAGATCACTCCCTCTTTATCTATGGTAATAGTCCTGATATTGCATATATACTTCTGTACGTGGATGATATTATTCTTGTGTCTTCCTCAGATCATCTTCGCAAATCTCTTATGTCCACTCTTGCTTCAGAATTTGCAATGAAGGATCTTGGTCCGCTTAATTATTTTTTGGGTATTGATGTAACCCATTATGATGGGGGTCTCTTTCTTAGCCAAAAGAAATATGCTGAGGAAATTCTGGAAAGGGCGGGCATGACTTCTTGTAAACCTTCTCATACCCCGGTTGACACGAAGTCGAAATTGATAGCGAATATGGAAGATTCGCATGTGCTAATATCCGAGATCTCCTAGTTTGTTTGTATCCCATAATTCTAGCATTGTATATTTGAATAGTAGTGTAAATATTCTAGAGATAGCTTAAGATCCGAAATGATAGGCTTGATAGTAGTTTACTTAGTTTAGGAATGATATGGTCTATCACAAGAAAGACCCTACAGTGGATACGAAATAACTCGGACCATGATGCGTACTGTCCCTTTTCCATTTCAAGAACTAGAGGCAAGAAATTCTTGATGTTAGTGACAGTAAACGCTGGTTGGTATTTAAGTTGCTCAGCCATGGAAGTCAGAAAGGAAAAGAAAAGATAGAAGAGAAAAGGATCGTTATAGCTCTGATACCATAAAAGAGTGATATTCCGTGTCTTGTATTCCAAAACCCTTTCCCATATATACAACATTCCTAAACTAAGTAAACTACTATCAAGCCTATCATTTCGGATCTTAAGCTATCTCTAGAATATTTACACTATTATTCAAATATACAGTGCTAGAATTATGGAATATAAACAAACTAGGAGATCTCGGATATTAGCACATGCGAATCTTCCATATTCGCTATCACCTAAATCAATGTATATACATGTATCCATAAAACATGAAAGTAGACTAGAGGATGGAGGTAGCAGAGTCTAGGATGGAGGTAGCATAGTCAATGATGATGTAAATGTCGCGCACAAACTAGGGTTAGTAAGTAGGGGGACCAAGTCGAACTATCGAAAAGGGTTTACACAAAGTGCGCACCGTGAAATGGCAAAAAGAGATGTATGTATATACATATATCCCTAAACGACGTTGTATTATTTATCGGTTGATATTGGATTTCGGCTTGGGATATCAACACTAAACCAAAACAAACCAAATATTTGATTCCTTTAAAATCAAGTACCATACCCTTAATGGTAATTTAGGTTTTAAATTTTTTGATATATTTTTTTTCGGTTTTGGTTTAATCGGTTTTTTCTGCACACCCCTAAAATAAATGAACGGGTAACTTAGGTAATCCTATAAGGCAATTTCTAGCAATTTGAGCGAGAACTAGACATGAGCCATTGGCTCTCGATTTCGGTTCTAAACGCCGGTTCCAAAAACACGGAAACAAAACCTAACCATAAAATGTCGATTGTTGATTCAAACCTCCAATTTTGTATCCAGCTTTTCAGTTCCTATTTTTTTAATTCTTTTTTTAGACCAACTAAATGACATACTATTGTATATTGTCAAGAAATTCTATCAATTTTTTAATAGAATTTGTTAAAAATATAGCAGTTTTGTGTGAAAATGAAATAAAAATAAATTTTCAATAAATTCTATTAAAAAAATAACTAAATATGTTAAAAACTAACATAAATTGTTAAAAATGTAATTCATAACATTTTCCATCTAAAATCAAAGTAAATGACTGTTCAAACAGTTGGTTCCACGGTTCCGACTGATTCCGAACCGCCACGGTTCGAAAAATGTTAAAACCGAAATACAACCGTTAGTTGTCCAGTTCCGGTTTAGTGATTTGGCCAGGTTCTGGTTCACTTTTGCACATATCTAGCTAGAACCATTATATTGGTTCATCTTAGTAACAAGATTTTGTTGGTGACTTTAATTATAGAGTGACGGGTTCTCAATCGATACAATCAATAAAATATCGTTATTTCATTTTCAATCCATTATTTTATTTTGTAAACTTTCTTTTATTTCCCTAACATTGCCCTTATGTCAATCCATCATTTTGTAAAGTTTCTTTTATTTCCCTAACATTGCCCTTATGTTGTTGAATCAAGTTTTGGGCTTCGGCACCTAAGGCCTCCTGGTCTTGTGGAATGATAACCGGCCTCCCTATCAGGAGGTCAAGGGTTCGATCCCCCCGGGGGATTCTTGTGAAAATATTTATACCATGAGTTTTAGGAGCCTTTGGAGTTCCCCGGGGCACATCCACCATGACTGCATCGGGCACATTCCGATAAGTTGGGAAAAAAAATGTTTTGGGCTTCGGCTCATCAGCCACTCCAAGTCTTCATTGACCCATAGTTGTCTAGACAACCACTCAAGGGTTATGTTAATGTTTTTCGAATTTTTTGGTTTACCACATTGAACTCTTATTTACGCTACTTGAATATTAATATCCGACACAAATACGTCTTAGTAAATCAAAATCCTAGCTAAAACCTGTTAACATATAGCTTTAATATGACAAATGGGAAATGGATATGATAACTTTGCTCAAACTATTAAATAGTTTGACTTTCTACCATGGTCAAAGAGATTGATCCAAGTGTCTGCCTTGTTCAATCTCTTAAAAACGAAAGGGACGATCTGATTTCAATTATGTTAGTACTGAAATGGGAAATGCCATTTTGTGGTTCAATCTATATAGATGTATGAACTATGCAATACATGTCTTCTACAACCTCCACCGGCGCCCGTCTCACTCTGTTTGACACGGACAAACCTCAAGGAGTTGCCGACATCTTTGGCTCCCGCTTACTCTGTTTTCCCCCTTATCACAACAACAAATCCAATGTATACCTGCTCATTACACTTTTGTCACATACATTGTGTCATTAGATACACTAAATGCCCCCTCAATCAACAATTTTTTTTATCTAACTATACAAAAAAAAAAAAATCAGATCAGATCATACATGTTTCATTCTCTCTCTCAAGATCGCCATGCCCATATATCGTCCAAGCATCAAAACAGTAGCCTGTGGATTAGTCCCCGGTGATATCCCAAACGTCGAACCATCAACAACACGAAGACCACCCACACCAACCACCCTCAAATTTCTATCCACCACCCTCCTCACGACACAACCCCCATGGTAATGCCATATGGTATTCACTGTCCGCCTACAAAACTCCCCCATCTCCTCATCGCTCGACTGATTTAGGGGCAATGGGGGACCCACATATCTGAAATCTCGACCACCTCCCCAGTTCCTGAACTTGAAGTCATCCATCGCCCGGCTTCTCAGCACATTTCCAATCATTCGTGTGCCATTTACGCACCTTGCCAAGTCCTCAGGGTTGCTGAAGTAGTTGAACCGAACAATTGGGTTGGCCCGAACATCAGTGGACTCCAATCTCAGTGAGCCGACTGAGAGTGGGCCTACAATTTTCTCCATAACAGTGGCGACGGTGAGATATAATGGAGAAGCGGCCACAGGGCTGAAGACTGAGCGTGGAGGGGATGAAAATGGGATTACATTGGAGGCTGCTTCAATGTATGCCCCTGAATTTGTGATGCCCACAACCTGTATTAGGGAATGCTCCAGTGGGACTGGTGGCACAATGGAGACGCCGTTTCTAGGGTTGTCGTACATGAACTCTCCGACGAACGGGGAGTGGAGGACTACTGGAATCCCCATTGAAGAAAGGTACGGCCGTGGCCCAATGCCGCTTAACAGCAGAAGTTGTGGGCTGCCGAGGGCGCCGGCGCAGAGAATGACCTCACCCTTTTCACGAAGCATAGCGTGATGGTAACTCCCAACCGCGTCGCGAAACACAACCCCAATTGCGGTTTGATTGAACCGAGAGGGCACCGGGGAATTAGCAAAGAGGACCCTTTCCACGTTGGCGTAGACGACGACTTTGATGTTGGATGATATGGCGTAGCTGAGAAGATCGGCGGGGGTGTGTCTCCGGCCGGAACTGTCAAAGGTGGATCCTCCGATCTTGGTACCCATCACATGTTGGTAAGTGAACCCATTGTAGGGTTCGATTCCGGCCTCGGTTAACCCATCACGGACGGCGGATTGCCAGTTCTTGAGATCCGGCTGGAATATAATAGCCTTCTCCACCCATTCGTAGGAACGATTGACAACACGGAGGTCCCAGTTAATACCGGAGCGTGGGTAGAAATCTTGATCAGCGCGGCTGTAGAAGCCAGCATTAATGGCGCTGCTGCCACCAAGAACACGACCTCGGGCATTGGGAACGCCGTCTTCGGACGTGAAGACTTGGGCGGGAGAGTTAAAGGCGTCGAACTGGGTGAGCGCAGGGAGAAATCCGTCCTGAGTCATCAAATTGGGGTATTGATGAGGGAGACCACCTCTTTCAAGAAGCAGAACACGGTGGTTAAACGACAATGTGGCAGCCAGAGGGCAACCGGCGGTGCCGCCGCCGACGATTATGTAATCGAAGTAATCTTCGGATGGAAATTCTGTAGCATTGGAGACGAAACCCAGATACGAAGGACCTGTGAATTGAACAAAATCAAAGATTAGCAGCAACTAAAAAAAAAGAATGATGGGGCAAAAGATTTAAGTGGATTACTTTGTTGAGATTGCGATTGTGAGAGAGAAAAGAGAGGGAAGAACGTCAAGAACACGATGCATGAATAGTAAAGACGGGACAGTTTCGCCATTGTTGATTAGGGTTTCTTGGAAGAGACAGAGAATAGATGTACTGTGTTTGGTTGGAAGAGAGAGAGATTAGGGGGAAATTCTGTTGGGTGTGAGTGTGAGTGAAGGATAATAAACGGAGCCGCTTAATATTGTTATTGTAACATTTTCTTTTTTACAAATACGTGAAACGATTTTATATAACTTTAATGTTGATTGAATGTTTACAATTTGTTCATTGAAGGTAGACGTGGCCGGTTGGGCCAACCGCCGGTTAGCCGGTTTATAACCGCCGATTTTCAACCCCCAAATCACCAATCGGAATCGAACCGCCTAACCGGCTAAACCGGTTACGGTTTAGGCGGTTTACGGTTTTCACGGTTATCCGGTTAACCTCCGGTTTGACGGTTTGGATATGCTCGGTCGAGTCCTTATTGTTGCTCGGCCGAGCAACCCTTTTAGGGTTTAGGGTTTTGAGGGTTGCTCGGCCGAGTCTTTGGTGTCGCTCGGCGGAGCAACCCTTTTAGGGTTTAGGGGTTGAGGGTTGCTCGGCCGAGCATATCATTTTTCAGTTAATTTTTTTAACGGTTTTTTGAAAAAAAGTTAACTTTTATTTTTTTTTCAATTTTTTTTTGGATAGATAAGACTATTTTAAACTTAAGTTTACTACATACATTTTTTACAAAAAGGTTTATAAAAAAAGTTATGAATTTTTAAAGAAATGAAAGTTAACGGTTTTTTGAAAAAAGTTAACTTTTAATTTTTTTCAATTTTTTTTTGGATAGATAAGACTATTTTAAACTTAAGTTATCTACATACATTTTTTGAAAAATGGTTTATAAAAAAAGTTATGAATTTTGAAAGAAAGAAAACTTAACTTTTTTTTTTAAAAGAAACAAGTATATAAAAGAAAAAAAGGATGGTACCCTTAAATTTTATTAATCAAAATAAAATTACAAAGAGGGGGACAACCAACCTTACCCTTTTATAAATAAGGGGGGACATTTAGGAGCCTTTACCTCAACCTAACTATTACAATTAATTAAAAATAAATCTAATCTAAAGTCTAAACTAATCTAATTAAAATAAAAATTAATCTAAAACATCATTCATTCATCACTACTTTCCGTGGAGTCCTCGACATCGTATTGATATCTTGGATCCAATAGATCCTCATCATAAGGCATGTCTTGTTGCCTTTTTTCCGCTCTAACCCAATCGCCAAGTAAAAGTTGATGTTCCAAGTTTTCACTTGTTAGTTGAGAACGTCTTTCATCCAAAACATTTCCACCAACGCTAAATGCCGATTCAACCGCCACCGTTGAAGCGGGAGAGGCTAATACTTCTTTAGCAACTATGGAAAGTATAGGATAAATGTCTTTCCTTCTTGACCACCATTGTAAAACATCAAATTCATTTGAATTTGGATCTTGATTTAATTCAAAGTTTGTTCAATTAGACGTGTCCATTTTATAAACCGAACCGGTCAACCGGGAGGTTGAAAACCGGCCAAAACCGGTCAAAATCGGTCAACGGCGGTTAACCGGAACCGGCTAACCGTAACCGGTTATTGGCCGATTCGGTTAAGGTTGAGATTTTTGAAAAACCGGTCAACCGCCGGTTAGCGCGGTTTTGACTTGCTCGGCCGAGTCATATGAGTTGCTCGGCGACGAGAACCTTCCGGTTTGTTATTAACAAACCGAAGGTTACTCGGCCAAAGTCATATGAGTGCTCGGCCGAGCATAACGCCGAACATGTTCCAACGGCTACTTTTTCAAAAATTAGCCGTTATTTTTAAAAACTAGCCGTTAATTTTGTTATTGGGCGATCAAAATTAAAAAAAAATGTTTTTTTTTGCCTAATTTACTAACTATAAATATCACCCTCCTCCTCCCATTTTATTTCCACCTTATTTCTCTCTACTCTTTCTCTTCTACTCTTAAATATTCACATATACTTTCACTCTCATCCAATTTTCAGTTAAATATTGTTCCATTTTCAGTTAGTTTTCTAACGAAATTAGTGCTTTTCTCCATTTTCATCCATTTTTAAGCTCCGTTTTGTTTCCAAACTTCATTTTCTCTTATACAAATGGCTGCAAATCAAAGAAGAAGCAATTTAGGCAAGTCCGTTGTTGATTCTTCCTCCCCCAACGATGATTTTGATCATCAAAATCCAAATATTCAACAAAATGAGGAAGAAGAACAAGTTGAAATTGAAAGTGGTAATGCTAGGAGTGGTAGGTAGACGTGTCCATTTTATAAACCGAACCGGTCAACCGAGAGGTTGAAAACCGGCCAAAACCGATCAAAACCGGTCAACGGCGGTTAACCGGAACCGGCTAACCGTAACCGGTTATTGGCCGGTTCGGTTAAGGTTGAGATTTTTGAAAAATCGGTCAACCGCCGGTTAACCACCGGTTTTTGACTTGCTCGGCCGAGTCATATGAGTTGCTCGGCCGAGCAGAACCTTCTAGTTTGTTATTAACAAACTGGAAGGTTCTGCTCGGCCGAGTCATATGAGGTGCTCGGCCGAGCATAACGCCAGAACATGTTCCAACCGCTACTTTTTCAAAAACTAGCCGTTATTTTTAAAAACTAGCCGTTAATTTTGTTATTGGGCAGTCAAAAATTAAAAAAATGTTTTTTTTGCCTAATTTACTAACTATAAATATCACCCTCCTCCTCCCATTTTATTTCCACCTTATTTCTCTTTACTCTTTCTCTTCTACTCTCAAATATTCACATATACTCTCACCCTCATCCAATTTTCAGTTAAATATTGTTCCATTTTCAGTTAGTTTTCTAACGAAATTAGTGCTTTTCTCCATTTTCATCCATTTTTAAGCTCCGTTTTGTTTCCAAACTTCATTTTCTCTTATACAAATGGCTGCAAATCAAAGAAGAAGCAATTTAGGCAAGTCCGTTGTTGATTCTTCCTCCCCCAACGATTATTTTGATCATCAAAATCCAAATATTCAACAAAATGAGGAAGAAGAACAAGTTGAAATTGAAAGTGGTAATGCTAGGAGTGGTAGGGCAGCCGAGCTAGGGAGGTGGTCGGGGTCGGGGTCCTCGGGGACAACGACAAGAAAGAAAGCCACAATCCGATACCTTCGCCATCCATTTCAAGAAAAGAAAAATTACGCCGAGGATGATTATAATTTTCGAGCATGTTGCAACTATTGTAATGCGACTTACGCATGGAAAAGAGGTGGAGGGCATGGGACGCTCAACGGGCATTTGGCGGCAAAACATCCCGAGAAACTTGGCATTTCCGCTTCGCAAACTCAATTACAATTTCAACGTAGTTCGGGTTCGGGTGCACAAGGTTCGTCTTCCCCTTCTTCCGTCCTTTTTAAATTTGACAAGTGGGTTTATAGGGATGAACTAGCCAAATTTATTTGCGTTAAAGGTCTTCCTTTTAATTTTGCGGATTGTGATTTTTATGAAAATTTTGCTCGCCTTTCTTTGAACCCCGCCGCCACGAGAGTACCACGTACGAATCTCGTACGTGATATTACTAGAGTGGTTGAAAGATATAAAAAAGATTTAATTGGTGTTTTATCAAAATTAGAAAATAAAGTTTCAATTTGTGTCGATGGTTGGAGTGATCAATGGCAAAGAAATACTTATTTGGGCATTACTTGCCATTGGATAGATAATTCATGGAAAATCCAAAAAAGATTAATTGCTTACAAAGATTTTGAGCCACCGCATTCCGCGGAAAATATTTGTGCGAAATTGCTTGAGATTTTTCTTGAATATGGTATTTTAAATAAAATATTTACTATTTCATTTGACAACGCAAGTGCTAATACGGCTAGTTTGTCCGATTTAATTACCGTTTGTCAACCCTCACTTGGGGGTAAGTTTTTTCATATTAGATGTTTATGTCATATAATTAATTTATGTGTTAGAGATGGTTTAGATGCATTAGAAACTTATGTTAAGCCAATTAGACGAGCTCTTCAATTTATTTCAAAAAAATATTCTAATACAAAAAAGTGGATAAAGTTTTTAAGAAGTAAAAGTGTACCGGACAAATATTTTACTTACGATGTTCCAACTAGGTGGAATTCCACCTATAAAATGTTAAGCGATGGTTTTGCTTATAAAGATCTCCTAACGCAATTTTTTATGTCAGTTGGCTATCATGAACCTCTATTTACTCATCATTGGAATGCATGCATTAATTTATGTGAATTGTTAAAGATTTTTAATACCGCTACTTTGGCTTTTTCGGGAGTTTATTATCCAACTTCCGTTTTGGTGCTAGAGCATTGTATTGCAATTGTTACTATTTTTGACAATTTAAAAGATTGCCCTATTTTAAACCAATGCATTTTTAACATGAGACAAAAGTGGCTTAAATATTTTGACACTATTCCGTCTCTTTTCTTGGTTGCAAAGTTATTAGATCCCCGAGTTAAATTAGATGATTTAGAGTCCATTATAACTTATTATTATATGAAATTATATCCCGATGGTGACGGTATTTATGAACTTCCGTCAAATATTGTTAATGACACAAAAAATATTTGATTAACCTTTTTAATGGGTATAATGTCTTATATGGAAACACGGCAACAACATGAAGATGATTCCTCTACTCTCCAACCAAGTTTTACTATTATTAATGACTTTAAAGATTATTTTTGTCGTTATTTTAAAATGAAAGATATTTGGCGCTTGATGTATCTTTTGGGAATAGAAGTCGCAAGACACTCTGATGGGATTTTCCTGTCTCAAAAAAAAATATGCTCTTTATGTTCTCTCTAAAACTGATCTTCTTGAAGCATGTCCGACGAATACTCATATCGAGCAGAATCATCGTTTGGCTTTGAAAGACAACAATCTTTTGTCAGATCCTGAACACTATCGACGTTTTGTTAGACGTTTAATCTATCTCACTATCACTAGAGCAGAGCTCTCTTACTGCGTTCATATTTTTGCACAGTTTATGAACAAACTCAAGCTTGTTCATTGGCATGCGACTTTACGAGTGGTTCGCTATCTCAAGGGCCATAGTGGCCAGGGCAAGCTATTGCACGCCGACTCGGATCTTCTAACATATGCCTACTATGACTCTGACTGGGCTATCTGCCCTTTACTCGTCGCTCCTTGACGACATACTTGTGTTATTGGGTAGTTCTCTTGTGTCGTGGAATACTAATAAGCAAACCGCCATTGCTCGCTATTCGGTCGAAGCTGAGTATCGCTTTATGGCCAATGCGACGTGTGAACTTACATAGATTCATTGTAATAACCCGAATTTTTTTAAGTAATAATTTTATTTAGTATTTATTATTTTCTAAATTGATTATTTAGGTTATGTGATTTATTAATTGGATTTACCTTTCCTAGATAAATTAGGATTAATGGGCTTAGTTATTAAAATTAGGCTACCTAAATTGGGTTTTTCTCATTGGACTTGGACTTGGGCTATTTTGGGTTTAGGTTTAGGAAATCCAAGAGTAATTATATTTCATTAATCCTAGAGCCTCTTGGTATTTTATAACGGATAAAAGTCTCTTGGTATTTTATAACGGATGAAAGTCTCTTGGTATTTTAAAACGGATGAAAGTCTCTTGGTATTTTTAACGGACGAAATCTCTTCACTATTTAAACGGCAAAAGAGAATTAGGGAGGAAGGAAGAGAGCCACATAGAGAGAAACGGCAGTGAAAGAGAGCCGAGTAGAGAGAGAGAGAGAGAGCGATGCAGAGACCGAAAAGAGAGAGATGGAGGCCGGCTTGAGGAAGAAGAAGGAGGAAGAACTCCATTGTTGTGTGTTTGAGGTCCAAACTAAGGTAAGGTCATCTCTTCTTATTTTGATTCATAAGATTGAAAAAACCCTAGAAATTCTAGGGGTATTTTGGTAACCGGAAGGGTTAAGGGTTAACCTTTAGAGGAGTTAAAAGAGAACCTTTTGTATGATTGTAGATTCGTGCGAGGATTCGTTGCAAGGATAGTGTAAGAAATTGAGGTAAGGGATTATAAATCTTTAAGTTAATTGATTTCCGCTCCGTTTCATTGTTTTGATTTTCGCATATTTTCTTGGCGATTTACGTTCCTTTGATACGTAAAAGCTGACTTCGCGTCAGTATTTGTTTTGATTTCTCGTTTACCGTTATTTGCTAATCTTTTGTTATTCGTTTGTTAAATCATTCCTTTGGTTTCGTAAATACAGAATTTTATTGCTATTGTGAAAGTTCGTATTCTGTATAAAAATGAGTTTTGATATGATATGATTTTGTTCCATTAATGATCACTAAGTTAGACAACCTGCTTCGGCGGGGTATATTGATATTTTGGCCTTCGGGCAAACTTAGTGCACCGCTTCAATGTAGTAGTGGTGGAGTGTTCCGGATACACTGTTTAGGACTCTGCGGAGTCAACCTTTGTGCTCCTTGTGGGTTTTTGTTCCCTTTATGGGATTTTGGTTTGATAAGGTCATTGGACCACTTATGTGATCATGATATTTGTGAATGATTTGATTATCTACAGCTGGTATGGGACAGTTGTAGATAACTAGATCATTCAAGTCAACTTTGTTCAGCTTATCAGTCCTTTGAAATTTCTAAAAATATGTGAGTGGTTTAGTTAGTTAAGGCTGGTATGGGACAGTTTTAATTAAGTAAATCATTCGAGTCAATTTGAATCGATTTCGTCATCATTTGAAACTCCAAAATAATTGTCAACTAAGTTTGTGAAACCGTTGAGATTTTGAAAGACATTTGATTTGGGAATTTGATAAATAACTATATTCGAAATTGTGCTTTGTTATGTCTTCGATTGTTATTTGAAATTTGTGTCGTTTGATATTCTTTTAGGTCAATTCCTCCTTAGTAACCGGAGGGGTTGTATATGAACTTACTGGGCATTGTTCGCTCACCCTTTCATCTTCTTTTCTTCCAGATTTCATATAGGAAGAATGTGAAACGGTTCGAGAGCACTTCATAAGGAGTTCAAGGATCGGTTTAGTTTATTTTCATTTTAGACTCTTTAGTCAGTTATTTCAGTTATTTGAGAGTTTGTAAGATTTTAAAGATTTTGCTGAATTTTAGTTACCGTTATTTGGTTTTGAATTATTATTTATATTGGAGAATTATTATTATTATTGTCGTGGAAATTCGGGTCGTTACATTCATGATCTCTTGTTGTCCTTTGGAATTACTCTCTCAAATCATATGACTCTCTTGTGTGATAGTCAGTAAACTATTCACATTACACAAAATCGTGTATTTCATGAGCGTATCAAACATATTGAAATCATATGACTCTCTTGTGTGATAGTCAGTAAACTATTCACATTACACAAAATCGTGTATTTCATGAGCGTATCAAACATATTGAGGTTGATTTTTACCTTGTACGTGATGCCATTCAGTTTGGCCTCATCTCTACAAAATATGTTCACACTTTTGCTCAGTTAACAGATATATTTACAAAGGCGATTGGGACTCGACAGTTCAATATCTTACTTGACAAGTGGGGCGTTTGTCACCTTCACGCTCCAACTTAGGGGGGAGGGTTTGGAGGAGCGCCCTAGGAAAGTGAAGGAGTGCACCTAGGAGCGCACAGAGGTGCCCACGCCCGGAAGAAGGGGAGCTCTAAAAGTATGAAGAAATTAATTTTAAAAAATAGAAGTAAGGGTGTATATATAGTAATCTCCAATTTATAAGTTATTGATTGTGCAATTGTTAAATGAAAAAATCATTATAATCGATTATTTTTGAAAATGGATATTCTTTTGGTATACTCTCGCCGCCGTTCCATCAAAAATAATTTGAAAAAAATAGTCAAGTAATTATATAAATGGGGTGGAGGGAGGGAGGGTGGAAGTAGAAATGACCGATTGAGGAAATTGTGAGTTGACTTATTATAGAATTAATTAGGAAAGTGAAGTAATGCTATAAATTAAAAGAAATAGTCAACCTATGTTAATTAACACACGCACAAGTTAGTAAGTCTTCTGGGGATATTTTCCTTGCAATTTCTGCATGGTCCCCTCTTCTCTTCATCATGGGTAGTACAAAAAATCATAATTTTTTTTTTTTTTTTTTTTTTTTACCTAAAGGGCCTTGGCCCAGTGATATCTTGGTGACTTTTCGGAAGGGAGGTCACCGGTTCGATTTCCCCCAATGGGAAATCTCTGTGGTTTAATTCCTACATTGGGTTTCGTGCTCCTTGTTCCCAAGAAGCATCAGAGCTAAGGAAGATTACACCATTGTCCTCGCCGCGAGTTCAAATCTTGACAGCCGCCATGTGGGAGCCCAATCAATCTATCGTGCCATGGAGCAGCATTTCTGGTGATGTGGAGCAACAATTCATCAGGTGTTGTAGCACCTCAGCCGCTTGTAGGAGCTCCTGGCCTCAGTATGCGTGCCGCCACCCCGTATGCAAAATCCCCGCGCATTTACCTCCGCCAAAGATACCGCGGGGCTTCTGCACGGTGGTCCAGGATTAGTCCATTAAGCCGGAACTCGGGTATCAAAAAAAATCATTATTTTTTAACTTATCAATATTTTAAATTATATTTCATTTATAAAACAATGTCATTTAAGCTCATTGCACTTATATTTAAAAAATATATATTATAATATCCTTAATTATTCATATATTTAACATTTATTAAAGTTCATTTCAAAGGAATACCAAAGATCAAGTGCGAGATAAAGGTACTAGCATATTTTATTATATAATGATTAGATTGACATTATTGATTGGTTAAATTTAATTATTTTGAAAAGAAAAAAATAGTACTAGCATATTTTATTATATATTTTAAAATTTAATTTTCAAATATATAATAAAATATGATTTTTTTTGATAGAAATATCATTCAAGGACACAAATATTTCAAAAAAATTGACATTAATTTGGGACACTAAAAATAGTATTGAACATATCAAAAGTGTCGAGTTGGGCCAAGCGAGTAAAGCCCAATCACAGGCAGCCGTGGCCTCCAGCATTCTTAATAAAGTCGGGCCCAAATTACCATAAGGCCCAAGGCCCAACAACAGGATCAGTCGACCTAAGCTCATTGTCCGACCTCCACGGTCCCGACCCAGCTTGGTCCGACTCTACGATCCATGCTCTAATTCGGGTACGATCCAGCTTTACCCGCCAGTCAGGTCGACCTAACCTCAAATGACGACCTCGACCTAATAAGCAACCGTCGACTTAACTGATACAGACGCACGTGCTTCAAATCTTTCCATAACCGGTTCCCTACAATTCAGGAGCCAATCCAGGACACGTTCCCATGACATGTAACTGTCCCATGAATCACGGAGCTCATATAGCCCCACCAAAAATAATCGCACTCATCAACTATAAATACATCATCACTACCACGGTTATGAGGTAACTGCTATTTTGTTATCTGAATATCATTATTCAATACATTTTTGCTCTTCAATCATCAAATACTTACTCTCACGCCCGAGGGTCTAAGCCGGAGACACATCCGGCTAGTCGTGGGTTCTGATTTCAGGTCAAGGAGCTAGGTGATCAGTCCTGCCACGTGGAGGAAGATTGATAAGCACATTTCCCGCGCATCGCTGTTCCGTCACGGAACTCGTGCATAGCTTGACCTCGAAATTTTTCTCCAATCCACAACCATGGTAACCCCAGACGGTCATGTTACAGACGCTTCGGAAGAATTCAATGAAGTGAATGTTAACACTAACACCGACGCTAATACCAATGCAAACACTGATTTGCCTCCTCCTCCACCTCGCCATCATGCTAGGGCGACGCGCTCTAACAAAAGATAGCGTATGGTCGAGGACCGCCGGAGAAGAGATAAGCGACCTGGAAGGGCATGGAGCTCCTCCTCCTAAGCGTCCAACAGATGTAAATGCCGGAACAGGCGGTGCCCTCATCCAACCCATTAAGCGTAAAAGAAATGCCGATGGAGCGAGCTCTGGGATTCCGCCGAGTTATTGGCAATGGAAGAGGCTGAACAGGCGGATAGAAGGTCAGAGAGGGTGGCTCCTTCTCAAGTCTCTAACAGACAACAGGCCAGGAGTGTTAGGCCGAATGAAACCTTGGGACAGAACGGCGAGAACAGTATAGTGCAGCGTGTTCCATCCCTTATTCATGTGACAAGTAACGACTTAAGAGCCAGCCTTACCAGGAATAGGGAGCAGGAAGCCCAGTCGGATTTGAGAACGCAGTTAGAGGCCAACCGAAGCCGACGTGGTTCCCCTGCCCGGACGCAGAGGTCGCAGTCCCATAGGGAAAGGAATGGGCGCAGGTCGCTGTAGCGATGCGTGAATTTTGAAATAACAGAGTCGCCACTTATTATTTATTTAGTAAAACAATAAGAAAAACCTTAAAAAGATATTTGAGGGTTCGGGGGTTAAGTTATCGAATGGGTAGGTCGAGGAGCATCCATTCCACCCAATCCGGAGATCGGTCTTGCCAATTGAGTATTATCAATCTTTTTAATTACTAATTAAATAAAGAACAAGAAAACCCTAATCAATTTCTTGATTAGGAATGTCGGACAGACGCTTCGAGATCGCCTTCATCGATTGAAGGGACTCTAGGCTAATCATTTTGATGGGATTACACCACTCTAAAAGCCAATAGAGAGAGATTAAGAAGAAAAGAGTAAAAGTATAGGAGTTTACCTAGCGTTTGGGGAGGATTTGATTTAGAACGTGGTTCTAAGATGTTTTCTCGATCGAGAAGTGATTTGGGCAGAGTTTTGACTCAATATGAGAGTCAAATCTTGATGCGGACAGAGCTTCGCCTCAATCCTTGATTCGGGTTTGGATGTTTGTTGATCAACAGGGTTGATAAACAAACTTTAGGTGATTTTAGGGAGGTTTTGTGAGTGATTCAAGGAATCTTTCGTGGGAGAGAAACCAACAAATTGTGTGTGTTGTGTGAAATTCTGGACCTCTTGATCCTTGGAAGTCACCAAGTATTTATAGGGGTTTACGAGGTAGAGGTGGAGAGGTAAAACACTCCTAGGAAGCTTCCAACTCAATTCGATTGGAGAACCGAATTAGATGAGGTTTATCAAGAAAAAGAGTTTGAAACGGAGAAGGAGAGTGATTTCGCACATCCTGTCGAGGGGATATCTCGCGCGAGATATGATATCTCGTGCGAGATATCTAGTCTCGATGACTATTTTGTCCTCTTCGCCTTATTCCGTTAGTCGGTTAGGTCCAAAACTAACGAGGTTAGTTAGAAACTTAACGAAACATGACGAAACCGATATGCTTTCATCAAAACATAAAAGAGAGACGAAGAGTAGTGTAATCATGATTTATTGGTTCGTAATGGGGTGTCTACAGAGCCCCTCGGCGATGTGTCTTATGAAAGAAGAAGTGTCGTCGATAGAAAGACATCATTCTCGAACATTTGGGATGGTCGTGCCGCACGGCTGCCTACGTATCTCTAAGAGAGAATCAGACCAAACGTAGTTCGACTCCAAAACACTAAAAAGGCTATTTTAGGTATTTTGAAAAGCATTTTTGAAAATCGAAGAGGGATTTTTTTTGAAAAGGTAAAATCATACTGAGGAATCAAAAGACTTGACCCAATTCTGAAGATACCCATTTGTTTATGAACTTGTTGAAGTGCGCCGCCCGAGGTTACTGACGTTGCCGTTGTTGCCGAGGTCACGGACTTTGTTGACGTTGCCGAGGTCACGGACTTGAAGTTTCGCCGTCGCCGTACTTTGAAGTTGTTGCCGAGGTCACGGACTTGAAGCCCGCGCCGCCACGCACTTTGAGGTTGTTGCCGAGGTCACGGTCTTGAAGCTTGCTGCCATCACAGACTTTGAGGTTGTTGCCGAGGTCACGGACTTGAGGTTGCTGCCATCACAGACTTTGTTGATGTCGCCGAGGTCACGGACTTGAGGTTGCTGCCATCACAGACTTTGTTGATGTCGCCGAGGTCACGGACTTGAAATTTGCTGCCGTCACAGACTTTGAAGTTGTCGCCGAGGTCACGGACTTGAAGTTGCTGCCAACACAGACTTTGCTGATGTCGCCGAGGTCACGGACTTGAAGTTGTCGGTTGAGATGAAGGTTCTGTCGGCCCCTGTAATGCAAGGATATATGCACGATGGTCTCGGATGGACCCGAATGATTCTTACCTTTCTGTACCTGTCAGCACATAAAGATTCCAAATAGATTTTCCAGATTTTAGTTGTTTAACTGGACTTACGTGGTGGTGCACACGTCTGTTCGTGTAAATGGCCGATCGGACATTTTGGTGGTGAGTTCATGTATGAGTATATAGTATATGGAAATGTAGGGACATTTGTATGGATTTGTATTTGAGATGGGTGGACTATAATGAGTGAACTTGTGTTTGACAAGTTGGGACCCAATCAGGTTTTGCATAATCTGTTGCTAGTCAGCGAGGTTGTATTGTTGTAGAATTTCATTCGACGAGTATCCTTGTGTGAACCCATCTAGGTCTGTTGAGAATCTTCATTCTTACTTCTCCTTGAGTCGTGTCTCTAGGAGGCAAACGACTACACATCTGTCGACTGTCGTAATGGCTCTATGTCCAAGGCCCTTTGTTATCTCAAGCCCCAGGTTGCTTGCAAGTGGTAGATGACTTTGTGAACAGGCTTGTGAGTCTGCTCTCTTGATTTGAAGGTGATCGAAGAAGACTCTCCTTGTTGGTTTAATTTGAAGAAGATCGAATGATGTCTGATGAAGAAGGCTGAAGAATACTCTCCCTTTGTCCTTTGATATGATTTTTCTTAGTGCGCACCCTGATTTTTGCCTAGACCGCCCTTTCGGGTTTTCAATCTAGCGGGCATCTCTTTTGCGTCTTTTTTTTTTCATTTTTTTTTGAATAGTATGTAACTCGAAGAGAACTCAGAGAGAGAAAATCTTATTGAGGAGAGAGAAATGAGATCTCAAGTTAGTTTAGGAGAGACGGACTCTATTTTTGGAAGGTGATCCAAGCATTGATTTTTTGGAGAAGTGTATTCTCTGATGATGAGAGTGAGAAACAAAGAGGAAAGCCCCTAATGCAGATTTGATTATTTTGAAGAGTTGAAGTAGAGATTGACTGGGGGAGGAAAGGTGAGGAAGCCCCAGTTTTGATGCTTGAATTTCAAGAGTGTGTATGAGAGTGGCTAACAGGAAGCCCCTAGACTCAACAAAGAACGCTACATGGCTCAAAAGTCTAGAAAAGTTGTTCTACTTTTAATGGACCTTGCTTCATCTAGAAATTTCTAAACAAGATTGAGGAGAAAGCCAATCATTAGTATGACTTAAGGGTAAACATTTTTTTTGATACTGAAAGTCTTCTTCACTTGATGTAGGAGGATTTTGAGGAATCATCTTTTCTTTTGTTGGTATCTCTTGACTCCTCTTCTTTGTGGGAGAGTCCTTCTTGCCTTTGTTGAAATTCCATCCTTGTTGTGGGGGCGATGAAGGCTTGAGAGTTTTTTTTTTTTTCGATGCTCTATTTTTGCCTAGGACGAATTGAGGAGTTTTGTCCTAGCGAGATTTTTATTTATTTATTTTTTACTCTCAAAGCCTTGAGTTGAGTAGCCCCACTTTTCTTTGGATGAATGTTGACAGCAGCACCTTTGGCTTTCTTCGCTTGTTGGTCTCTAACTTTCAGTAGGGGTAATGTTTAACCCTTAAGCCTCCTAATGATAACTTGCTTCTTAAAGTCACTTAGAAGTTTCTATTTTTGCGATGATTTAGGGAATGGAAGGTCCATCATTTTGCATGAGTTGAATGATATTCATGAGGTAAAACAACTTTAGGGAAAGTGCTTAGGAAAAGAAATTACTTTAATTTATTGAGAAATTTAAGAACAGACTCGATAGTTTAGAAGACACAAACTAGAGGAGGTGAGGAGTACTAGAAAGACAGAACGACTCTTCGAGTTCATACTTCGAAATTTAAAACCTAATCTACTTCTATCAAAGGAGAAAGGGAGAGGATAGTGGTAGCCCCAAAGTGGTAAGTGTAGGTTTCTTCTTGGAGCTTCATCTTCTTCATGGATTACGAGGGAGAGGATTGGTGATGACGTTGGGACATTCTAGATCTCCATTATCAAAGAGGTCTTGTATGATGTCCTTCAAGTGGTGGCAGGAGTTGGTGTCATGGCCGGTGAAGTTGTGGTACTTGCAGAATAAGTGATTAGCATGATTCGGACCCATATCCTTCGGAGGACCACCTTCCCTTGGTTTGATTTTTTCATTCTGGACAAGCACATCGAAGAGTTCTTCTTGAGTGATTCCTTCAATTTTGTCGTAGTGCCTCTTTTTCTTTTCGGGAGGAGGGACAGCAGAATACTTTCCGGTGTTGGGGCGGCTGAGTGCAATAGCGTTGACTGAAGCCTCCTTACTTGTGGTGGGCTTGTTGTAGCGGAAAGTACTTTCCTTCTTTTTGCTTTTTAGGAAGTCGTCAACCCTAATTCCGGACTCGAGGAGTTCATTGAAACTAGGAAAGTAGTTACCGGCGAGCTTCTCTTGAAATTCATCACGAAGGCATTGAAGGAAGATGTGGATTTGCTCTTTGAGAGTAGGCCTTTCGATAATTTCAGTAAGTTTGAGTCTCCATCTTCTAGCAAATTCAGCAAAGGACTCATTGGCATGTTGTTTGGTTTGTTCAAGATCCCTCCTAGTAGGGCGGTAAGTGGAGTTGTCTTCAAACTGCCTTTGGAAGACCAAACATGCGGATGACCAATCAAGCCTTGTAGTCGTAGGAAGAGACATGTACCAATCCCTTGCAGCACCTTCTAAAGTTTGAGGAAAGCATTGGGCCAAGATTGTGTTATCAACGCCCATTGGAAGCATGGCCCAAGTGTAAGTTTCAACATGAGCTCGAGGACAGGTAGTACCATTGAACTTGGCAATGTCGGGTGTTTTGTACTTGCGAGGAAACTTGGTGATGGATTGTTGAAGAGCATCGGGATCAAATGGAACGAATGACCCCTTGGAAGTGTCAAGAGTCGCGAGTTTCTTCTCGAGGTAGTTCTTAGTAACATGGTCACCAAGTTTAGTAGTTTCACCACTGCCTTCTTTCTTGGTTTTAGCACCCTTGGAGGTATGTTCCTCATCATCAGAGGAGGATGAGGAAGAGGAGGAATCGGATTCTTCCTTTTTCTTGCTTGACTTCTTGGTTTTTCTATTCAATTTGGTGTAGGATTCCTCTTCATCGGAGGAGGATTCCACTTTCTGCTTTTGCTTTCTTCCTTTCTTGACTTTCAAATCGTTGAGTTCTTTCATGAGGGCGGCCATTTGGGCGTTTTGCTCATCAATTTGCTTACTTTGTTCATCCAACCTAGTCATGGCTTCGATGAGTTGGACCTTAGCATCATTGAAATCGGCCTCGGTGGTAGAAGGAGAAGCAGACATCGTGTCGAGCTTTGGCGAAGAACCTAGACGTGTAGCAACCGTGTTAAACCATGATCGAGTCCCAACAAGTCGGCTGAATAGGGTGAATGAAGGCTTGAAGGTTTGAAGGTTTTGGCCAAAACACGAAAAGACCGAACACTTATCTCGTACGAGACAAGTAGTCTCGCGCGAGACTTCACCACGGAAAGTCACAATTTTTCTGATTTTAATCCTAATTTTGGTCGGACGGAAAATCCGTTTTGGGGGTTTCTAAAGTTCAAGAACCAAACCTAGGGACCTAGGGGTCGGAGTAATCCAAAGTAACATCAAGTTTTGTGCAATAATTTTGATGAGAAATTTTTCTCTTTTTTTTTTTTTAGGGGCAAATCCGAAGGGACAACCGTAGGGACGTTTTCGAAGGGACAATTTCGAAGCGACAATTTATTGATTTCTTTTCCGTGGATTATTGCACAAAACGATCTTGACAAGGGATTACAAGGACTCCAAGATCAAACCGATCGGTCAAGGAGTGTCTTAAAAAGTCAATCTACATGATATGTGGCGATGCAGGGCTGGAAGGCTAGGCTCCCCGCGATATGACAATCTAGATGGATTGAATACGCGGAGTGGGATGATCCAACTTCGGATAGACCGGCGACTAGGTGGTTACCGTCATCCGTCCTTAGTGTGGGTCCCGGGTTAATCGGGGTATGTAGTGCAATGACAGATATAAATGAGTGCGCGTGTGTGAGAGTCGATCTAGGTGATAGAGTAAAATAGAAAGTTTTAATTTTGAAAAATCAAAAGGAAAACAGATAGTGGCCGCACCAAGTGGTTGCCTACGTTTCTCCCAATTTAGGAAGACTCAGGCCGTCGTAGTTCCACGTAAAGGAGAGAGAGAGAGAAATAAATGAGTAAATTACAACTCCCGAATTCTTCATTGGACCGGACTTTAATTTAAAAATCCAATCACACGCAGTTATATAGTTCGAGTAATTAAAATTATTCTACCCTGCAAAATAAAGTTAGCACAAGCAAAATAATAATAATAATTTATTTTGAATTTTCTGGAATTTATTTTGGAAGTTTTGTTTTTTTTTTTTAAGCAATCAACTTTTCAAGAAAAAGTCAAACTGAAACTTTTTTCATTTTGAGAGGTCAACCGTGAAAAGGGAAAGTCACAATTGCCAAGCTTTTTTTTTTTTTATTTTTTTTTAATTTTGGATGCAGTCAAACAATTAAGAAAAAGTTGACTTGCCAAGGTTTTTTTTTTTTGAAACATCAACCGGCCAACGTGGAAGGGAGTAGTACTACTTTGTGGTCCAACTTTGACCACTAAACCCTTTTCATCACCCTTTCTATTTTTTTTTATTTTTTTTATTAATGCCTGCCCGCCGCCAGTTTCTTTTGATTTTGAGCCGCATGCTAATCTCGCGCGAGATTAGTATATCTCGCGCAGGACAAGTATTCAGACAATAATTTTTTTTTGAAAACAGTGTCGAAAAATTCCAAAAAAATCCAGAAAAATTAAATTTTTACAGAAAAATAAAAAGATTGATAATACTCAATTGTGACGCAAGTCTAACCCTCTTAATTAATTGTCCCCAGCAGAGTCGCCAAACTGTAGCGATGCGTGAATTTTGAAATAACAGAGTCGCCACTTATTATTTATTTAGGAAAACAATAAGAAAAACCTTAAAAAGAGATTTGAGGGTTCGGGGGTTAAGTTATCGAATGGGTAGGTCGAGGAGCATCCATTCCACCCAATTCGGAGATCGGTCTTGCCAATTGAGTATTATCAATCTTTTTAATTACTAATTAAATAAAGAACAAGAAAACCCTAATCAATTTCTTGATTAGGAATGTCGGATTGTACGCTTCGAGATCGCCTTCATCGATTGAAGGGACTCTAGGCTAATCCTTTTGATGGGATTACACCACTCTAAAAGCCAATAGAGAGAGATTAAGAAGAAAAGAGTAAAAGTATAGGAGTTTACCTAGCGTTTGGGGAGGATTTGATTTAGAACGTGGTTCTAAGATGTTTTCTCGATCGAGAAGTGATTTGGGCAGAGTTTCGACTCAATATGAGAGTCAAATCTTGATGCGGACAGAGCTTCGCCTCAATCCTTGATTCGGGTTTGGATGTTTGTTGATCAACAAGGTTGATAAACAAACTTTAGGTGATTTTAGGGAGGTTTTGTGAGTGATTTGAAGGAATCTTTCGTGGAGAGAAACCAACAAATTGTGTGTGTTGTGTGAAATTCTGGACCTCTTGATCCTTGGAAGTCACCAAGTATTTATAGGGGTTTAAGAGGTAGAGGTGGAGAGGTAAAACACTCCTAGGAAGCTTCCAGAACTCAATTCTGATTGGAGAACCGGATTAGATGAGGTTTATCAAGAAAAGAGTTTGAAACGGAGAAGGAGAGTGATTTCTGCACATCCTGTCGAGGGGATATCTCGCGCGAGATATGATATCTCGTGCGAGATATCTAGTCTGATGACTATTTTGTCCTCTTCAGTTTATTCCGTTAGTCAGTTAGGTCCAAAACTAACGAGGTTAGTTAGAAACTTAACGAAACATGACGAAACTGATATGCTTTCATCAAAACATAAAAGAGAGACGAAGAGTAGTGTAATCATGATTTATTGGTTCAGAATGGGGTGTCTACAGTCGCCTATAAGAGATGACAGGCGCAGGTCACCACCCAGAGATGAAAGGCGCAGGTCGCCACCAAGAAATGACAGGCATAGTCACAAATTCGCTCAGTAAGGTCCCATTCTCACAGAGACAGGAGAAGCAAGCAAGTAACTCCCCCTAGAAGTGAGGGTCAAAGATCGAATGATGTCCCTCCTGCTGGAGAAGACAGGCCTGATGCTAGGGAGTGGTTGATGTGGAAGAGAAAATTTGAACAATGGGAGGCTGAAAAGAAAAATGATACTGGAAAGGTCGAACGAATTGACTTTGCTCTTCGACCTCTATCCAAGGAGTTGATTAACAGTCGACCTCCCCCTGACTTCAGATTGCCCCTCCTAGAGAAGTACTCAGGGGCAACCAATGCAAAGAGCCATGTGCAACACCTGGAGGCCACAATGTGCTTTGTCTCCAATGAGGACGACACTATGTGCAAAGCCCTCATAAGCACACTCACAGGGACAGCTCTGACATGGTTCAATGGTTTTGCAGCCGGTAGCATCTCGACCTGGATGAGTATGAGAACAAAATTCCTAGATCGCTTCTCAACTGCTGGAGCTCGGAAGATGACTGTCACCGATCTAAACAACTTGGTGCAAGGGAAAAATGAAAGCTCAATGAGCTACTACACCAAGTTTAAAGAGATGGTCGACAAGATTGAGGAGGATCTCACGAACAGGGAGGTGATCAATTGCTTCAGAAATGGAATTTCCTCGGCGGACATGGATTACGAGCTGACAGTCCGTACAGTCACTACTCGACAGGAGTTGTTCGAGAAGGCCTACAATGTAGTGTTGGCCGATAAGAGAAAAGAAAAGAAGAATGGGAAAGGCCCCAAGGCTGAGGTCGCTGATGATAAGAAGAACTCAGCCAAGAATGGGGGAAACAACAAGAACGGTAAGAACAGGACCAGGGCGACAGAGAAAGTGCTCGAAGCTTTCACTCCCCTAACGGTAAATCGAACAGAAATAATGAATACGGTCGAGCTGGCCCCACCTGCCCCAATGAACCCAGGCAACAAGTTCAGGAGGGACAATAGCAAATACTGTGATTACCATAAGGATGCAGGCCATACCACAGAGGATTGCATGAGCCTGAAACGTATAATTCAGAGGATGGTCGAGCAGGGTAGGCTTGATGCATATGTTAAAAGGCCTCAAAGTAATGGAGGTGAGCGACTTGCAGGTGGATATCAGGAACCAAGGCAGCCTAGACTGAACCTGGGAGTTATCACTGAACAAGCCAGCAACACAGCCATCAAGCATAAGATCTTTCAGCTCAACAAAGCCCCACATGTGCCCCCAAGGAGCCACGTTAGAGATGAGGTGATCAGCTTTTATCCTCACGAGCTAGCAATTAATATGGCGGCTAGAGAGCAACTTCTCGTCATCCCAGGTCTCATTGATGGATGTACGACGACCAGACTCTTAGTCGACGCGGGGGCCTGCAAGGATATTATGTTCTATAAGACATTCCAAGAAATGGGTCTCTCGAATGAGCAACTTGAAAGGTATGATGGCAGATTGGAAGGCTTCACCAACCACCGGGTCGATGCCAAAGGACATATTGAGCTGGATGTCGACCTAGGTCAGCATCCCTACAGGGTAGTTTCTAAGGTAAAGTTTATTGTCATAGATGTCAATAGTGATTATGCTGCTATTCTTGGAATTCCTGGCCAGGTTGCACTTGGAATGGTGGCCTCAATTTCCCATCAACGAGTTAAATTCCCCACACCAGCTGGAGTCAGTTGTGTTCAAGGCACAGCTCGAGCATATCTTGATCACGTACTTCGGGAAAGGAAGAAGAGGGAGCTAGAGATTGAGACGGCAGAAGGGTACTTAAAGTTGTCTCAGTCAGTCACCAAAACTACTCGACTATCTACAATCGCCATTGTGGAAGAGTCGACCTATCGCTCACATGACGAGATCATGACTGAGTCGACACGTCACTCTTACCATCATGGTCGATCCGGATACAGTTATGGTCGACCAAGTCTCCATAGGCAAGCTATGCCTTCAGATCGACAATAACTCGGGGGCCACCACCAGTGAGACTGCAGACAAGCTAGATGAGATGATAGCTGAGGAAGCTCCACACTTGGGGGCCGAGGAAAGGAAGAGGGTCAGAGAGATCATCATTGAGACCCTGCAATTCAGATATGGTCCAGAGCTAGAAGCTGTGGATGAATTGGAATCAGTAATCACCAACCCTTCCTACCCCAAGCAAAAAATTCAGATAGGGAAGCAGCTGTCACCTGAAGAAAGGTTAGAGATTGTCGAGTTGCTCAAAGAAAGCAGTGATGTCTTTGCATGGCGAGTTGAGGACATGAAAGGGATCAAGGAGGAGGTCGCGGTTCACAGGCTGGAAGTCAACCCGACCATTAAGCCAAGGCCCCAAAAATTAAGGAACTTCGCTCGAGACAAAGAAGAAGCCATCAAACTCGAGGTACAAAAACTTTTGAGTGCAAATATAATTAAGGAGGCCACGCACACGACCTGGTTAGCCAATGTGGTCATGGTGAAGAAGTCAAACGACAAGTGGAGAATGTGTGTCGACTTCACCAACCTCAACCTTGCCTGCCCAAAGGACAGCTATCCCCTCCCAAGGATTGACAAGCTCGTGGATTCTATTGCTGGCCATTTCACCCTCAGCTTCCTAGATGCCTATTCAGGCTATCATCAGATCAATCTTCCCATCACCATTACCCTCGCCTTTGGCCAAAGTCAAAGGCGAGGGTTCGGGCTCCTTTTTGATCATTGGAGAGCCTCTTTTTTTTTGGAAGGCTTCCTGAGGAGCTTGGAATTATATCCGAGATTGTGAGGATTTTAAAATCATTCTTTTGAGAATTCGGAAGGCCTCTTTGAGGAGTTGAGAATTATCTTTCCTTCCTTCACAACTTGAACATTTTATGCATCGCCGACTCTCGAAGCTAACTTCTTTGGCGTTGCTTGGACTTCTCTCAATAAGGAGCAAAGGTGATGGCTAAACAGGGTTTCAAAACATGCCGATCTTGAAATGAAAGGGTAGTGTTTAGTGAGGGTGAGGTAATGGATTTCCTATGGGTGAAAGGCTTCAACCGTAATCCCTATCGGATGACCTGAGATTAAGTCTTCATTGCTTGCTTAAGCTTTAAATGAGAAAAGATCCATGCAAATTCATCGAACAACGAGATGATGAGGCTGATGAAAGGGATGTGAGCATATGAGATGCAAGATGGGGAGTTGGTAAGCCCCAATTTGAGAGGGATATCAATTGATTTTCTCACTCCGATTAATTTAAATATTAATCATTTCAAAGAATTAGTGGTTGAGCAGCACAAGTGATCATCTAGGATAAAACCATTTCAATTAAGTGTAACGTGGGTGTGCAAGTGATGTCTCGAGTCTAGCAAGAAAAGAAGAAAGACTTATATATATATAAATTTTAAATGATAGTTAAGCTATCTTTCCACAACATTCGAGGTGGACAAAACCGACAAGTGTCCAAGATGGACTTAGGTGAAAGAAAAATACTAGAACCTACGAAGGTTGACTAAAAGACTATTTTAGAGATAGGTAGCCCCTAGTCTAGCCGCTCTTTGCTGTTGGACCATGCATCCATTCTTCGACGCTGGAGATGGGAGCTATCGCAGGTCTTCCCATCCGAACTTCTTTGTCAGCTTCTTGCTCAATCCAACCATTTTCCTTGCCTGTGATGACTGGTTCATTGACCTCGCAAAGGGGTGAGTCAAATTCCATTATGTTCCCAAGTCTTGAACCACCAAACTCGATCATGTTGACATTCATGTTGTTATTTCTAGGGAGAGGGTTATTGATAGTATTAGGCCCTTCAGGAACCTCTAACCTCCCTTGTTCAATCAAACTTTGGATTGCCTTTTTCAGGGGGACGCAATCATCTGTCAGGTGCCCGTGGTACTGATGAAAGGCACAATGCTTGGAGGTATCCAAAGGAGCATTGGGGTTTCTAGGCTGATAATTTTCCAAAGGCCGGAGCAAACCTTCTCTCACCAAACCTCTGAAGATATCACTCAAAGGCATCCCAAAGTTTCTCAAGTCTTGTAGCCGGGATCTGGATGCATTAGATTTCTTGGGAACAAAGGAAGTGGCATTGTTACAGTCCTGTCCCGCATAGCTAATCACTTCTTTACCTTTTGGTTGGGCAGGAGCTGTGTTGGAGGTGGAAGAAACCCGGTATTCGTAGAAGGTGTGCAGCTAGCCGATCCGCCGATTGTAAGCCTTTTCGAACTTAGCCCCGGAATTAACCATCGCACGTAAGTCAAAGATAGGGGAAGTGACCGAGGGAAGCTCTCAAATGCGGCTTCAAGCATGACCGAAAGATGCTCTAATCGCTCCATGTCGAGGGAGGAATGGCCATTTCACTAAGCTTCGTGTTCCACCTTTTATAGAAATCCCCAATATTCTCATCAGGGCGCTGCATCGTTGTCTGCAGGTCAACTCTGTTTGTTTCCCATTCCAAGTTGGCTTTATACTTATCTGTGAAAGTACTGGTAATCTGTTCCCAAGTAGCCCTAGCTTCATGCTGCAATCGGAAAAATCATTTCAAAGCCCCTGACTTCAAAGAGAGACTAAAGTAGTCAGCCAACTGCTGGTTTGTGCATCCCTTGGCTTTCATTGCCAAAGTATAGGTGTCCAAGTGAGTTTTAGGGCACGTACTTCCATCAAACAGTTCGAGATTGGGCATCACGAACTTGTGAGGCAAAGGGTACAATCGAGTCGGGATCTCGTAGGCCGAAGAGCAAGTGTTCTTTTGACGGTCAATTCAATGACCGCGCTTTCATTTCCTTGTGTTGCTCCATAAACCAAGCCAATTGGGGATCCAAAGGTGGAGCGGGAATGCCTGAGCCGATATTTGAGCTAGGAAGAGGACTAGCTATTGGTGGTGCATTGGTGGAAGGAATACCATATCCCGGAGCATAGGTGAAAACCTGTCCTTGGCCCAAATTACCTTGGGGAGTGTAGGTAGGAGCTTGGGCAAAGGGATAGAACCCAGCCGACTTGCCGTTGGCTTCCAATCGGCAGAGAAGACGGAGGCAGATCTCGAGGTAGCCGCATGGCTTGGATTTCCGGAGTGAGGCCCATAAGTAGGCTTAAGTGCGGGCCGCCGTCCCCGGTTGTTGAATTGCAAGGCCGGGTTGTGGCGAGGATGCATAACCGAGAGGATACCGTGGTCCCGGTGATTCTCGATGAAACCGGGATGGGGGCTTGGCAACCCATTGAACCCCGAGTGAGAAATGGGTTTGTCGAAGCCGCGTGTGAGGAGCAACCGAGCTAGCATCATTCGAGGAGGCTCCCGACCGTTGCCCCGAACCAAACCGTGGTGGTATTCGAACCGTTGCTGTGGCATTCCGAGGCACCCCCAACCATGAGAAGACACTCCGTACTGACTTTGTCCCCACTAAGATACTGCGAACTGGCTCGTCCCGTCAGGCTGCATGGATCCAGTGGTTGCAGCTGGGAGCCGGGCGACCTAGAGGTCGAGGAGCATGGGCTCTGGTAGTAGTACCGTGGGAGGCCGGTGGTGGCATCCTGGAGTAGCCGGGTTGACCAAGAGCGGGATTGAGGTCTTCCTCTTTTCCACAGTGAAGGTGCCATCTTGGTTGAGACTGGCGGCTAATCCATGGCTTTTGATAGCCTCCATAAGGCTTCACCAGCTTCCTGTCGCACTCTCATCTGTTCGGCTAACTGATTCCATTGCGGTTCTGTTTGAGGAGTCCCAGGAGGCGGAGTGGTGTTGTCCCCATCGTTACCGGTTGATGCAGACATTCTGAAACTCGGAGTCGAAGCAAACGGTGAAGCTGATGATGCACTTGATTCTTCCCAACTGATCAGACGGTGACCCGGTGCCCGAAACCAAGCTTTGTGCGGAGCTGCGGGGGGAAAGATACGTGGGTTCAGATATTTGAGAATTGAAGGAGGGTAGGTGTTTGGGCTTTGGGCTCATGTAACATGCAGTTATTTGTTCTTGTTTACTTAAAACATGTTTTATTAACCTAATCGGTTGGAAAAGATTGCTCTTCTTTTTCGCAAACTACTCTGGAACCTGGATCAGTGGGCCCCGTCACTACGTCTATAAGCCCCTCATATTCCACCCGTATTTCGACCTCCCGGGGTGGACGGCCCCGGCGAGGGTCCTATAGGGCAAGCGGGTCCCACCGACCGAAAGAAAACGATCCTAAAAGTCTCGGCGGGTAATCGAGTCTTAACAAGCATTCGATGTAAATTACGGACAAAGCTGACGTCAAAAGTCAAGATCATGTCCGAGGGCTCGACGAAAAGTCGGCATGATTTGGACTGATAAATGTCCACGATTGATCTTGACTTGTCGTCAATTAGGCCGTAATTAGGCATGGAATAACCATTAATCCTTGATGACTCAGTGTCATGCTGGAAGTCAGTGTATAATTTGTGCGCCGTAGTCAAAGTCAAGGCGCCAGTCAATATCCGGTCAAAGCTCGTGACGGAAAACCGGCAGGGCTTCGACTGATTAGGGTCCCCGAAAGATATTGACTTGGTATGCCGACTAAGGCTTGAAAGGAAAGGTCTATACACAGACAGGGCATGGCACAGACCAGACTAAAAACCAACCGGGTCTCGGACAAAGTGTGTCACGGACAAGTGCATGGTCTACACGAGGCTCCATGGGATGTTTGGGTAGTCCCGTGCTTGCACCGAGAGGCGTAATAAGACCAAACGGGTCGCGACAGGGATTTTCCCGGGTTAGGGACGTAGTGTGCAGTGTAAGGTCACGTGCGCGTAGTGTGCAAGCAGTCTATCTTCTTTTTCTGAGTAAAATAGAAATTTTTCATGTGTCTTAAAAAGTATGATGCATAATTTTTTTTTTTTGAAAATTTTCCTTTTTTTTTTGAAACTCCTTTTTTTTTTTGAAATTCTTTTTTTTTGAATTTTTTTTTTGAAAGTAAATGCACACATAAGCACATAAACACATAATTCAAAATCCGAGGCAACGGGTCCGATAGTCAAAATTTTGACTTTTCCGAGGCGGCCAAAGCAACACGAAAATGTGAAAAATCAACACACACACCACAAATGATTTTAAATGCCGGGACGGAAGCTTGACCCTCAAAAGCCCTTTTTTTTTAAAACAATGATACCGGTACGTGGGATTGTTAAACCACAATTTATCCCCGACTCGTGTTAGGAGGCGATAACGGGAAGTTTAATGGTTTCCACCAATATACCAAATATCATTTTTTTTTTTTTTAATAAAGCTTATAAGTCCCTAGCGGAGTCGCCACTGTGATGATGTCGCCCGATTTTTGAAATCAAACGGAGTCGCCACGCCATTTTTGTTTTAAGGGCCAAAACTTTGAAAAATGCCCGGAATCAAGAGATTCGAGTTCGGAGGTCACGTTACGCGCCGGGAAGAACGTTAGTGTTCACCCGGAACGCCTCGTAAAATGAGTCTTCCAAGCTTAAAAACCATTTATTTGTGTGTGTGTGTGTGTGTTACTTTGGCCAAAATAAGCCAAAACTGAGAAAAATAAAAATTGGGAACTCTTTGTAAGACTTTGGACAGATCCCATGATTTTTTGAATGATTTTTGGGTTGAGATTTGGTACTCAAAAGACCTTTTGAAGTTGAAAATTACTTCTGCCAGAATGAAAAAGGCAGTGGACACTTGATTTTGAAATGGACTTTAGAGCTTTAAAATATCTGAATATGGGAAAAGTCCGGGAATGAAAGTTGTTCAAAACACCTCAAATAAGGTTTCTGAGAAATAACTTTTCATTTTGGAGATGATTTGAGGGACCAAAACCTTCTGGAACTCTCAGATATGAAATCTGGATTTCCAGAGACTGACGAACTGACCTTTAAAAGAAAATTTGAAAAAGGGAGTTTTACTCACGTAAAAAATAAAGTAAAAATATGTATGGAAATCTCTGGATGTTGTCTACAAAAAGTATTTTGTAGTCAACACCAAATTCCAAGTTTATCTGTGTCCAAAAATTTAGACAATGGACTGAGGTCTTAGAAAATTGCTACTGGACAGCAACTTCTCAAGAAGGAAAATGTGATTTTAAAGAGGGTTTTGCATCCATGCTTGTCCCCATTTTCATCCCTAGACTTGATTCCACTACTTTGTGTTAAATGGTTATCATATTCAAGTCATCCTTGGGGAATTTATGGGGTTTAAACATGTCCTTTGCAAAGGGAAAGGGGATATTTTGTAGAGATGAAATTAAAGAGAAAAATCAACTAGAGATTTAAAATGTGGACCATTTGAGATGGTCATTCATGAAGATGAACTTCATACAAAATGAACTTTAGAAGATTCAGATTTAGCAGGGGGTTTGCCCCTGTTGGACTTATAGTGATGGGAATCCGATTTTCTGTCAGAGGGCTCAAATAGAGGAGTAGGGGTTCTCCCAGTTGACTTCCCCATTGCCAGGCTGTCATCCTCCAATCTGATGAAAGGCAAGGCTCTGGTTCTGATTTCTTCAAGTTGTTTCGCAGGAGTCATCACCAACTCATTATAAAATAGAGAGCTCTTCTTCAAGCCAATACGGAATGCTTCTGTAGCTGTGGACACGTCCAAGTTGGGTATAGTCACTGCCTCCTTGTTAAACCTGTGCAAATATTCTTTAAGACTTTCGTTAGGCTGTTGCACAATTCTATAAAGGTCACTAGTCAACTTGTCAAATGCCCTATTGCATGAAAATTGATTGATAAACATATTGACAAGTTGAGCATAAGAAGAAATAGAGTTTAGAGGAAGTCCTGTTAGCCATTTTAAGGCTGGTCCTGACAAAGTTGAGCCAAAACCCCTGCAAAACACATGCTTTTCTAAAAATAGGGGGATACTTATAATATCCATTTGACTCTCGATACAAAGAACACATGCTCATGGATCGGTGCTTCCATCATATTTCTTCATATGAGGGACTGAAAACTTCTTTGAGATTTCCACACTAGCTATTGCTGGCACAAAACGAGATTCATTATAGCAAGTTGGAGAAACTTGGTGGTATGGCACATTGACTCCAGGTATGTTCCGAAGCAAATCCTTTATAGTCTGCATTTCCTTAACAAGTTGACTCTCTACGAAAAAAGGATTGTTATTAAACTGAGATGCAGAAGTATCAAAAGCATTAAAGAAACTCCATGTTTGCCCCATTGAGGGTGTAGCATAGGTGTAGCAAGATGACAACACAGGTTGACTAGCTGGAAGGCTGAATCTTGGTTGCTCAATTGGAATGGACGTCACGATTGTACTTTCTGCTAGCAAAGTATTGGACATAGGGATATCTCCGAAATGGCTTGGTCTTGTACCTGCACCAAACAAAGATCTGGGAAGTAAAGGTGAAAATGGAGTAGATACTTGAGTATCAACTTGCTTCCCTTTACACAGGCTATCAATGGCATTGAATATCATGGCGTTCGTATGCTCCTGACCATCCAACCGATCATTCACTTTCTTCAACATATCGGCCATGTTGGATAATATCTCCAAATTGACAGCTTTCGCATTCAAAGATGGATTACCTTGGGTGCCGGAAACAGGAAGCGGCCGACTCCTCTCACCTTGACTGCCGGACGGCGGATTGGCCATTTCTACGCAAATAATCAAAGTTTCCCACGGACGGCGCCAAATTGTTTTGGTCAAATTTCAACAAGTGTTTCAAGTGACAAGAAAAATGACTAAAGTGATATGAATCAAGGTACAATGATTATCTAGTTGAATAGAAATGGACACAAGTTGTTTGTTAACTAGGGAAAACCCTTGAACAACTTGTTCGCCGGCATAAAACCCCGGGAGGTTTTGTGTGGGCACCCCAACCCGGGACCTAACACGTGTCCTGAGCTAAGGGAGCTCAAACTAAGAAAATCCATCTTGATTTTTAAAACATTTAATTGCCTTTAAAAGAATACCACTTTTCAAACTTCCAAATAAAAATCAATTGATAATATCCTTACTTAAAGGAAATCCAACTACAACTTTAATGAACCGAAATCTGATTAATTACACAAAACCCTGAATAACATTGTTTAGTAAAAGTGTTGTCCATACAAATTATAAAAGTGGAATACTTAATAAATACTCCTAATAGCCAACTTCTAACTTAACCTGACAAGCCCCAAAAGTACAAGTACACAATGATATCCCCGGCCTCACTGGTTCGGGTCACCTGTCTCGGAATCTAAAACAGTAAAGGGAGAGGGGTGAGAATAAATCTCAATGAGCTATTATGATATGCAGCAAGATGCCAAACAAAGTGCAACACATAGCATGGTAGCACATAACACATTATGAAAGCGGTAAACACCTTACGTTACCTCATTTTACCTTTTCCCGTCTCGAACAATAAGTCGTACAACGTGGGAGTAAAACTCCACTCTTTGGTGAATTGCCTCCAAAGACATTCACCTCTTATAGGACTCATACCCTGCACCATCCATATAAGAAAGGATACCTATATTAGAATATCCAAAAATAATATCGTCCCTCCTTACAACGATCGCAACAGTGTCCGTAAAGCCTTTTGGGTCAATACAGCATTAGCCCCCCACCCCGTGGCCACAGAGTGGGAAGGGTCACCAGTATGATGTACCTTCAATCACTTATAGAACAAATCCATAATTGATTGGCATCCATCATACCCACCCGAACATAAACACGCTCAAGCACATGATAGATACTTGAGATAAATCCACAAACCGGGATAGTAATATAACAACATGGTAATGTATACTCGTGCCAATCAATGCCATAATGCAACATTTAAGTAATACACTATGCATAGTATCATCAACAAATATGAATGATAACAAATAAATTCACAAATGGAATAACCATACAACTACATAGTAAACATATCCACACATTGGGATAACATAACAACTTGTCAAATATTCCACACTTGGGGAGCCACATAACACTTGCCAAATAATCCACAAAGGGGATAAACAATATAGTCACATGGTAAAATAGAATATCTGGAAATGATCATTACATATTTAGTTTATAAAACCAATTCCATTTGAGAGATCACCTAAAAATACTCAATTTGGACTCTTGAACCATCCAATTTCGAGTCCGTATGAATTAACTATGATTTATTCAATTTCCACTCAACTTCTAACGTACAATACTACCTGCTGTAACCAAATCAGATTTTTGGGACATAAGGATAACTTCTTTAGCTATGAAACCATCACATTCAGAAAGTACTCAGAAAAACACCCAATTTAGACCCAAGAACCATCCAATTCCGATTTAATATGATTAAGTTATGACCATCACAAGATTGCTAAACGAATTCTGCCTCGTAATCGAAGTTAGGATTTCTGGGGTCTTGGGCGACCGCCCAAACCTCTTGGGCGACCGCCCAAGAGGGTTTTCAAGGAAATGTGAGTTTCGCAAGCATGGGCGGCCGCTCATCCCCCTTGGGCGACCGCCCAAGCCTCCTGCCAGCCCAAACTTAGGTTTTTAACCCCTTTAACCCTAGTTCTTCCTTCCCTCTACCATTGATTATTCAAGAACACCCAAGAACACCTTCATTTCACCAAATCCCAAACAAACATGTAAACTCCAAAACCAAGTAACCCTAGATTATTTATCACTACTATTTCTACCCATTTCAACCCTTTTAACTCATCTTCATTGAACCCTAACTTCAACAATTTCAAATTCCATCCATTCCTTAAAAATCTAAATCAACTCCCATTGAACCACTATCTTTTTAAGTCATTAATCCATTTTCTAACTCCAAGAAGATTTCCAAAGCATATAATGACAATCACAACACCAAGAACAACAATAGATAGATTATGAGCACATAGATGAAAGGAGGTCATAACAACTCACCTTAGGATTTTAGGATGAAAGATGATCTTCAAAGCTTGATTGATTCCTCTAGGTGATCCAACTCCAAAACTACTCTTAGACTTGAATTTGATGAAGAATGGCTTAGCTTCAATAATAGGGCTTGAGAGCTTCCATGGCTTTAGATAGTGAAGAGGGAGTATGAAGAAAATGAAGAAGGAGGAAGAAGAGTGAATGAATGAGGGAGGAAGAAGTTGAGTGAAGAGGATGAAGAAGGGGGGGGGCCGGATGGAGGAAGGAGGGTGTGGGAGTATGGTGTTGACTTTGTGGGAAGGATGGGGAGTAATTTAGGGAAAAGGCCCCCCTTCCCACACCATGCTTCCACCACACAACTCTTTCACTTATTTAAAATAATTCCTCCCAATCCAAACATTTTATTTGCTCATTTTATCACCACTCCAATCTATTACTTTATTTATTTTCTATTCTTATTTTTTACTTTAGAACATTATTTATTTCCTTATCATTTTATCCTAATATAATAAATTACAGATAAAATGAACACATAATATCATCATTAATAGTAAAACATATAATATTATACTAAAACTAGTGCCTAGGGTTAGGGTCATTACACTCACTCCCCCTTAAAGAAAATTCGTCCCGAATTTGATTGTCACTTACCCTAAGGTTCAAACTAGCAAAGGTTACCTTTTCACAATTTCTAACTTAATATTCCCAATTAGATTTCTCAATGGCATGACTCTACTATACCTTCCCATAACCCGAGTACTCTAGGACTTCAATTCTCAATTAGTCTCATCAATGCTATGATTCTTCCCAAGATTTCAAATTTCATTAATAATACGATTTTACGACGCAACACCCCAAGAATACCATACAATTACTACTACCCGAATTTCCACGACCTCAAGAAAGTACAATTAAATAAAAGTATTACAACTTAAGTTACCAAATACATTACGACATTACATTTAAAACTTCCAACGCTCAATAAGCTACTCTAAGTCGGTCTATAAGTCAAATAATAATCTTTTCTAGAACTTCAATTGGATTAACAAACTTTGGCGCTAAATTACCTTAGGCCTAACTTTACTAATTCCATCCCAATAAATTGGAGATCGATAATATCTTCCTGAACCAAGATTCATACGGTTTCATCTCAATGTTAGAATGATAACTGCTATTATACGCAAACCCGCTAAGGTTAATTAAATTTCTCAAGTCGAAGGAAAATCCGTCACACAACACAACCTACTCCTCCAGAATTTGGATAGTCTTCAAACCTCTTCCTTTCGACTAACTACGTCCTCCAACTCTTAGGATCGGTAACAACTCTCAAAGGAAGCTTCAAAAGATAAGGTTCCTATTTAATTAACGCAACACAAGTGTAGCTACTCCCGAGTAGAGGATAAGAAAATCTCACTTATCTTAGTTAAATTCCTCAAAGCACACATTATCACTTTCCCATTTCGTATAACACTACACCCTGATCTTCCTTTAATACACACTTAAATTTTCACAAAGTTTTCACATCCCCAAGGTAATGTAAGGGCCGAATCTATAACTAATCTATTCTCCATTTGTATTAACATGATTAATCCTTTTTACATCCTACTCTATTTACACGTCCTTTAAGGTCAACCAAAGCAACGACTTTTCAATTCTTAAGAATTCCTTAATTCTCTTCGATAGCACCTGCCAACTCAAAGATCACGGACTCAACCCTCACAAGAGCCATGGTAACATCCGAGTTTAAGACTACAAAACCCCAAAAATTTGAAATCCTCTCGAGTCAACTCATACTAGCCGAACTTTGCATACAGGGACTCCTCACAAGGAAGTCATTAACCCAACTCTCAAATTATTTTCACGATCTTCCCGAAACTTTAATTACCAAAGGGACCATCAATTCTAATCACCCTAAACCCATCAAAATAAGGATTATAACTCTGCTTATCCTACTCGTAACCAACACATGAAACATACCGACGGAGCACATTTACCATTTACTCACAACTAGCACATAAAAATTTTGGAAAAGACTCCTTATGCAAGTCTAGCATATACCAATTACTCTTCACACCTTAATTCAAAAGTTTCACCTTAATTACCCACATATAACAAGAATTTCACATTAAGGTTTACCTATCTCAAACACCATCATAAACAATTTTGGCATGGAAAAAGGAGACTCACTTATTATGATAGTCTACCATTATACAACAATTACTTAACCATACATGTCAAATATATCTCAAAATCATAATTTAATAATCGTACCAATTCAATCGGCAATACATGCTCACCATAACCACATCACCATCGTGGTAAACCAAAGAAGGTTCGAGGTATTCTCTCATAAGAGCGTAATCCTCTAACAATAAAACAAATTCTCAACGATGTATGTCACATATAAGCAAAATGTGATGCCAAACATAAATGATATGCAACATGATCTATAATATATGACCCCTAACTTTTGAGACAGAAATATACCTCTAGTGACCTCGGAGGGATCCATCTCTCCCGGATCCGAAACACACACTCGACCACGTACCCTCTCTTTCGGTTCCCCTTTGTTATCTCTTTTGGTACCACCTCTTTGCCGTCCACCTTGCCGACCGCCGCCCGAAGCTCGCTCCCGTCGAAACCTTGGGCAATTCCTCCTAAAATGCCCCATCTCTCCACACTTCAAGCATTTCCCTTGCTTACTCCAACACCGATCTTCGGTATGTCCAACCTTCTTGCAAAACTTACAAATCATCCCATACCGTTTGGGTTTTGGCCTAGACGAAGAAGCTACCATAAGTTCCTCTCTCAAACTTCCCGGTTAAAGCACTTGGCCGTCCTCTAATGACTTTGGATCCTTGTCCTAGATACTTTCGCTTGTTTCTAATCCCACTTCCGACCTTCCACTATTTTCCTCAATGTCCTTCTCGACCTTATATGCTCTATCTAAGGTCAGTCTCGATAATTGATGAAACTATCAATCCATAATTCTTTCCTAAACTCACTCCTCAACCCCGTTACAAACTTCGAACCCTTTTCACTTCATGCGATGCCAAATGAGGGCAACACTTAGCTAATTCCTCAAACCGGACCGAATACCGATTCACCGTCATGTTCCCTTGTTTTAGTCTTAAGAATTCAATCTCCTTCTTATCCCTTGTAACCATTGAAATAAAATAGTCCTCGAACCGCCGAGTGAACTTATCCCAAATCTGGGGCGATGATCCCGCTCCTCCCAACTTTCCTTCAACTTCGCCACCACCGATCACCGAACCTTCAAGCTTGAAAACGCATACCTAACTTTCTCTTCGTTGCGACTTTCTATAACCTCGAAAATCTTATTCATTTCTCGCTAACCAATTTTCTCGCCTTTAACGGATTCGGATATCCATTAAAACTCGATGGATTCATCTTCACAAACCTTTCCCATCCATCACTTTGACACTCCTCAGCCGATTCGGAACCGATCCTCTAGTCTCCATATCCCGTACAAACTTCCCGAATAATTTCATCATCTCTTCATCCCGAATTCCACCTATACCCAAATCTTCTTCAATTCCTTAACTTTCCGCCGATCATCCTTGCTTCCGGCCATTAGAACGGACTCCCGCATAAAACACTCTGCGTCAATTTCCACACATTCCCACTTAGTCTAGACATCTACCCTCGACCTCTAAACTAAGCTCGATATTAACCGTGAGCACCCCAACCCGGACCTAACACGTGTCCCGAGCTAAGTGGAGCTCAAACTAAGAAAATCCATCTTGATTTTTAAAACATTTATTTGCCTTTAAAAGAATACCACTTTTCAAACTTCCAAATAAAAATCAATTGATAATATCCTTACTTAAAGGAAATCCAACTACAACTTTAATGAACCGAAATCTCGATTAATTACACAAAACCCCGAATAACATTGTTTAGTAAAAGTGTTGTCCATACAAATTATAAAAGTGGAATACTTAATAAATACTCCTAATAGCCAACTTCTAACTTAACTCGACAAGCCCCAAAAGTACAAGTCCACAATGATATCCCCGCCTCACCGGTTCGGGTCACCTGTCTCTAATCTAAAACAAGAAAGGGAGAGGGGTGAGAATAAATCTCAATGAGCTATTATGATATGCAAAGAAGATGCCAAACAAAGTGCAACACATAGCATGGTAGCACATAACACATTATGAAAGCGGTAAACACCTTACGTTACTCTCATTTTACCTTTTCCCGTCTCGAACAATAAGTCGTACAACGTGGGAGTAAAACTCCACTCTTGGTGAATTGCCTCCAAAGACATTCACCTCTTATAGGACTCATACCCTGCACTATCCATATAAGAAAGGATACCTATATTAGAATATCCAAAAATAATATCGTCCCTCCTTACAACGATCGCAACAGTCTGTAAAGCCTTTTGGGTCAATACACAGCAGCATGCCTCCCCCCCGTGGCCACAGAGCTGGGAAGGGTCACCAGATGATGTACCTTCAATCACTTATAGAATAAATCCATAATTGATTGGCATCCATCATACCCACCCGAACATAAACACGCTCAAGCACATGATAGATACTTGAGATAAATCCACAAACCGGGATAGTAATATAACAACATGGTAATGTATACTCATGCCAATCAATGCCATAATGCAACATTTAAGTAATACACTATGCATAGTATCATCAACAAATATGAATGATAACAAATAAATTCACAAATGGAATAACCATACAACTACATAGTAAACATATCCACACATTGGGATAACATAACAACTTGTCAAATATTCCACACTTGGGGAGCCACATAACACTTGCCAAATAATCCACAAAGGGGATAAACAATATAGTCACATGGTAAAATAGAATATCTGGAAATGATCATTACATATTTAGTTTATAAAACCAATTCCATTTGAGAGATCACCTAAAAATACTCAATTTGGACTCTTGAACCATCCAATTTCGAGTCCGTATGAATTAACTATGATTTATTCAATTTCCACTCAACTTCTAACGTACAATACTACCTCGCTGTAACCAAATCAGATTTTTGGGACATAAGGATAACTTCTTTAGCTATGAAACCATCACATTCAGAAAGTACTCAGAAAAACACCCAATTTAGACCCAAGAACCATCCAATTCCGATTTAATATGATTAAGTTATGACCATCACAAGATTGCTAAACGAATTCGGTTCGTAATTGAAGTTAGGATTTCTGGGGTCTTGGGCGACTGCCCAAACCTCTTGGGCGACCGCCCAAGAGGGTTTTCAAGGAAATGTGAGTTTCTCGCAAGATGGGCGGCCGCCAGCCCCCTCGGCGACCGCCCAAGCCTCCTCGCCAGCCCAAACTTAGGTTTTTAACCCCTTTAACCCTAGTTCTTCCTTCCCTCTACCATTGATTATTCAAGAACACCCAAGAACACCTTCATTTCACCAAATCCCAAACAAACATGTAAACTCCAAAACCAAGTAACCCTAGATTATTTATCACTACTATTTCTACCCATTTCAACCCTTTTAACTCATCTTCATTGAACCCTAACTTCAACAATTTCAAATTCCATCCATTCCTTAAAAATCTAAATCAACTCCCATGAACCACTATCTTTTTAAGTCATTAATCCATTTTCTAACTCCAAGAAGATTTCCAAAGCATATAATAACAATCACAACACCAAGAACAACAATAGATAGATTATGAGCACATAGATGAAAGGAGGTCATAACAACTCACCTTAGGATTTTAGGATGAAAGATGATCTTCAAAGCTTGATTGATTCCTCTAGGTGATCCAACTCCAAAACTACTCTTAGACTTGAATTTGATGAAGAATGGCTTAGCTTCAATAATAGGGTTTGAGAGCTTCCATGGCTTTAGATAGTGAAGAGGGAGTATGAAGAAAATGAAGAAGGAGGAAGAAGAGTGAATGAATGAGGGAGGAAGAAGTTGAGTGAAGAGGATGAAGAAGGGGGGCCGGATGGAGGAAGGAGGGTGTGGGAGTATGGTGTTGACTTTGTGGGAAGGATGGGAGTAATTTAGGGAAAAGGCCCCCTTCCCACACCATACTTCCACCACACAATTCTTTCACTTATTTAAAATAATTCCTCCCAATCCAAACATTTTATTTGCTCATTTTATCACCACTCCAATCTATTACTTTATTTATTTTCTATTCTTATTTTTACTTTAGAACATTATTTATTTCCTTATCATTTTATCCTAATATAATAAATTACAGTATAAAATGAACACATAATATCATCATTAATAGTAAAACATATAATATTATACTAAAACTAGTGCCTAGGTTAGGTCATTACACTCACTCCCCTTAAAGAAAATTCGTCCCGAATTTGATTGTCACTTACCCTAAGGTTCAAACTAGCAAAGGTTACCTTTTCACAATTTCTAACTTAATATTCCCAATTAGATTTCTCAATGGCATGACTCTACTATACCTTCCCATAACCCGAGTACTCTAGGACTTCAATTCTCAATTAGTCTCTTCACTTCTATGATTCTTCCCAAGATTTCTAATTTCATTAATAATACGATTTTACGACGCAACACCCCAAGAATACCATACAATTACTACTACCCGAATTTCCACGACCTCAAGAAAGTACAATTAAATAAAAGTATTACAACTTAAGTTACCAAATACATTACGACATTACATTTAAAACTTCCAACGCTCAATAAGCTACTCTAAGTCGGTCTATAAGTCAAATCATAATCTTTTCTAGAACTTCAATTGGATTAACAAACTTTGGCGCTAAATTACCTTAGGCCTAACTTTACTAATTCCATCCCAATAAATTGGAGATCGATAATATCTTCCCGAACCAAGATTCATACGGTTTCATCTCAATGTTAGAATGATAATCGCTATTATACGCAAACCCGCTAAGGTTAATTAAATTTCTCAAGTCGAAGGAAAATCCGTCACACAACACAACCTACTCTTCCGTAATTTGGATAGTCTTCAAACCTCTTCCTTTCGACTAACTACATCCTCCAACTCTTAGGATCGGTAACAACTCTCAAAGGAAGCTTCAAAAGATAAGGTTCCTATTTAATTAACGCAACACAAGTGTAGCTACTCCCGAGTAGAGGATAAGAAAATCTCACTTATCTTAGTTAAATTCCTCAAAGCACACATTATCACTTTCCCATTTCGTATAACACTACACCCCGATCTTCCTTTAATACACACTTAAATTTTCACAAAGTTTTCACATCCCCAAGGTAATGTAAGGGCCGAATCTATAACTAATCTATTCTCCATTTGTATTAACATGATTAATCCTTTTTACATCCTACTCTATTTACACGTCCTTTAAGGTCAACCAAAGCAACGACTTTTCAATTCTTAAGAATTCCTTAATTCTCTTCGATAGCACCGCCAACTCAAAGATCACGGACTCAACCCTCACAAGATCCATGGTAACATCCGAGTTTAAGACTACAAAACCCCAAAAATTTGAAATCCTCTCGAGTCAACTCATACTAGCCGAACTTTGCATACAGGGACTCCTCACAAGGAAGTCATTAACCCAACTCTCAAATTATTTTCACGATCTTCCCGAAACTTTAATTACCAAAGGGACCATCAATTCTAATCACCCTAAAACCATCAAAATAAGGATTACAACTCGCTTATCCTACTCGTAACCAACACATGAAACATACCGACGGGAGCACATTTACCATTTACTCACAACTAGCACATAAAAATTTTGGAAAAGACTCCTTATGCAAGTCTAGCATATACCAATTACTCTTCACACCTTAATTCAAAAGTTTCACCTTAATTACCCACATATAACAAGAATTTCACATTAAGGTTTACCTATCTCAAACACCATCATAAACAATTTTGGCATGGAAAAAGGAGACTCACTTATTATGATAGTCTACCATTATACAACAATTACTTAACCATACATGTCAAATATATCTCAAAATCATAATTTAATAATCGTACCAATTCAACCGGCAATACATGCTCACCATAACCACATCACCATCGTGGTAAACCAAAGAAGGTTCGAGGTATTCTCTCATAAGAGCAGTAATCCTCTAACAATAAAACAAATTCTCAACGATGTATGTCACATATAAGCAAAATGTGATGCCAAACACAAATGATATGCAACATGATCTATAATATATGATCCCTAACTTTTGAGACAGGAAATATACCTCTAGTGACCTCGGAGGGATCCATCTCTCCCGGATCCGAAACACACACTCGACCACAGACCCTCTCTTTCGGTTCCCCTTTGTTATCTCTTTTGGTACCACCTCTTTGCCGTCCACCTTGCTGACTGCTGCCTGAAGCTCGCTCCTGTCGAAACCTTGGGCAATTCCTCCTAAAATGCCCCATCTCTCCACACTTCAAGCATTTCCCTTGCTTACTCCAACACCGATCTTCGGTATGTCCAACCTTCTTGCAAAACTTACAAATCATCCCATACTGTTTGGGTTTTGGCCTAGACGAAGAAGCTACCATAAGTTCCTCTCTCAAACTTCCTGAAGTTAAAGCACTTGGCTGTCCTCTAATGACTTTGGATCCTTGTCCTAGATACTTTGGCTTGTTTCTAATCCCACTTCCGGACCTTCCACTATTTTCCTCAATGTCCTTCTCGACCTTATATGCTCTATCTAAGGCTGTCTGATAATTGATGAAACTATCAATCCATAATTCTTTCCTAAACTCACTCCTCAACCCTGTTACAAACTTCTGAACCCTTTTCACTTCATGCGATGCCAAATGAGGGCAACACTTAGCTAATTCCTCAAACCGGACCGAATACTGATTCACCGTCATGTTCCCTTGTTTTAGTCTTAAGAATTCAATCTCCTTCTTATCCTTGTAACCATTGAAATAAAATAGTCCTCGAACCGCCGAGTGAACTTATCCCAAATCCGGGGCGTATGATCCCGCTCCCAACTTTCCTGCAACTTCTGCCACCACTGATCAGCTGAACCTTCAAGCTTGAAAACGGCATACCTAACTTTCTCTTCGTTGCGACTTTCTATAACCTCGAAAATCTTATTCATTTCTGCTAACCAATTTTCGCCTTTAACGGATTCGATATCCATTAAAACTCGATGGATTCATCTTCACAAACCTTTCCCATCCATCACTTTGACACTCCTCAGCCGATTCGGAACCGATCCTCTAGTCTCCATATCCCGTACAAACTTCCCGAATAATTTCATCATCTCTTCATCCCGAATTCCACCTATACCCAAATCTTCTTCAATTCCTTAACTTTCCGCCGATCATCCTTGCTTCCGCCATTAGAACGGACTCCCGCATAAAACACTCGGCGTCAATTTCCACACATTCCCACTTAGTCTAGACATCTACCCTTGACCTCTAAACTAAGCTCGATACCAACCGTGGGCACCCCAACCCGGACCTAACACGTGTCCCGAGCTAAGGGAGCTCAAACTAAGAAAATCCATCTTGATTTTTAAAACATTTAATTGCCTTTAAAAGAATACCACTTTTCAAACTTCCAAATAAAAATCAATTGATAATATCCTTACTTAAAGGAAATCCAACTACAACTTTAATGAACCGAAATCGATTAATTACACAAAACCCCGAATAACATTGTTTAGTAAAAGTGTTGTCCATACAAATTATAAAAGTGGAATACTTAATAAATACTCCTAATAGCCAACTTCTAACTTAACCCGACAAGCCCCAAAAGTACAAGTACACAATGATATCCCCGCCTCACCGGGTTCGGGTCACCTGTCTCGGAATCTAAAACAAGAAAGGGAGAGGGGTGAGAATAAATCTCAATGAGCTATTATGATATGCAAAGAAGATGCCAAACAAAGTGCAACACATAGCATGATAGCACATAACACATTATGAAAGCGGTAAACACCTTACGTTACCTCATTTTACCTTTTCCCGTCTCGAACAATAAGTCGTACAACGTGGGAGTAAAACTCCACTCTTTGGTGAATTGCCTCCAAGACATTCACCTCTTATAGGACTCATACCCTGCACCATCCATATAAGAAAGGATACCTATATTAGAATATCCAAAAATAATATCGTCCCTCCTTACAACGATCGCAACAGTCCGTAAAGCCTTTTGGGTCAATACAGCCAGTAGCGCGGCCCCACCCCGTGGCCAGAGTGGGGAAGGGTCACCGGTATGATGTACCTTCAATCACTTATAGAACAAATCCATAATTGATTGGCATCCATCATACCCACCCGAACATAAACACGCTCAAGCACATGATAGATACTTGAGATAAATCCACAAACCGGGATAGTAATATAACAACATGGTAATGTATACTCGTGCCAATCAATGCCATAATGCAACATTTAAGTAATACACTATGCATAGTATCATCAACAAATATGAATGATAACAAATAAATTCACAAATGGAATAACCATACAACTACATAGTAAACATATCCACACATTGGGATAACATAACAACTTGTCAAATATTCCACACTTGGGGAGCCACATAACACTTGCCAAATAATCCACAAAGGGGATAAACAATATAGTCACATGGTAAAATAGAATATCTGGAAATGATCATTACATATTTAGTTTATAAAACCAATTCCATTTGAGAGATCACCTAAAAATACTCAATTTGGACTCTTGAACCATCCAATTTCGAGTCCGTATGAATTAACTATGATTTATTCAATTTCCACTCAACTTCTAACGTACAATACTACCTGCTGTAACCAAATCAGATTTTTGGGACATAAGGATAACTTCTTTAGCTATGAAACCATCACATTCAGAAAGTACTCAGAAAAACACCCAATTTAGACCCAAGAACCATCCAATTCCGATTTAATATGATTAAGTTATGACCATCACAAGATTGCTAAACGAATTCTGGTTCAAAATTGAAGTTAGGATTTCTGGGGTCTTGGGCGACCGCCCAAACCTCTTGGGCGACCGCCCAAGAGGGTTTTCAAGGAAATGTGAGTTTCTGCCAGCATGGGCGGCCGCTCAGCCCCCTCGGGCGACCGCCCAAGCCTCCCCGCCAGCCCAAACTTAGGTTTTTAACCCCTTTAACCCTAGTTCTTCCTTCCCTCTACCATTGATTATTCAAGAACACCCAAGAACACCTTCATTTCACCAAATCCCAAACAAACATGTAAACTCCAAAACCAAGTAACCCTAGATTATTTATCACTACTATTTCTACCCATTTCAACCCTTTTAACTCATCTTCATTGAACCCTAACTTCAACAATTTCAAATTCCATCCATTCCTTAAAAATCTAAATCAACTCCCATGAACCACTATCTTTTTAAGTCATTAATCCATTTTCTAACTCCAAGAAGATTTCCAAAGCATATAATGACAATCACAACACCAAGAACAACAATAGATAGATTATGAGCACATAGATGAAAGGAGGTCATAACAACTCACCTTAGGATTTTAGGATGAAAGATGATCTTCAAAGCTTGATTGATTCCTCTAGGTGATCCAACTCCAAAACTACTCTTAGACTTGAATTTGATGAAGAATGGCTTAGCTTCAATAATAGGGTTTGAGAGCTTCCATGGCTTTAGATAGTGAAGAGGGAGTATGAAGAAAATGAAGAAGGAGGAAGAAGAGTGAATGAATGAGGGAGGAAGAAGTTGAGTGAAGAGGATGAAGAAGGGGGGGGGCCGGATGGAGGAAGGAGGGTGTGGGAGTATGGTGTTGACTTTGTGGGAAGGATGGGGAGTAATTTAGGGAAAAGGCCCCCCTTCCCACACCATGCTTCCACCACACAATTAAAATAATTCCTCCCAATCCAAACATTTTATTTGCTCATTTTATCACCACTCCAATCTATTACTTTATTTATTTTCTATTCTTATTTTTTACTTTAGAACATTATTTATTTCCTTATCATTTTATCCTAATATAATAAATTACAGATAAAATGAACACATAATATCATCATTAATAGTAAAACATATAATATTATACTAAAACTAGTGCCTAGGGTTAGGGTCATTACATTTTGGTACCTTCCTTGACCAAAAGTTTACTAGGAATCGAAATGATTACAGAGCTAGGAGCGTATAGAAGGGAGCTTAAGCTAGTGAAAAAATGTGTGTGCAAAATACAGTGTTCTATCCCTTTTATACCTCTTTACAACGGCTAATTACAAAGAAAATAATGGGCCTAGAATCTCGGGAGAGAGGTTGATCTGGTTGAGATATCTTCGCCAGTTTGTTGATGGAGGGGATAATGATCCGTTGCTGGGTATGTTGATGAAGAAAACGTCGTTGAATTGGTCTTCACTTACTTTGACACGTTCCCTGAAAAATAGGGTTAACGTAACAAAAGCTCAACCTGCAGATGATCAAGATGTAATAGAACAACTCAAGTTGTTAGTACCAAGTTGTTAGATGCAAGTTGTAAACAAGTCGAAAAACGCAGGGCCCAACAGGCATGATTGTGCCAAACAATTTCACGTTTTTATTTTTTTTCTTGCCGGTTTTTGAATTTTAAGTAAAGTTACTTTTGACATTTACTTTTCAGTATTTCCCTTTAGGTTTTATTATTTTCTAGTATTTTGTTAAGGTTATAAATACTCATATAGGGTTAGATTAAACTTTGAACTTTGATTAATCTATACTCCCTCTGTCCCGTCCGAAAAGGCACAAATTTTCTTTTTGGGTGTCCCATTTAAAAAGGCACTTTCCCAAAAAGGAAAGTTTTTATTACTATTTCACCCACTCATTCTCTCTCCTACTTTACTTTTACACTCACAACATTCTCTCTCCTAACTATTCCTTCCACTCATTCTCTCTCCGATTTAATTTTTCATACTCACAACATTTAAACTTTTTCTCTTTCCTACATCATTTTCCTTAATTTGCGTGCGAGGTTAGTTTTGTGCCTCTTCGGGTGGGACGGAGGGAGTATTACAATAGGGAATGAAAAAAACTGCCAAGACAAAGAAGGGCCAGGATTGACTCTCGAAAAATTAATGGGACGGTCAGAACTCTTTTCCATCCCAACCGTCTTTTAACTCCCCCACTACTCCTCTCTCCCAACCGTTGATAACCTCCTAATCCTAATGCCATCTTCCAAGTTAATTTGCAGGTTTCCCACAAGTCTCTTTCTCTACCCATTCTTTCATTGCAGTTTGGTTTTATGTTTATTTGATATAGTAGCCATTTGATCGATTTTCTCTAATGTTAAAGGTCTTTCATCTCAATTGTCTATCTTTTTGCAGTTCGATTTTATGTTTATTTGCTACGGTAGTCATTTGATTGATTTTCTCTAATGTTAAGGGATATCTCACTAACAATAAAGGGGAGGCGGCTTCAAGCCAAGCTAGGTACCCAATAATATAAGAAACTCTTAGCTATATGCTCATAAATTAGTGTGTTGGGTATTGTTTATCATGTGTGTTTTAGTCAATTTTGTTGTGATTGTTGGAAACAAGATGATCAAGATGTAATAGAACAACTCAAGTTGTTAGTACCAAGTTGTTAGATGCAAGTTGTAAACAAGTTGAAAAACGCAGGGCCCAACAGAAGGGGAATGAAGAGTTTTCATTAAAAATTACAATAGAGAGAGATAGATGTAAGATTAAATGAACAATTGTACATAAGTTAAGAAGTAATCTCTTCGTTCGGTCCGAAGCTTCACCTTTTATTCAAATGGGTGTCTCAGTAGAAGCTTCACCTTTTCGAAAATGATAATAAATGTGAATCTCATTTGTCAATCCTACTCACTTTTTCTTCTCACATACTTAAATTGTAGGGTTAACTTGTCATATCCATTAACTTTTCCCCCTCACATATTTAAATTGTGGGACCCACTTGTCATATTCACTCACTTCTTCTCTCTCACAACCCTTTCCCACTCATCACTTTTCTTAATTTACGTGCTTCACCAAAATGGTGAAGCATAGGGCGGGACGGAGGGAGTATTATGTATTTACAATTTTTATTTGTATACTTCTCTTTAATTCTCTCTCTTTTTTTTTTTTTTTGGATATTTGATATATTTGTTAACTTATATAATTTTTAGTTACATTTTTTATTCTTGCTTATCTTATAATGAGTATATATATAATTGTTAGCATTTAAAAATTTATTGTTAATTATGTGTATAATTTTTTTATATGTATTTAAGATACCGGTTAATAATGAATTATATTTTCATTAATGTTTTCGAAATTTTTCGTGCATCACACGAAAGTACTGTTAGTTGTATTAAAAATTTCTAATGCGTGTGTTAAAAATTGTTGGTGCATGTGAAAAATAGTGTTAGTATCAGTGTAAAAATGAGTGTGAATGTTGATATGAAATTGTATCCGTGATAGTGTTAAAGATTGTCGGTGGTACTGCTAATAATGAGTCGAGATGTGATGTAAAGTAACGCAGCGGAATAGTAACCAAGACCTGATCGAAATCAAAACCTTCTGCAAAGAATCGCAATTCCTTAGATAACAAGAACTTCCTAAGAAATCCTTCTGCAAGTCAATAAAATTGACCAAAATTTTTGCAAGATGCAAACTGAAATTCAATTGATAAAAGAGGCTAATGTTTTTAAGAAACTAAAACAAGTTTAAATACTCCCCAAACGACCCTAGTCAACTTGGAAAAGGAAAAGACTAAAAAATCCAAAAAATAAACGTCAAACAAGAATTGGAATTAAATCCGGAAACAATAAATTGCCAACATCACGACTCGTGATCTCCTTCACGAGTCGTGCTTGCCTTCCTCAGTCGTGGCACGATGCGTGATACCAAAAGCACTCATGTAGGATTTCGGAACGAGTCGTTCCTGTAAGCACGAGTCGTGCTCCTCGTCTGAATGTGTCGCACGACTGACCAAAGCTCCTGTACCTGTTTGCCGCAACAAGTCTCCCAGATCTGTCTTGGCTGCACCGACGACATCATTCGCCTCCACTTCAAAAGGATTCGTCCCCGAATCCATATCCAAATAAAGGGGAACATCAGGATGGAATTCAACTAAGTCCGTAACATTAAAAGAATTAGAAATATTCCACCCCTCGGGTAACTCAATAACATAGGCATTGTCATTGATCTTCTTCAATATCCGGCAAGGCCCAATTTTCTTGGGATGAAGCTTGTGATACGTACCTTGAGGAACCCGTTCCTTACGCAAATGAACCATCACCAAGTCATCAACATTAAATACCTTCAAACGACGCCTCTTATCCGCAATCTCCTTATACTTAGCATTCAACGCTTCAATGTTCTTCTTGACCTCCGTCTGAACCGCATCAATCATCTCTGCCATGTTTTCAGTTGCAATACTATACCCCGAAACTCTAGGCAATGGAATCAAGTCAAGCGTATGCTTAGGAGGCCGTTGATACACAATCTCAAAAGGAGTCTTCTTCGTCGTCCGATTTGTCATGTTGTTAAATGCAAATTCAGCAGTAGATGGAGCCAAATCCCACTTCTTCGGATACTCACCACATAAACAACGAATCATAGAACCCATGGTCCTATTAACCACCTCTGTCTGGCCATCTGTCTGCGGATGAAAAGAACTGCTAAACTGCAAGTCTGTCTGAAAAATACGCCACAAAGTACGCCAAAAATGACTAAGGAACTTAGTATCACGGTTGGATGTAATAGACTTCGGGACCCCATGTAGACGGACAACCTCCTTAAAGAACAAACCCGCGATGTGAGAAGCACCATGAATCTTTTGACAAGGGATAAAATGAGCCATCTTAGAGAAACGATCCACCACCACAAAAACAGAGTCATTGGCACGTTGCGTCCTCGGAAGCCCAAGCACAAAATCCATGGAGATATCCTCCCAAGGTCCATCCGGAATAGGTTGAGGGGTATACAAACCCGTATTTTGAGACTGCCCCTTGTTGATCTGACAAACCATACACTTCTGAACAAATCTGTGCATGTCCCTACGGAGATGTGGCCAATAATACTTCTTCTCAACGAGCTCCGCCGTCTTGTCTCTCCCATAATGCCCCTTCTTGTGGACCTCTGCAATAAGACTTTCACGAACAGAACCCTGCAGAATACATAATTTGTCCATATAGAACAAGAAACCATCTTGCAAGAAAAACAACCCAACAGGATTCCCATCTCTACACTTTGCCCACTCATCTGCAAAATCATCATCCGTGGCATACAAATCCTTCAAACAATCAAAACCCACAACTACATTCTCCATTGTCACCAATAAATTGACCCTTCGACTCAAGGCATCCGCTACCTTATTATTTTGTCCACTCTTGTGTTTAATAACAAAAGTGAACTGCTGCAAATAAGCAACCCAACGAGCATGCATACGATTAAGCGGCTTCTTACCATTCATGTACTTAAAGGCCTCATGATCGGTATGAAGAATGAACTCACGCTGGAACAAATACTGCTCCCAATGCTTGACAGCCTGTACCACCGCATAAAACTCAAGCTCATAAACTGTGAGGACCCCGACCCGGAACCTACACGTGTCCCGAGTTGGAGCGTCCTCAAACTAACCCGAAAACACTAAACTTTTAAAACTTTACTTTGACTTTCAAACATAAACATTAATAATATAACATTTTAAAAGAACTCCACTCAACTCCACATCGGAGGAGGAGATAACTAACTTTGAAAACGATCAACTGTTTAGTTACAAAAGATATTGGCTTTTAACGTAGAAAGATAAAGTTTATAATTACAAACGCCCAAAAGGAATTATGACAAAATAATTTCTACGCCAACCTAACGTACCCCGACAATATCCCAAAATGCTCACAGCCAAACTCCTTTCCGTCCTTACTTGGGCGGTCCTCCTGTCTCGGGATCTAAAACAAGAAGGGAGAGGGGTGAGAATAAATCTCAAAGCAAGCTATTATGAATGCAAAGAATATGCCAAATAAATGCAACATATAACAAGTCGCACGTAACACATTGGAAAAGCTATAAACACATTCCATTACCTTGGTTTACCTTTTCCCGTCTCGAACAAGAGTCGTACAACATTGGGTATAATAATACTCCAATTATACACTGAGCCGCTTAAGCAATACTCACGTCTTATAAGACCCGTTTTCAGGGAACCAAATAAGACAAGAGCAACTCTGTAAGGCTTTTGGCTCAATACAGACGCTATACCCCAACCCGCGGCCACAGGAGGGGACGGTCACAGTATATAACATAATCCGATCACATTAGGTCACACTTCCATAATTGATCGTGATTCTCGTTATACCCCAACGTCACCGACTCACACATAATCAAGCACATAATAGATACTTGAATAAAATCCACAAAAAGGGATAACAACATATCAACATGGTAAACTATACTCATGTCCAACCAATATCATAGTGCAACATTTATTCAATACACTATGCAATAGAAACAATGTATATGAACTCAATGTAAGGCAAGGAAGTAGCATAAATCCATCCTACAAAGTCATTATACAATAATACATAGCCTCTTGAAAGGTCTAAGGGGAATCTACCAAGTTGGGATCATAATTGTTTAGTTACTAAACTAGTTTATCTAACGTTTTCCAAGCAATATTTAAGGTACTTCCACTATTCCATTTTGATCACTTAGAACGTCATTGTGAAGCCAAAGTATTCTACTTTAATCTAGGTTAAAAAGATTTCATTTTGGTTCGAGTTTGATTAGGTTTGAATAGCTATAAAGTTGAGGTGAGAAAATCGACTGTGGACGACTCGTCCCCTGTGGCACGACTCGTCCCCAAATTACCCCCACCGAACCCGGCGTCCCCCCTTAGGTCACGACTTCCCTTTATCCAAGGGACGACTCGTCCCTCACCCGTAATTTGTAAAAACAAAGCAAAGAATAACAACAATGCCTCCAAAATCCCAAGATTCCAACCAAATGCATCCTAAGTTATGAACCTAAAGGGCATTTCCAACTTGGGTAACTTTAATCTACTCCTTTAACTCCATGAAATCAAGTCTTAAACCTAGATCCATTCAACTTCCATAACTCACAATATTTCTACAAACCCAACAAGGTTCTAAATCAACACATTCAAGAGAAACAAACACAATAGCATCTATATTCATGATCATTCAAGGAAAGAAAAGGTCATAACAACTCACCTTTGGCAATACAAGATGAAATGGAGCTTTTCTTGGCTTGATCAACTCCTTGAGGTGTTCTACTCACAAAAGGACACTTAGATTTTCAAATGGACAAGAAATGGGTCTTGGTAGAAGTGTAGGAGAGGGAGGCTTTCAAGAACTCTTCCATGGATATTGTAGGAGAAAGTATGAAGGAATGATGGAGGAGGGAGAAGGAGGGGAAGGAAGTAAGAGAGGTGAGGGAGGGAGGACACTTGGCAAGGGAGGGAGGACTTCTATAAAATGGCCCCCCCATGGGAAATTAGCAAGGCTTTCACCCACCCATTTTAAATTAAAATAAATCTTATCCCATTAATTCATCCTACTCATTTAACCTCCCTACACTATTTATCATATTTCCATTTATTTTTATTTCCCCTAGTTCTTTATTTAATGTCCAATAAATTCTTATAAGATCCTAAATTTACTTTTCACCCAATTTATCTTAATTTAGAATTTTAAAGACATAATTGAACACATAAAGCTAGCATGAATATTAAAAGCATATAATTAAATATTAAAAATGAGTGCCTAGGGTTGGGGTCGTCACACTCACTCCCCCTTAAAGAAAATTCGACCCGAATTTTAAAAAGGAAACTTACTTGAATTTTCAAACAACCACGGGTATTTCGCTCTCATCCCCGACTCTAGCTCCCACGTCGCTTCCTCAAATGTATGATTCTTCCAAAGGACTTTTACTATCGGAATACTCTTAGTTCTCAACTCCTTAACTTGGAATTCTAGGACTCTTAATGGCTCTTCGACATAAGACATGTCCGCTTGGACATCATCGGGAGGAGAGCTCAAAACATGGGAGGGGTCATGACAATACTTCCTCAACATCGAAACATGGAAGACATCATGGAGTAAAGAAAAAGACGGAGGCAACGCTAACCGGTAAGCCAATTCTCCTATCTTCTCTAAAATCTCAAACGGACCGACAAACCTCGGAGCCAACTTGCCCTTATTACCGAACCTTTTAATCCCCGTCCTCGGAGAGACCTTCAAGAACACAAAGTCACCAACCCGAAAAGATAAATCCCGTCTTCTATTGTCGGCGTAGCTTTTCCGTCTACTCGAGCCGTCTTCAATCTATCCCGAATCACCTTGATCTTCTCCGTAGAATCCCTAACCAAGTCCGGCCCCCAAAGTCTCGCTTCACCAACCTCGTCCCAACACATCGGAGATCGACACTTCCTACCATACAACGCTTCATACGGAGCCATCTCAATACTAGACTGATAACTGTTGTTGTAAGCAAACTCCACTAAAGGTAGATGATCCTCCCAAGACAATTGGAAATCCATCACACAAGCTCGTAACATATCCTCAAGTATCTGAATAGTTCTCTCGGACTGACCGTCGGTTTGAGGATGAAACGCGGTACTAAAACACAACTTAGAACCCAATGCTTCATGCAATGCTCTCCAAAATCTAGATGTAAACCTCGGATCTCTGTCAGACACAATACTAACCGGAACCCCGTGAAGTCTCACAATCTCCTTCAAATACAGCTGGGCTAACTTCTCTAACGAAAACTTAGTTGACACCGGAAGAAAATGAGCCGACTTCGTCAACCGATCCACAATAACCCATATAGCATCCATCTTCTTCGCGGTGAGAGGTAAGCCCGAAACAAAATCCATCGAAATCCCTTCCCATTTCCACTCCGGAATATCCAATGGTTGAAGTAGTCCCGCCGGTCTTTGATGTTCTGCCTTAATCTGTTGACAAGTCAAACACTTAGAAACATAATCCGCTATTTCCCTCTTCATACCATTCCACCAATATCCACGCTTCAAGTCTTGATACATTTTGGTACTTCCCGGATGAATCGCAAACTTGGACTTATGGCCATCCTCTAAAACACGCTTCTTGATTTCCGGCGATGACGGAACGCAAATTCTCCCTTGGAAAGTTAAAATCCCATCTCTATTCAAAGCAAACTCCCCGGTTTTCCCATCTTGCACTTGATCTAAAATCTTCTTCAACTCCGGATCACCTTGTTGAGCTTCCTTCAAATCCCCATACAAAGTCGGAACAGCTCTAACATTCGCAATAATTACTTCACTCTTCAATTCTCGGGAACCCAAAGCTGTCAAATACGCCTTTCGGCTAATCGCATCGGCCACCACATTGGCCTTCCCCGGATGATAAGAAATTACACAATCGAAATCTTTCAAAAACTCAAGCCATCTCCTTTGTCGGTTGTTCAACTCCTTTTGGGTGAATAAGTACTTCAAACTCTTATGATCGGTGAAAATCTCAAACTTCGCCCCATAAAGGTAGTGCTTCCACTTATGCAACGCAAATACAATCGCCGCCAATTCCATATCATGTGTAGGGTAATTCTGTTCCGCCGGTGATAACTTCCTAGAGGCATACGCAATAACCTTCCCATTTTGCATCAATACACATCCCAAACCCGCCTTCGAGGCATCACTATAGATCACAAAATTCTCACAACCATCCGGAAGGGTAAGAATAGGAGCCGTTGTCAATCTCTTCTTCAATTCATCAAAGCTTGCTTCACACTTGGAATCCCATACAAACGATACATCTTTCCGAGTCAACCTAGTCAACGGAGTCGCAATCCGAGAAAACCCCTCAATGAACCTCCGATAATACCCCGCCAAACCAAGAAAACTACGAACCTCGGTCACAGTCGAAGGTTGCTTCCAATTAACCACGGCCTCAATCTTTGAAGGATCAACGTAAATTCCCGAACTCGACACAACATGCCCCAAGAAAGAAATCTGCTCAAGCCAAAACTCGCACTTACTGAACTTAGCATACAACTGCTTCTCACGAAGAACGGACAAGACAATCCTCAAATGGTTCTCATGCTCTTCCCGGGACTTAGAATACACAAGAATATCATCAATAAAGACCACCACAAAACTATCAAGATAAGGCTTGAAAACACGGTTCATCATATCCATAAATACGGCTGGAGCATTAGTTAACCCAAACGGCATCACAACAAACTCATAATGACCATATCTAGTTCGAAAAGCTGTCTTAGCAACATCATCCGGTCTAATCTTCAACTGATGGTATCCGCTTCTCAAATCAAGCTTTGAGTAGATAACGGAACCTTGGAGTTGGTCAAACAAATCATCTATATGCGGAAGAGGATACTTATTCTTAATGGTGGCTTGGTTCAACAAACGATAGTCAATGCACAATCGTAAGGTACCATCCTTCTTCCTAACAAACAAGACCGGTGCTCCCCACGGAGACACACTAGGACGAATAAAACCTCGGTCTAACAATTCTTGCAATTGGACCTTCAACTCTTTTAACTCGGCCGGAGCCATTCTATAGGGTGCTTTAGAAATAGGAGCGGTACCGGGTACTAAGTCAATACAAAACTCTATCTCACGATCCGGAGGCATAGAGTACTCACTAGAAAACACGTCACTAAATTCATTAACAACCGGAACATGAGCTAACTCGGGAGACTTCTTATTGGAATCTACCACATAAGCCAAGTAACCCGTACACCCCTTAGATATCATCTTCCTAGCCTTTAAAGCAGAGATAACATGTAAACCGAACATAGATCTATCCGCATCAAATACAAAAGTAGGCATATCAGGCATAGCAAATGAGACTCGCTTTCTACGACAGTCTACCATAGCATGACACTGACTCAACCAATCCATCCCAAGGATCACATCAAAATCACGGATTGGTAACTCGACCAAATCCACCGGCAATACATGCCCACGTATAGTCACATCACAACCACGATATATCAAAGAAGATTCAAGGCTCTCTCCCATAGGAGTAGAGACCTCCAACACATAAGGCATAGATTCAGGCAAGATATGTAATGAGAATGCAAAATGCGATGCCACAAATGAATGGGAAGACCCGGGATCTATAAGAATGCGGGCCTTAACTCCTGAGACAGGAACTATACCTCTAATGACGGCATTAGGATCGACCTCTCCTCGACCCAAAGCAAACACACGACCTTGGACTCTATCCTTAGGTTTCCCATCAACATCTCTCTTCACACCACTACCTTGTCCCCCAAATCCGGTACCCGAAGCTTGCTTATTCTGTAACTTGGGACAATTCCTCCTAAAATGGCCTGCCGACCCACACTCCAAACACTTTCCTTGTTTGCTCCAACACTTGTCCTCCGAATGCCCTAGTTTCTTGCAAAACCCACATGTCGTCCCAAACTGACCGGAAGTCGCACGATTTGCCGGAGCCGCCACATGACCTCCTCGATTCGCTCCCGGAGTAAATGTCCTCGGCTGCACCCTATTCTGTCCCGAACCTTGACCTTGGAATCTATTCTTGTTTCCACCTTCATTCTTACCACGATGCTCCTCTATGTCATTCTCAATCCGATACGCCATATTCACTGCTGCTTGGAAATTGGCGAAGTTATGCGTCAACAACTGCTTCCGGAACTCAACTCTTAAACCTTTCACAAACCGGTAAACTCGCCTCTCTTCATCGGGCACCAAATGAGGACAGTATCTGGCTAACTCTGTGAACTTTGCTGAATATTGTGCTATCGTCATAGTCCCTTGCTCCAGCTTCAGGAACTCGCCTTCTTTCTTGTCTCTAGTAACCATTGGCACAAAGTGATCCCGGAACTTGTGGGTGAAGTTCTCCCAAGTCTGCGGTGTCAAATCCCGATCCCAACCATCCTTCACTACCTGCCACCAGTGCTCCGCTGGTCCCTCCAACTTGAAAACGGCGCATCTCACCTTCTCCGCATCCGTACTCTCCATAGCTGCGAAAATCTTATTCATAGCCTCAAGCCACCTCTCAGCCTTCACCGGATCCGGATCTCCGTTGAAGCTAGGAGGAGACATCTTCACGAACTTCTCCAACCCATGTTGCCCTTGTCTGCCTAGATTCTGATTCAAATTCTGATTCTGAGTTGCCATATGCTGAAGAAACCCTCGGAACATATCCATCATCTCGGCGTTCGGATTACCAACACCACCCAAACCCAGATTCTGATCACCATCATTTCCCGCCATAACAACAAACTCCTGCATTAAACACTCGACGTCAGTTATCACACACTCTCACTCAGCTAGACTCTACCCGAGAATTCTAACCGAGCTCTGATACCAACTGTGAGGACCCCGACCCGGAACCTACACGTGTCCCGAGTTGGAGCGTCCTCAAACTAACCCGAAAACACTAAACTTTTAAAACTTTACTTTGACTTTCAAACATAAACATTAATAATATAACATTTTAAAAGAACTCCACTCAACTCCACATCGGAGGAGGAGATAACTAACTTTGAAAACGATCAACTGTTTAGTTACAAAAGATATTGGCTTTTAACGTAGAAAGATAAAGTTTATAATTACAAACGCCCAAAAGGAATTATGACAAAATAATTTCTACGCCAACCTAACGTACCCCGACAATATCCCAAAATGCTCACAGCCAAACTCCTTTCCGTCCTTACTTGGGCGGTCCTCCTGTCTCGGGATCTAAAACAGTAAAGGGAGAGGGGTGAGAATAAATCTCAGCAAGCTATTATGAATGCAGCAATATGCCAAATAAATGCAACATATAACAAGTCGCACGTAACACATTGGAAAAGCTATAAACACATTCCATTACCTTGGTTTACCTTTTCCCGTCTGAACAGTAGTCGTACAACATTGGGTATAATAATACTCCAATTATACAGTGAGCTGCTTAAGCAATACTCACGTCTTATAAGACCCGTTTTTCAGGGAACCAAATAAGACAGTAGCAACTCTGTAAGGCTTTTGGCTCAATACAGACGCTATACCCCAACCTGTGGCCACAGGAGGGGACGGTCACAGATATAACATAATCCGATCACATTAGGTCACACTTCCATAATTGATCGTATTCTGTTATACCCCCAACGTCAGCTGACTCACACATAATCAAGCACATAATAGATACTTGAATAAAATCCACAAAAAGGGATAACAACATATCAACATGGTAAACTATACTCATGTCCAACCAATATCATAGTGCAACATTTATTCAATACACTATGCAATAGAAACAATGTATATGAACTCAATGTAAGGCAAGGAAGTAGCATAAATCCATCCTACAAAGTCATTATACAATAATACATAGCCTCTTGAAAGGTCTAAGGGGAATCTACCAAGTTGGGATCATAATTGTTTAGTTACTAAACTAGTTTATCTAACGTTTTCCAAGCAATATTTAAGGTACTTCCACTATTCCATTTTGATCACTTAGAACGTCATTGTGAAGCCAAAGTATTCTACTTTAATCTAGGTTAAAAAGATTTCATTTTGGTTCGAGTTTGATTAGGTTTGAATAGCTATAAAGTTGAGGTGAGAAAATCTGACTGTGGGACGACTCGTCCCCTGTGGCACGACTCGTCCCCAAATTACCCCCACTGAACCTGGCGTCCCCCCCTTAGGTCACGACTTCCCTTTATCCAAGGGACGACTCGTCCCTCAGCCCAGAATTTGTAAAAACAGCAGCAATAACAACAATGCCTCCAAAATCCCAAGATTCCAACCAAATGCATCCTAAGTTATGAACCTAAAGGGCATTTCCAACTTGGGTAACTTTAATCTACTCCTTTAACTCCATGAAATCAAGTCTTAAACCTAGATCCATTCAACTTCCATAACTCACAATATTTCTACAAACCCAACAAGGTTCTAAATCAACACATTCAAGAGAAACAAACACAATAGCATCTATATTCATGATCATTCAAGGAAAGAAAAGGTCATAACAACTCACCTTTGGCAATACAAGATGAAATGGAGCTTTTCTTGGCTTGATCAACTCCTTGAGGTGTTCTACTCACAAAAGGACACTTAGATTTTCAAATGGACAAGAAATGGGTCTTGGTAGAAGTGTAGGAGAGGGAGGCTTTCAAGAACTCTTCCATGGATATTGTAGGAGAAAGTATGAAGGAATGATGGAGGAGGGAGAAGGAGGGGAAGGAAGTAAGAGAGGTGAGGGAGGGAGGACACTTGGCAAGGGAGGGAGGACTTCTATAAAATGGCCCCCCCATGGAAAATTAGCAAGGCTTTCACCCACCCATTTTAAATTAAAATAAATCTTATCCCATTAATTCATCCTACTCATTTAACCTCCCTACACTATTTATCATATTTCCATTTATTTTTATTTCCCCTAGTTCTTTATTTAATGTCCAATAAATTCTTATAAGATCCTAAATTTACTTTTCACCCAATTTATCTTAATTTAGAATTTTAAAGACATAATTGAACACATAAAGCTAGCATGAATATTAAAAGCATATAATTAAATATTAAAAATGAGTGCCTAGGGTTGGGGTCGTCACATAAACAATCCACTTCCGCTTAGCTTCCTCCAACTTCTAGCTCATGAAAGCAACCAGTTTCTTGCCTTGAAGCAAAACAGCCCCTATACCAATCACCGAAGCATCCGTCTCCAATTCGAAGGGTTTAGAAAAGTCGGGTAAAACTAGCAAAGGTGCAGTAGACAATTTCTCCTTGATCAAAGCAAAACTAGTTGTCGCCTCATCAGTCCAAAGAAACTTCCCCTTCTTCATACATTCCGTAATTGGAGCCATGATAGTGCTAAAATTCCAACTAAAACGACGATAGAAAGTGGCAAGGCCATGAAAACTACAAACCTCACTGACTGTCGTTGGTGTAAGCCAATCACGAATAGCACGAACCTTGTTCTCGTCCACCCGAATACCATCTGCAGAAACAATATAGCCCAAGAACAACAAATGATCAAGCATAAAACTGTATTTTTTGAGATTCACATACAATTCATTGTCCTTCAAGGTTTGTAGAATCGCTCGAAGATGCTCAATATGCTCCTCCTCCGACCTGCTATAGATCAAAATATCATCAAAGTAAACCACCAAAAATTTACCATTGTAAGGTTTCAACACTTGGTACATCAATCTCATAAAAGTACTAGGAGCATTTGACAACCCGAATGGCATCACCAACCACTCATATAAGCCTTCCTTGGTCTAGAAGGCAGTCTTTCACTCGTCCCCCGGTCTAACACGAACTTGATGATAACCACTCTTCAAATCAATTTTGGAGAACACCTTGGAACCCCTAAGCATATCCAACATGTCATCCAAATGAGGAATCGGAAACCTGTACTTGACAGTGATCTTGTTAATTGCTCTACTATCCACACACCATCTGCCAAGTACCATCCTTCTTAGGAACAAGTAGAGTCGGGACTGCACATGGACTCATACTCTCCTATATATAACCCTTCTTCAATAGATCTTCCACCTGCTCATGCAAAATCTCATGTTCTGCGGGACTCATCCTGTAATGTGGGAGATTAGGTAAAGAAGCACCTGGCACCAAGTCAATGTTATGTTGTATATTACGCAAGGGAGGTAATCCTGCAGGAAGCTCGTCAGGCAAAACATCACGAAACTCATCTAACAAAGACTGCAAAGATGTAGGGACCAAACTAACCTGTCCCAATACTCCCTTTTGCACCACCGCAAACACAAAAGGAGCATCCACAATATCCTCAACAAACTCATTGGCAGTACACAAAGAGACAATAGAACACCATCAAAGCATTTTGGAATTTCGCAACATTGCCTATGCAACTGAACAAAAAAAGTACAATCATGCCTCCCAATTACATAAAAATCCACGTATAAACCCCATGAAAATAAATGAGATCTGGAGACTCATTCCAGTGTCACTGAGTGATGTGCTTAACCATGAAAAACGAACTTAACAAATTTCATAAGGTAAAACAGGAACGCATACACTTGATAGATAATAAGAGAAAATCTGCAATCCTTGAGAAAAAAAAACTACACAATATATACAAAGAAACATGATTTATATATGTCAATAACGCCACAAGAAAAATCAATGTAATGTTGCACGGATCATGCTGAAACAACACTAAAAGGAATGTGGTACACATACCTTCCTACGGCAATTACATCTGATTATTTTCATTTTTTATAAACCTCCTACGGGCATAGTTAGGCATAACCCTCTTTCTAGACATGATTTATATATGTCAATCTCTGCACTTAAAAGCATATATTCCTCCTTGTATTTTTGCCCATCATTACTAAAAAAAAAAATCTAACTATAGATGGATAATATATTTTACAGAGGCGGGTAGAAAGTGTATAGTGTGTAATTAGACGCCTATAAGAAAAGCATATATTATGCTTTTAAGTGCAGAGAGGTAATGTATATTGTCACTCAATCAACCACAGCTGCTTGCATTTACTTTCCCGTGTTCATCATCAGCGTAATGTTATCCCTTTCAAAAGTTTGATGAGAATGAATATTGATTTATAATCAGATAAAATTATCAGTGGGGAACCAATGAAGAGATGAAACGCAAACCTCATGATCTACACCATATTCTTTGTCCCTGAAAAGAGAACCTTCAGCCAAGCATCTCTGGTACAATGCTGCTCCACCATTATCCATGTATTCTTCACTGCATAATGACTTAATTAGTTAAGGTCTGAGGTTAGTTAGAGTTGTTCAATGATTGACTTGGGTTTAGCTCCACTCAACTCCTGTTAGGCTCGAGTTAAGCTTGATGATTTCTTGAGGAGCAACTCCTCAATTTAAATATGTAACACAGCAAATAACATTCCAAATCAGATTATCACAGGAAACAGCTTCCACAATTCAAACCTTTTCAATTTCAGAACCCTCAAATTTAGCACAAATATTTAAAAACAGCTCCAGTCCTATTACGATTTAGATCTAAATTTTGTGATGTAAAAAACATAGTGTAACATAGTGGTTCTTCCAACAGAATTACGAAAGTGTGAACCTTCTACACAAAATAAAGTTTAAGCAGCCCCATTATCACATTGTTAGTTAACTTCCAAAATATCTTATGAGACATTTCTTGTCATCAGATGTGAGGAACCCCCATTCCCTTATATCAGCAACTCGAACATGGATGACAGGCTTAAACCTGACATTTGCCACTTGAGAATTTTCTGTATGCAAAAAAGCATTATCCCACTGTTAGTTAACTTCCAAACTAATGAAATTACAGATTATAGCAATAAGTAATAATAAATTTTAATATGCCCGTCGAATTTCGACGGGTTACTCACTAGTTGGAATTAAATCCGGAAACAGTAAATAGCCAACATCACGACTTGTGATCTCCTTCACGAATCGTGCTTGCCTTCCTCAGCCGTGGCATGATGCGTGATACCAAAAGCATTCGTGCAATACCAAAAGCATTCGTGCAGGTTTTCGGAATGAATAGTAACAAGTTATAATTATTTATTGAGTAGGTCTGCTGAGAAACGCGTTTCTCCATAAGTTATGGAGAAACGTGTTTTTCCAAATATTCTGGATATCAGTTTCAAAGGTTCTGGATATCCAGAAACTTACAAAATGATATCCAGAAACTTACAAAATGATATCCAGAAACATTTAATAAATTTCTGGATATCTTTTCAAAAGGTTCTGGATATCCTTTCAAAAGGTTCTGGATATCCAGAAACTTTCAAAATGACAAAATGACTGGAACGATGAAGCTAATGCCTCCATACACAGATTGAGCTGGTCTTTGAGTAACCATTTCCAATTCAAATTCAATCGCACATTAAAACCACAAACAAAAATCCATCCAACGAAATTAAATTCAGATTCAAAAAACTTACAAAATGATATCCAGAAACTTACAAAATGATATCCAGAAACTTACAAAATGATATCCAGAAATTATAAAATGATATCCGAAATTACAAAATGATAACTTAACCTTACAAATGATATCGAGAACCTTACCAAATGATATCCAGAAATTATAAAATGATATCCGAAATTACAAAATGATAACTTAACCTTACCAAATGATATCCAGAACCTTAACAAATGATATCCAGAAGCCTGTTTCCCTCAACATTGACGCTTCCTCCGTTCTCTCCCTCTCCATCCAAGCAACGACCAAGCTCCCTCAACGTCTCCCTCACCAAAACCAGAACCTTAACAAATGATTGACACCATTGTCGCCATAACATATCCAAACCCACTCTAATTAGGGGCTGACCACCGCACATGTTCTTCATCCAAGTTCAATCACATGTTTGTCGTTGAAATTATTTAAGCTCATATTCAATTCCAAAATTCTGCAGCTAGATTTCGGCCTGTGTGTGGAACGGATTAGGGATCTGGAAACAGGGGAAGGTTGGAGGTAGAGCAGTGAACAACGGGTACAAGCAAAGGCATTATGCTCACCCACGGCAATTTCATTGCGGCGGCGACAATGGTGTCAATGGCGATTTGATTTTGGGATGATTTTAAAGTCGATTGAGAAATTTAGGGTGACGCATTTTTGGGTTGTGCCGCCGATTGTAATTGCTCTGGCTAAGCAAGGGGCGGTGCTGAAGAAATTTGATTTGTCGTCGTTGAAGGAGATCGGTTGTGGTGAGGCGCCGTTTCTCCATAAATTACGAAGAAATGCGTTTCTCTCCGGATTTTACCTTATTTATTGCACACTTTAAAACAAATTTGGATTGTCTATAAAAATATTACCGTATATTTTAAAATAAATATTCGGTATTTACGTCACTGTGATTTAATCATCAACAAGTTATCAAACATGAAGAGCACCAAGTCAAAAATTAGTGAGAAACGGTTTCTAGTTCCTTGGTACTTTGCTAAATTGAACTTCCCACCAAACACTAGTACGCATATTTACAATACTAACCCTTCACCGTCGTTCACCCGCCTCTCCCTCTCATACACTCAAGATATCTCTCTGTTTTCTCCCAAGAAACCCCAAAAATCTTGGTTGTTTTTTTTTTCAAATTAAAAAATGAAAAAACTTTGGATTTTACCTTGGTTCTTGACGACAATCTTCACTCTAATTTCTGTCTCCAGATCCCAATTTCAACAAGGTAATGTCCCCTTCGTCTACTTTCTTGAATTTTACCCTTTCTAAATCTTCCCCCTTTTGCAGGTCCGGCCCATCTGCATTTCATCTTCAATGCTACAGAGTTCCCATCGGAAGAATACTTCGACTACATAGTAGTGGGTGGCGGCACCGCCGGCTGTCCTCTCGCCGCGACATTGTCCGTAAACAACCGGGTTCTTGTTCTTGAAAGAGGGGGTCTCCCCGATGAACACCCTAATTTGTTGACCGAGAATGGCTTCCTCCCCGCCCTCACCAACTTTGACCTTCACAATTCTCCCGCCCAAAGCTTTACCTCCGCCGATGGGGTCCCCAATGCCAGAGGTCGGGTTCTTGGCGGCAGCAGCGCCATTAATGCCGGCTTCTACAGCCGAGCGGAGCCCCATTTCTTCAGTCGGACTGGTATAAAATGGAATATCCGAGCTGTGAATGAGTCGTATGATTGGGTTGAGAGGGCGATTGTGTTCCAGCCGGAGCTCAAGAATTGGCAAGCCGCCGTTAGGGATGGATTATTAGAAGCCGGCGTGGAACCCTACAATGGGTTCACTTATGATCACTTGATTGGTACCAAGATAGGAGGGTCCACCTTTGACCGCTCCGGCCGCCGGCACAGCGCCGCTGATCTTCTCGGCTATGCCAAATCATCCAACATTCGAGTTGCTTTGTACGCCAGCGTGGAAAAGATTCTCTTGTCCGGGTCATCAGAAACGTATACTTCTTCCGGTGCAAGGCAATCGGCGATTGGGGTCATGTACCGCGACAGAATGGGCCGTCAACACCATGCGATGCTCCGTGACAAGGGAGAGGTCATTCTCTCCGCCGGTGCACTGGGCAGTCCACAGCTTCTCCTATTGAGCGGAATTGGGCCGCGGCGGTACCTTTATTCATGGGGAATTCGGGCAGAACATCACTCCCCATTCGTTGGCCAATTCCTTTTCGACAACCCTAGAAACGGAATTTCAATTGTGCCGCCAATGCCCTTGCAGCATTCTCTCATACAGGTGGTGGGCATCACAGACTCAGGCGTCTTCATTGAGGCTGCCTCTAATGTAATCTCATTCCCTTCCCCTGCACACTCAGTCTTCGTCCGCACCTCCTCTTCCCCTCTGAATCTCACCGTTGCCACCCTCATGACCAAAATAGTCGGACCCCTCTCAGTCGGCTCTCTCCGATTAGCATCAAAAGATGTGAGGACCAACCCATCTGTGCGTTTCAACTACTTCACCAATCCGAGGGATCTGCAGAGGTGTGTGAATGGGCTACGCAGGATTGCCCTTTTGCTGAGCAGCCGGGCAATGAATGATTTCAAGTTTGACGACTGGTCGGGCGGCAGAGATTTCCGATATGTGGGTCAAGGTTTACCCTTTGACCTTTCGAGCGATGAGGTGATGGGGGACTATTGTCGCCGGACAGTGAGTACTATATGGCATTACCATGGTGGATGCGTAGTGGGGAGGGTTGTGGATCACAATTTCAAAGTCAAGGGTGTTGATGCTCTTCGAGTGGTTGATGGATCTATTTTTCCAGTGTCGCCGGGGACCAATCCACAGGCAACCATTATGATGCTTGGCAGGTAAAAAAGAAAAAAAGGTGTTTTTAGAAGTAGTGTTGAATTGAGAGTTTTTTTGTATCTGATTGTTGTTTGTTTAATGTTGTTATGCAGGTATGTGGGGATGAAGATTTTGAGGGAGAGAATGAGGCCTAGGTACCCGGTAGACGATGTGGAGAGAGTGAGGCCTAGATACCCAGTAGAAGACGATGTGGAGAGAGTGAGGCCTAGATACCCAGTAGAAGACGCGGAGAGAGTGAGGCCTAGGCCTAGGCCCCTGGTAGACGATGTTGTGCCACCAAAAATAGAGCCGGAGTGCCTCCTGGATGATCTTTCTTGCCAGTTCAGTAGTAATGACTTTAAATGAGCTTTGTGTTTTGTATGTAAAGAATGGCATTTGTTGATATAGAAAGAATAGGTGTAACAAAATTGAAGGTTTGATTGATTGATCATCATCTACTTGTAGAATCTGACTGAGAAAAGGAAATGAAGGTTTTGTATATTCCTATCTATGTGTGTCACCACTCCCATCCCATGTAATACAATACTAGTCAGTTTAATGGTTGAAGCCAAGGTGACCCGTAATTTTGGGACAGTTTCAAACCAACCAACTTGTTTTCCGGATTTCAAACTGTTTATAAAAGCATTAACTTTCCGTACCAACAATCAAACATGGCCGCTTCAAATTCCATTCATTTTCTCCCCCCTCTCTTGAATTCTTCTTCTTCTTCTTCTTCTACCACCTCCACCAAATCTTCCATTCTCTCCTTCCATTCCCATCCCCTCCCTAATGTCCTCAAAGCTGCCGCCTCAGATCTCCACTCCGTCTCCAAGCCAACCATTCTAGTCTCCGAGAAACTCGGAGAAGCCGGTCTCCTACTCCTTCGCACCTTCGGTAAAGTTGATTGCGCTTACAACTTGTCCCCTGAGGACCTCTGCTCTAAGATCTCGCTCTGTGACGCGTTGATTGTTAGGAGCGGGACTATGGTCAATCGTCAGGTCTTTGAGGCTGGTAAAGGACGCTTGAAGGTCGTCGGTAGGGCTGGTGTTGGTATTGATAATGTAGATCTGCAGGCTGCTACCGAATTTGGTTGCCTCGTTGTAAATGCTCCCACCGCTAATACTATTGCCGCAGCAGAGCATGGCATTGCCTTGCTCGCTTCCATGGCTCGTAATGTTGCCCAGTCTGACTCTTCCATGAAAGCTGGTACTGCTACAATTTTCTTATTTCACATTTAAGTATCACGGATCTATTCATGATGCATGCATAATATATATACAACTCTATTTTAAAATGCAAATCGTGAAATATCTGTTAGCAAAATTTGCAATTACAGAAGCAAAGAAATTACTAATAAAAAATACAGAACAGAAATATATAGACTGAACAGAAAATAAAAACTGGAAATAAAGGAAAAGATAAAGCGAATACGGTTGTCGACGGTACTCGATGAATCGGTCTCCTTAAGACTTATTCGTCCCTCACCAATAGTCTTGAGGCCGCTTTGACGCGAGTCTCCCAGATAGAACGTGCGGACGGGGGCACTTTGCACCTCAAGTTCCCGGCGAATTGGCGGTGTGCCTAGACAATATCACCAAATGCAATATGCAAGGAGGCCAAACGAAGATAGAACAATATGCAAAGAAAGAGAGAGTGAGAGTTTGCGGGGAAAATTTACGGTGTCTAAAATGGTTTGTGAAGACTCCATTTTATAAATTGCCTTGAATCAAAGCGCCAATCCCATCATAATCACGAAAATTATTGCGGTAATAATTTTGCATTTGATTACGATATGGGCATTACAAAGAAGAATTTAAAATCGAATTAACTCGGTTTCGATTCTGCTACAATGGGTAAATGGGAGTAAATTTCCGAAATCAAAATTCAATTTTCGAAATCAAAAATTCAAAATTTTAGCAAAAGGTGGGCTTGCGCGAGTAGGCCATTTCGGAGCTACATCCGTGTCCGCGGGACGCGTACGCACATGAGTTCGGTGAGCCCCAAGCCTATTTTGGACCATGATTTGCACCCCCCCTGCGCACCCGCGCGCGAGAGAGAACCTCTATGCCACACACAATTACTCCTTACATAAAGTGTAGTAGTATTTAAACTATCTACCTTTCACATTCCCATTCAATGTGGGATAACTTCTTTTTCCCACTTCCAACCCATCATCTTTGAGCCTTAATATTTCATTCATCCATCAACCATTTTGGACAAATAAATATTCGATTTTAATGTTCTCATGGAGTAGAATACAAATCCATAATCAATTTGGTCATTTAACAAATAACCCATTTAGAAAATAATCTCAAATTTCCTTCACACCCACTATTTTTCCAACAATCCCCACATGAAGGAAATAATGAGGAAATGGTGATAAAGTCCGATAGTTGACACTCGCATAGGATAGGTAGGGGTTTGCCCTTTGAACCTTCCCTTGTAAAATATATTTACTCTACTCGCTAATCGAGTAGACACGATGTCCTTGAGCTGTTCGGCTTTTTGTGTAGCCGATCATATACTTTACACGGGTATCTCCCTAACACACTTCAATTCTCATGACTATGTTCATTCACGGCCACCGAACATAATGCCCGGTTACGTGAGAGGGTCTAAGAATCGAGCCTCACGCAATTCTCCTCGAAGCGGCCACACTTCTCTCTCACATAGGTGATTCCCGCTCGACATTTTCGGCGAAAGAATCATTAAAAGCAAGGCTGCTTAACCTTTTCCTTTCGAGATGTCACTTAAGGAATGGGTTTGGGGATGACTCCCCACGGTGACACTACAAGTCTTTTAACGGTTAGGTTGTCCCTTTGAAAACCTAGATCTTGGGATCTCCAAGTCAACTAGGGTGGGGTTTTCCACTGTGTTTAACTTCTAAAGAGGCTTTAGTCCCATTCCTAATGTCAAACGTTCAACTACCTCTTTTGTTAACCCTTTTGTTAACGGATCCGCTAAATTATCCTTTTCGACTTCACATAGTCAATAGATATGGTACCTGATGAGAGTAGTTGTCTTATGGTATTATGTCTACGACGTATATGTCTAGACTTACCATTATACATATGACTTTGTGCCCTACCTATCGCGGATTGGCTATCACAATGTATACAAATTCTTTGGCACGGGCTTTGTCCACTTTGGAATATCTTCTAAAAATTGGCGTAGCCATTCGGCTTCTTCACCACACTTGTCTAATGCTATAAACTCGGATTCCATAGTGGATCGGCTATAACGATACTGCTTAGAAGACTTCCATGATATAGCAAAGAATTTAATGTGAATATATATCCGCTAGTAGACTTAGAGTCTTTGATATTACGATATCCAATTAGCATCGCTATATCCTTCAATTACTGATGTCTAGTATAGTATAATCCATAATTACGAGTATATCTTAAGTACCTTAGTACTCTCACTATACCCTTCCAATGGTCCTTCCCAGGATTACTTGTATACCGACTCAGTTTGCTTACAACATATGCAATATCTGGTCTTGTACAACTCATTAGGTACATTAGACTTCCAATGACCCTCGAATACTCTAATTGAGACACAGGTTCGCCTCGATTTTTCGTTAAATGTAGGCTTGTGTCAATTGGAGTATTTGCCGTTCTATCGTCATCCTTGTTAAATTTCTCAAGAATTTTATCCACATAATGTGATTGACTTAGTACAAGTCCATCGGATATTCTAGAAATTTTCACACCAAGGATTGACGAACGTCGAAAACGTCAAAAATAAAATTCCAACTCAACTATCTACAAGTGATTTGTAAATAGGGTAAGTCGGGTCGAACCTCAGAGACACAAAATTTAAAGTGTAGGAATTACTGCTAGAACAAAAAGTTATAACGGGAAGGAGTTGTTTGGTTTGTTTTAAAACTAAAATTTTCTACGAAAATTAAGTAGAGTTTTAATTGTAGAAGATTTCAATAATAAGGAGACTAATTCCCGGAATTGGCTTCACAAGTTATGTTCAAGTTTCACATTTCATCAATCAAAGTACACTTGGGGTTTTGTTCTTACGAAAATATGATTGGGACACTTCGGCGGGTGATTTGCAATCAAGTGTTTCTAACTAATCTACTCCCTTGGCCCGTTCATAGATTAGCTAAAAACCCATTTTAGAACTTAAGAACATAAAATAAATCACAATTCTTATGAATCTTTTGGCGAGGATTCAACAAATTGTGAAAATCAAGCCAAGACTAATTTCAATTGTAAATTTGGCGGTTCACAATTGAAATTCTAAACAATTCAAGAACAATTATTTGATCAAGACAAAAGTTCTAAAATTTCATTAAAAACAACTTGATTATCCCAAGTACTACTAAGATAAAAATGAAAAGTAAAACTTAAAACATAAAATGTTACCTCCAATTCCAAGAACTAAAAGTTTAGTTAGCCATGGAAAAGTAAGAACACCAAGAAAATCTTAGGAAATTCTGCAGAAAAACTCTCTAGCTATGGAAAGAAAAATGACAAGCTACTTATATAAGTTCTCTAAAAAAAACAATAAAAAATACTAATTAACTAAATAGTAATTGTCTTCTTCTAAAAACCCCCAGCTGCAATTAAAAGTCTTAATTAAAACCCATGATCAGCCACAATTAATAATCATTAGTTAATTCCCATCACTGCTCCAATCCGGCTGTTACTGTCTTCAAAACGCCTCGTGGGCGGTCGCCCACAACACCCCTGGGCGGTCGCCCAGTCCTCCAGAAACAATTGGCTTCACAATTCATGCTGGTGAGCGGTCGCCCACAAATCCCTGCACGGTCGCCCAGTCCAACAGAAGGTTCAAGCTTTCAACATTATTTCTCCTGAGCGGCCGCCCACCTCAACCTGGGCGACCGCCCACAATGACGGACTGTTGGGCCATTTTCTTTTCTTTCCTTTGGCCCAGCTTGCTTCATAGGCCCTGCTTTGGCAAAAGCCTTTTTGTTGTTTTAACCTCTCCTTCTTCCTTTTTCACTCATTTTAATTCCGTCCGTCCCACAATTGCAATGCTCCATTTTCCACTTGATTTGTTCACAATTGTTCCCAATTTCCAACTTTGCACCACTGAAACTAAAAACACTAAAAACTTCCATTAAACAAACAAAACTCAAGGATTAAACAAATAATAAGTTCAAAAAGTAGTCAATGGATGAGTGTAAAACTCACTCATCAAATACCCCCAAACTTAGACATTTGCTAGTCCTCGAGCAAACACTAAAACAAACTAAACCCAAAATAACTAAACGAACAAACATAAAGCAAACTACTCCAACAAATAATCAACTATGTCCCTCCATTCGTGCATTCCCACAATTGCATAAATCACAAAACACCATCAACCGCAGGATAATATTTTCCACAATGCAAGTATAAATATATTTTCCATTAATTGTAAAATATTACTTAACCATTATAATTGCACCATAAATCTCTTTATGCAACAACATCTTTCTCTTTTCTCACAACCACGATTCATTTTTACAAAGCTAAGTACACCAATCATCTTTTGTTTTATTGACTCTATTTACCAAGCAACAACACTTTTTAGACATAAAACACGAATATTCCCAAGAAATAACTACACCCCCCTAACCTTGATCTTTTAAACACCCTTTAAAATCTACTACCGTTCAAGTAGGGAACACTGTAGCAGCGAACTCCATGCCCCTAATACTAAGTAGAGATTTATTTAAAGGCTTTGAGAGTTAGCCATTTCGGTATCGAGCTTGCTACGGACCATCACGGCGGTAAAGCTCTTCCTCCATAACGCTACTGCATACCCAGAAATCTGGTTAAGCTAGAATAATCCCTAACCAATTAATCTACGCGTCTGGAGGTTTCACCGAATACACATTGCATTGCCATTGCTCTCATTTTATTTTAATTTTTTTTCCTTTTTTTTTTTTCTCTTTTTTTTTTCCTTTCTTTTCAAGATCACAAGGGGGGGGGGTTCCACTCACAACCAAGGAATACTCCTCACAAAACTTGCCTAGTGTTGCTACATCGGTAAACAAATTCATTAACTCAAAGGGTGATGGTGTACTCTAAACTTTATAAAAATGAATCAAAATTATCATCAAAGAGCATACTTTCACAAGTGCACAAAACTTACAACTAAGAGATTTATGACTCAATTATAACTCTTAAGTAATATAACACAATTAACCAAAAAATATACCAACTTGCATAAACATATTTACACCCAAATTATCCTTCCTAGCGGTCACAATCCATCACATGCAATTAAGGGAACACCAAGAATGTTAATGATTAAATACAAAAAAGGACATAGCTAATTACTATTTTTCTCACTTTCAAAATTTTTTCTTTTTTTTTTTTCAAAACAATAAAGCATATACAAACAACCAAGTACCCCACACCCCCAAACTTAAAATATGCATTGTCCCTAATGCACAAAATAAAAGAAAGGATAAGGGGTACCTTCAACCACCAACTATCTCCAGAATTGGTCCCAAGGACCCACCGAGCCACTTCCGCTCGAATCAGTGCCAAAGTGCTGCTGCTGCTGTTGTTGCTGCTGACCTTGCTGCTGCTGCTGCTGCTCCTCCCAAGTACCCCATCCACTCATCTGCTCCGGGGTACGGTATCGTGGCGGTTGGTAAGGAATGTGCTGAGGCGGTGGAGGAGGAGGAAGCCTGTGCCTCATCTCCTGGAACATCTCCGATTGCGCATCCTCCATACGTCGCCTCCACATACCGGGCAAAGATAAAACTCCTCGCAGCCATCGACCGGAGCCGTCTCTCGCTCTCCTCCATACCCACTAACCGATGATCCATAATCTCATAATGCCCTCTGAGCCGCTCGATTTCCTGATAGAGCATCTACGGCCTCCCACATAGTAGGCCGCCTCCGTAGGAGTAAACTCATGCTCCTCCATATCTTCATCCTCCTCATTCCCTCTCACTCCCCTAGACGAACCTTCACCCTACGTAAGTGAGCATGCCCCTTTATAACCAGGGACCTCTTACTAACAAACCTGTCCCGCCGACACAATGTCCCTCACAATCCGCAACCGCGGAAAACTCACTCCCCTCCTCTCTATCAATCCAGATATCAACAATGGAAAATTAAAAGTGCATCGCCCGATAGTCCTAATGGTGTTCACTATCTCCCTTGACATTGCCCGTCCCGTATTGAACCTTTGACCGGTCAACACCATATTCATTAACAATGCTCTCCTCCAATGCACATCATCAGAAGTGCGAAGTGGGCATTATGCGCCACAAATAAAGCTGCAGAGCCCGCATTCTCAAATCCATGTCTCGCGCCTTTTTCACATTCCCATTCCGCCACAATGCTACATCAATATTAACAAAATACGGCTCCAACATATGAAGGTTACCCGCCACATTCGATTCCATGATCTGTGCATTAGAGTGATAATCACACACCTCAGGCGATGCCATCCCATAGTAGGTATTGATATCTTCAAAGCATTATAGTACACATTATTTCCTCTCACCCAACCAAACTTCCTCACTTGCCCTTCCTCAAATGCATTTGCATAAAATTCCCGCACCAACACTTTCGAACCTTTATTGGAAGGACGTCTCGCCAAGTTACCCTCCATACATTGCAAAAATGCCATCCAACTCAAGTTCCGCGGTTAAATTTATTTTCCACAAAGAAATCCTTTGGTTGAGTATTTTTCAAAAAATGACTGCGCTTTGGCACCCACAAACCTTGTTTCATCAAACTCAACCACCGGTTCCGGGACAGGGGCATTTCTTCGTCTAGACATTTTTAAATAAACACCCACAAATTTCCACACTAGGCACTAAGAAAATGGAATTGAAAACCTTACTTGCCCTGAAAAATTCGCCGGAAAAGTCACCGGAATCTCGCCGGAATTCCGCCGGAAAAGATGAAGATGAACTTGGAAGAAGACTCCTTCTTTGAACAACTGATTTCCACACCAACCCTTTCACCTTTGTGCTTCAAAATCAAATCTTTTACAACCTTTCCAACCTTGCAACCTTTTCAAAATCACTTCAAGATTCTTGCTCAACAATGGTGATTTGGGTTGAATCTTGGTTAAGGGGGTTGGGTATGGTGGGGGAAGAGAAATTAGGGAAGAAATTTTGGAAGATTTGAGTGATTTGGGAGAGAATTTTTAGAGAGATGAAGAGGGAGGGACGGAGGTTTTAGAGAGAGAAGGGGAGGTTATTTGAATTTTTGAGGAGAGAGAGAAGTAAATGAGGGGACGGCTGGTAGGGTTTCAAAATTTGTAACGCCTGATTCGCCATGTGGGCGGTCGCACACCCCAACCTGGGCGGTCGCCCACTTGTCCAGAAACTCCAGCCCTTTAACAATTTCAATGTGGGCGGTCGCTCACTCCAACCTGGGCGGCTCGCCTCACCAAAGACAAGAAGTTCTCATTTTGTTCCACCTGTCGCTCCTCAACAACTCGCCCACAAGCACAGAAACTCCTCATGTTTTCTCAACCCAACCATGGGCGGTCGCACACACAACCCTGAGCGGTCGCCCACATGTCCAGGAGCTTCACAATCTTTTGCAAACCAAGCATGGGCGGTCGCCCTCAACACCATGGGCGGTCGCCCACATGTCCAGTGGAATTTTTCCTGGCCAACCACCTGCACAACACCAAGCAAGCAAACACCAAGCATAATATCCATTGACATATCACAATTCGACCCATATTTTGACCGCACTTTCGCTGCCTACGTCCCCATTGCTGTGGGCGGACTACCCATCAACAATAGGCTCAGGTCACCGTAGTTCGACACGTTCCCGAAATACAAAAAAACAAAGCTTTTTTTTTTTTTTTTTTTTTTCCTAATAAAACAAACAATAAAATGAAAACCAACATGAAAACTAAAACTCTCCACCCCCAAACTTAATGATTACTTTGTCCTCAAAGTGATGAAAACAAAGAAAAAATTAAATTTAAGGGTACTACAATACACTACTTACCTTGGGTTGCCTCCTGCAAGCCGCTTTGTTTAACGTCGTTAGCTCGACGGAATGACTTTCTCGACGCTTACGGATCCTTCAACTCGATCCTTTCAACATCCTTCGATCCCAAAGCTCCATCCAAATAAGGCTTCACTCTTTGTCCATTGACCTTGAACCTATTGTTCGTAACCGGATTCACCAATTCCACGGCTCCATGAGAATATACGTTCACTACTTCAAACGGACCACTCCAACGAGAACGTAACTTTCCCGGGAAAAGCTTCAATCTTGAATTGAACAACAACACCTTGCTTCCCGGAATAAGTTCCTTGTGCAAAATCTTTTTGTCATGGTACCTTTTTGTTCTTTCCTTGTACAACCGGGAATTCTCATACGCCTCCAACCGATGCTCTTCAAGCTCATTCAAATGAAGTAACCTTTGCTCACCGGCTAGTTGCAAATCCATATTCAACTCCTTGATTGCCCAAAATGCTTTATGCTCAATCTCCACCGGCAAATGACAAGCTTTCCCAAAGACTAGCCGGTAAGGACTCATTCCAATTGGCGTTTTGTAGGCGGTACGGTACGCCCACAATGCATCATTTAACCTCAAGGCCCAATCCTTCCTGTTTGGCTTCACCGTCTTTTCAAGAATGGCCTTTATTTGCTTGTTACTCACTTCCACTTGCCCGGAAGTTTGGGGATGATACGCAGTTGCAACCTTGTGCTTCACCCCATACTTCTTCATGAGTGCTCCAAAAATTTTGTTGCAAAAGTGAGAACCACCATCACTTATAATCGCCCTTGGAACGCCAAACCTACTAAAAATCACATCTTTGACAAATTTGACAACAATATTAGCATCGTTAGTCCGGGTAGGAATTGCTTCCACCCACTTTGACACATAATCTACCGACACTAAAATGTATTCAAAACCACATGAAACAACAAAAGGACCCATAAAATCTATGCCCCATACGTCAAACAAATCCACAACCAAGTTATTCGTGAGAGGCATTTCATCCCGCTTACTAATGTTACCGGTTCTTTGGCACCTGTCACAACTTTTACTAAAAATGTATGCATCTTTAAAAAGACTTGGCCAAAAGAAACCCGATTGTAACACTTTTTGAGCGGTTTTCTTTCCACTAAAATGACCTCCACAATGCAATTCATGACAAAAAGAAAGAACATTTTGTTGCTCATTTTCATGAATGCATCTACGAATAACTATATCGGGACCATGTTTAAACAAATATGGGTCATCCCAATAATATTGCTTAACCATTGACAAAAATCTTTTCCTTTTGACTTGAAAAACTGGATTTAGAACCCCCGTAGGCCAAAAATTTACAATGCTCTAAGATACTGTGTTCACACCCTTAACACCAAATAACTCAACATCTGGGAAATTTTCATTAAAGGAACTTCACCACACACCCCTTTTCAAGTCTAGACAAGTGATCCGCCACAACACTCACAACCTCTTTGCTTCTTTGATGGGAAGAACAAATTCTTGTAAAAGTAATATCCATCTTAACAATCGGGGTTTAGCATCTTGTTTGACAGCAAATAACAGAATACAAAGATGGTCCTAATAAATAATGCACTTTAGATCCGTTAAAGTAAGAACGGAATTTTTCCAAAGAAATACCACCGCCAAGAATCCCTTCTCGGTCAGAGATAGTTCAATTGAGCATCATTCAACATTCTACTCTGCATATTGATCACATGTGACTTTATCGATTTTCTGACCCAAAACCCGCACCCACCGCAAAATCGACTGCATCAGCACATTATCTCAAAGGTTGAGTCCAATCCACTCACAAGAATAAAAACCTGGAAGTCAGCCTTCTCCTTCAACAAATTAAAAGAATTCAGACATTCTCAGTCAAACACAAATTCCGTCTCTTTAGCAAGCAAGTTTGTTAACGGCTTACAAATTTTAGAAAATCTTTATAAACGCCGATAAAAAACCCGCATGACCAAGAAAGCACAATGTCCTTTAACATTTCACATGAGGCAATTTAGAAATTATCTCAATTTTGGCTCACAACTTCAATCCCTTTCTTGGAGACCAAATGACCCAACACAATTCCATGCTTAACCATAAATGACTTTTTCCCAACTTAAAAATTATTCACCAGACACAACATCTTTTAAGAACCAAAGTCAATATCTAAGCATGCATCAAACGAATTACCATATAACGAAAAATCATCCATAAATACCTCAACAAACCTACCAATCATCTCGAAAAGATCGACATCATGCACCTTGGAATGTAGCAGAAGCATTGCACAAACCGAAGGGCATCCTCCATATGCAAATGTTCCAAAAGGGTATGTAAATGTGGTCTTTCCTTATCTTCCTGGGAGCAACGGGTATCTGATTATAGCCTGAAAACCATCTAAGAAACAATAATATTCTTGACTAGCCAGCCTTCTCTAGGTAATTTGGTCAATAAATGGCAGCAAGGAAAGTGATCCTTTCTAGTCGCTTAACAGTATGCTTCTCGGTGCAAATCGATAACCATCCTCGTGTTGACGCAGTGACCATTCTAGTAGGCAAATTGCTCATTAGTCCTCATTCTTTACAACAGTAATTCCGGATTTTAAAATCCATATGAACAGGAGGATGTCATTTCGCCCGCTCGCCAGCCTGGCCGAATCAAAGAAGGATGAATCCTCACATGCTTGAAGCGGTAAGAAAGGAAGTCTTGAAACTCTTGGATGCAGTATTATCTACCCTATTTCTGATAGTAAGTGGGTAAGTCCTGTTCATGTTGTTGCTAAAAAGTCCGGAATTACTGTTGTTAAGAATGAGGATAATGATCTTTTGCCTACTAGAATGGTCACTGGTCAACGCATGGTTATCGATTACCGAAAACTTAATGCTGCGACTAGAAAGGATCACTTTCATTTGTCATTTATTGACCAAATTCTAGAGAGGCTAGCTGGTCAGGAATATTATTGTTTCTTAGATGGTTTTTCAGGATATAATCAGATTCCCATTGCTCCAGAAGATCAGGAAAAGACCACATTCACATGCCCTTTCGGAACATTTGCATATCGGAGGATGCCCTTCGGTTTATGCAATGCTCCAGCTACATTCCAAAGGTGCATGATGTCGATCTTTTCTGAGATGATTGGCAGGTTTGTTGAGGTATTTATGGACGATTTTTCGTTGTATGGTGATTCGTTTGATGCATGCTTAAATAATTTGACTTTGTTTCTTAAAAGATGTTGTGATGCCAATTTAACTTTAAGTTGGGAAAAGAGTCATTTTATGGTTAAGCATGGAATTGTGTTGGGTCATTTGGTCTCAAGAAAAGGGATTGAAGTTGACAAGGCAAAAATTGAGATAATATCTAAATTGCCTCCGCCAACAAATGTTAAAGGAATTCGTAGCTTTCTTGGTCATGCGGGTTTTTATCGGCGTTTTATAAAAGATTTTTCAAAATTTGTAAGTCGTTAACAAACTTGCTTGCTAAAGAGACGGAATTTGTTTTTGACTCAAGAATGTCTCAATTCTTTTAATTTGTTGAAGGAAAAATTGACTTCAAATTTCCTATTCTTGTGGGTCCGGATTGGACTCAACCTTTTGAGATAATGTGTGATGCATCCGATTTTGCGGTGGGTGCAGTTTTGGGTCAGAAAATTGATAAAAAGTCACATGTGATCCAATATGAAAATAGAATGTTAAATGATGCTCAATTGAATTATACTACAACCGAGAAGGAATTCTTGGCTGTGGTATTTGCTTTAGAAAAATTCCGTTCTTACTTGCTAGGATCTAAGGTGATTGTTTATTCAGACCATGCTGCATTGCGTTATTTGCTTTCTAAACAAGATGCTAAACCCCGATTGTTAAGATGGATGTTGCTTTTACAAGAATTTGATATTTCCATCAAAGACAAAAAGGGTTGTGAAAATGTTGTGGCGGATCACTTGTCTAGACTTGAAAAGGGGTGTGTGAGTGAAGTTCCCTTGAATGAAAATTTTCCTGATGAGCAGTTGTTTGGTGTGAAGGATTGTGAGCCTTGGTATGCCGATATTGTAAATTTTTTGGCTACTTTGGGGTTCTAAATCCAGATTTTTCTAGAGTCAAGAAAAGAAAAGATTTTTGTCAATGGTTAAGCAATATTATTAGGATGACCCATATTTGTTTAAACATGGTCCCGATATGGTTATTCTTCGTAGATGCATTCATGAAAATGAGCAACAAAATGTTCTTTCTTTTTGTCATGAATTGCATTGTGGAGGTCATTTTAGTGGTAAGAAAACCGCTCAAAAAGTGTTGCAATCGGGTTTCTTTTGGCCAAGTCTTTTTAAAGATGCATATATTTTCAGTAAAAGTTGTGACAGGTGCCAAAGAACCGGTAACATTGGTAAGCGAGACGAAATGCCTCTTACGAATAACTTGGTTGTGGACTTGTTTGATGTATGGGGCAGAGATTTTATGGGTCCTTTTTGTTGTTTCATGTGGTTTTCGAGTACATTTTATTATCGGTGGATTATGTGTCAAAGTGGGTGGAAGCAATTCCTACCCGAACTAACGATGCTAATATTGTAGTCAAGCTTTGTCAAGGATGTAATTTTTAGCAGGTTTGGCGTTCCAAGGGCGATAATAAGTGATGGTGGTTCTCACTTTTGCAACAAAATTTTTGGAGCACTCATGAAGAAGTATGGGGTGAATCACAAAGTTGCAACCGCGTATCACCCCAAACTTCAGGGCAAGTGGAAGTGAGTAACAAGCAAATAAAGGCCATTCTTGAAAAGACGGTGAAGCCAAATAGGAAGGATTGGGCCTTGAGGTTAAATGATGCATTGTGGGCGTACCGCACCGCCTACAAAACTCCGATTGGAATGAGTCCATACCGGCTAGTCTTTGGGAAAGCTTGTCATTTGCCGGTGGAGATAGAGCATAAAGCATTTTGGGCAATTAAGGAGTTGAATATGGATTTGCAACTAGCCGGTGAACAAAGGTTACTTCATTTGAATGAGCTTGAGGAGCATCGGTTGGAGGCATATGAGAACTCCCGGTTGTACAAGGAGAGAACCAAAATGTACCACGACCGGAAAATTGTGCACAAGGAACTTATTCCGGGAAGCAAGGTGCTATTGTTTAATTCAAGGTTGAAGCTTTTCCCGAGAAAGTTACGTTCTCGTTGGAGTGGTCCATTTGAGGTGGTGAATGTGTATTCTCATGGAGCCGTGGAGTTAGTGAATCCGGTTACTAAGAACAGGTTCAAGGTTAATGGACAAAGAGTGAAGCCGTATTTGGATGGAGTTTCGGGATCAAGGAATGTTGAATGGATCGAGTTGAAGGATCCATAATCGTTGAGAAGGTCATTCCGTCGAGCTAACGACGTTAAACAAAAGCGCTGCTTGGGAGGCAACCCAAGGTAAGTAGTTAAATTAGTAGTGCCCTTAAAGTTAATTTTTTCTTTGTTTTCATCACTTTGAGGACAAAGTAATCATCAAGTTTGGGGGTGTAGAGTTTTCATTTCATTTTTATTTCATTGTTTGTTCATGGTTGTTTTAAAAAAAAAAATTGTTGTTTTTCTTGCATTTCGGGAACGTGTCGAACTACGGTGACCTGAGCCTATTTGTGTGGGTAGTCCGCCCACATTAATGGGGACATAGGCAGCGGAAGTGCGGTCAAAATATGGGTCGAATTTTAATGTATCAATAGATATTATGCTTGGTTTTTGTTTTCGTGGTGTTGTGCAGATTGAGAGACAACCAAAAATTCTCCTGCTGAGTTGGGCGACCGCCTATGGTCATTTGGGCGACCGCCCATGGTTGGTTTGAAAAAAGTGTGGAGTTGCTGTGCAGTTGGGCGACCGCCCATGGTGCTGAGGGCGACCGCCCATGCTTACTTGAGAAGGGTGTGAAACTTTCTGGACTTGTGTGCAGCCGCCCACTATTGTCTGAGCGACCGCCCAGGGTTACATTAGCGACCGCCCAAGGATCTGTGTGCGACCGCCCACATTGAAATTTCAAAATTGCATAAGTTTCTAGACATGTGAGCGGCCGCCCAGTATGGGGTGAGCGACCGCCCACAAGGAAAATCAGGCGTTACATTCAGAACCCTAGGCGCCGCTCCCTCACTTCTCTTTCTTTATTTCAAATTTTCAATTATCTCTCTTTCTCTCTCTAGAACCTCCGCCCATCTCTCTTCATCTCTCTAAAATTTCTTCTTCCAAACACTCAATTCTTCCATCATTTCTCCCAAATTTGCCTTCTACTACCATACTTAACCCCTCTAAGCCAAAGATTGAGCCCCATTTCACCAATGTTGCCAAGAATTTTTGAAGTTATTTTGGAAAATTTGCAAAGGGTGGAAAAGGTTGTAAGAGGTTGATTTTGAAGTTCAAGGCCAAAGGGTTATTGTGAGAAACTTTGTTCAAAGAAGGGGTCTTTCTTCCCAGTTCATCTTCAACAATTTCCGGCGAATTTCCGGCGAGATTCCGGTGAACTCCGGTGACTTTTCCGGCGAGTTACTCTGGGCAAGTAAGCTTTTCAAATCAATTTTCTTAGTGCCTAGTGTGGGAAATTAGTGGGTATATTGATTTAAAATGCCTAGACAAAGAAATGCTCTCGTCCCGGAACTGGTTGTTGAATATGATGAAACAAAGTTTGTGGGTGGTAAAGCGAAGTTATTTTTCGATAGATATGCAAACAAAGGGTTTTCTGTGGAAAATGAGTTTAAGCCCGATGAACTTGGGTTGGATGATATTTTTGCAAGGTATGGTTGGGGTAATTTAGCGAGCCGTCCAACTAATAGAGGTTCGGCAGTGTTGGTTAGGGAATTTTATGCAAACGCATATGAGGCTGGGCAAAGTAGGAAGTGTGCTTGGGTGAGAGGCAAGAATGTATATTATAATTATGAGGATATCAATAGCTATTATGGGATGGAGTCGCCTGGGTTTGAGAACAGTGCTTGTGATTATTACTCTAGTGCAAAGATCATGGAACTAAATGTGGCGGGGAACCTTGACAGGTTGGCGCCTTATTTTGTTGATATTGATTTGGCATTACTGAGAAATGGTAATGTGAAGAAGGCGAGAGATATGGACTTGAGGATGCGTGCTTCGCATTACAATGATGTGCATTGGAGGAGAGCGCTGTTGATGACCGTGGTGTTGTCCGGTCAACGTTTCAATACGGGACTGGCAATGTCAAAGGAGATTGTGAACACAATTAAGACGATAGGCGGTGCAACTTTAATTTTCCGCTATTGATATCTGGATTGGATTGAGAAGAAAGGAGTGAATTTTACTCGTCTGCGTATTGTAAGGGATATTGGGTCAACAGGGACGACGGTGAGTAAGAGGTCCCTTACTATAAAGGGGCATGCCCAGTTGCAGCATGGAGAAGGTTCATCTAGAGGAGCGAGAGGGAGTGAAGAAGATGAGGATATGGAGGAACAACAGTTTACTCCGACTGAGGCGGCCTATTATGTGGCGGGACATGTTGATGCATTGTCGAGGAGATTGGTCGCCTTCGGGGACAAGATGGTGTGATGGATCAGCGGTTAGCAGTAATGGAGGAGAATCAGAGGCAGCTGCAGTCATTGGTTACTGAGGACTTTTACGCTGCGAGTATGTGGAGGCAGCGTATGGAGGACGCACAGACGGAGATGTTTCAGGATATGAGGGACATACTTCCTCCACCTCCACAGCCTCAAAGATATTCCATATCGCCGCCTCTATATCGTGATCCCGAACAGCTTGAGAGGATGGTCTTCTTGGCAAGCGCATGAACAAAGAACAAAGAAGGTCGCAAGGACAAGAAGGCATTACAAAGACTGGGATCGAGCGGTAGTGGCTCGGTTGGTCCGTGGGATCAATTTTGGAGATGATTTTTGGTTGGAGGTATCCCTATTCCTTACTTTATTTTGTTGCATTAGGGACAATGCATGATTTAAGTTTGGGGGTGTGGGGTACTTGCTTGTCTGTTTGTTGATTCACCATATTAGTTAGGATTTACTGCTTTGGTAGTTAGGATTTTAATTTAAAAATTGAAAAAAAAAAAAAAATGAAAAAAAAAAGAAGAAAAATTGAAAATTTTTCTTGGAAAAATAGTTAGCTATGTCTTTAACATTCTTGGTGTTCCCTATAATTGCATGTGAATGGTTGTGACCGCTAGGAAGGATAATTTGGGTGTGAATATGTATATGCAAGTTGGTATATTTTTGTTTAATTGTGGTACATTACTTAAGAGTTATAATTGTGTCCTAAATCTCTTAGTTGCAGTTTTGTGTATTCGTTGAAATATTCTCTTTGTTTATAATTTTGATCCATTTTTATAAAGTTTATAGTACACCATTATCTTTTAAGTTAATGAGTTTGTTTATCAATTAGCAACATTAGGCAAGTCATAAGATGAGTATTCCCTTGATGTGAATAGAATTTGACCCCCCCCTTGCTATCTTGAAAAGAAAAAAGAAAAAAAAAAAGAGGGGAATGAGAGCAATGGCAATGCAACTTATACTCGGTGAAACCTCCAGACGCGTAGATTAATTGGTTAGGGATTATTCTAGCTTAACCAGATTTCTGGGTATGCAGTAGCGTTATGGAAGAAGAGCTTTACCGCCGTGATGGTCTGTACAAAGCTCGATACCGAAGTGGCTAACTCTCAAAACCTTCAAATAAATCTCTACCTAGTATTAGGGGCATGGAGTTCGCTGCTACAGTGTTCCCTACTTGAACGGTAGAAGATTTTAAAATGTGCTTAAAGAATCAAGTTTGGGGGGGGTGTAAGTGGTTCATGGGATATTCATGCTTTGTGTTTTAAAAAAAAGTGTTGTTGTTTGATAAATAGAGTCAATGAAATAAAAGATGGTTGGTGTACTTAGCTTTATAAATATGGATCTTGGTTGTGAGTAAAGAGAAAGATGATAATGCATAAAGAGATTTATGGTGTAATTATAATGGTTAAGTAAGATACTACATATTAATGGAAAATATATTGGTACTTGCATAGTGGAAAGTTTTATCCTGCGGTTGATTATAATGTGTGATTTGTGCAATGGTGGAACATGCAAGAATGGAAGAACATAGTTGATTATTTGGTAGAGTAGTTTGTTTTTAGTTTTGTATTGTTTATAGTTTATTTTGGTGTTTGCTCGAGGACTAGCAAATGTTTAAGTTTGGGGGTATTTGATTAGTGAGTTTTACACTCATCCATTGACTACTTTATGGACTTATTATTTGCTTAATTCTTGAGTTTTGTGTGTTTTAATAGTTGTTTTAGTGTTTTTCTGTTTCAGTGGTTCAAGTTAAGAATTTAGAAAATTGGAAGCATTTCGTGAATTAATCGAGGATCAAAAAGGCGATGTTGCAAATTTGGGACGGACTGAATTTGAATGGGTATTTTAATAACCAAGGCATGGGCCATGTAAATGGAGTGGAGTGGCCGGTCAAATGAAGAGAGAAGGCTGAGCAACCGCCTGGGCCAAGGAAGTCGTGCAGTTGGGCCAAAGGAGGAAGTGGGCCGAAGAAAAAAAGGAAAGAAAATGGTGTAATCTGTCTGTCTGTATGGGCGGTCGCGCAGGGATGTGTGGGCGGCCGCGCAGGAAGAAGTGTTTTGAAGCCAAATGTTTCTGTCGACTTGGGCGACTGCTCAAGGGGGACGTGGGCGACCACCCATGAGGCGAATTGCGGATGGTTCCAGGCCGGATTGGAACGGATGTCAGTTATTGGGGCTTATTAATGGTGACTTTTCATGTGGAATTTAAGGGTTTTAACAGCAGCTGGGAGTTTATTATTGGGGGAGGACAAATTACTATTTTAATTATTATTGTTTAGAGAACTTTATGAATTATCTTTCCATAGTTTCTTCTTCTTCAATTTCTTGGGTGTTCTTCATGTTCATGGATAGCTAATTCTCTTAGTTCTTGGAATTGGAGGTAACATTTTATGTTTTGAGTTTTATTTTTCATCTTTATCTTTGTATTACTTGGGATTATCAAGTTGCTTTTCAATGGAATTTTAGAACCTTTATCTTGATCACATAATTGTTTCTTGAATAATTTAGAATTTCAATTGTGAAACGCCAAATTTACAATTGAAATTAGTCTTGGCTTGATTTTCACAATTTGTTGAATCCCCGCCAAAAGATTCATACGAATTGTGGTTTCTTTTGTGTTCTTAAGTTCTGTTGGAAAAATAGTGGGTGTGTGAAAGAAATTTGAGATTATTTCCTAAATGGGTTATTTGTTAAATGACCAAATTGATTATGGATTTGTATTCTACTCCATGAGAACATTAAAATCGAATATTTATTTGTCCAAAATGGTTGATGGATGAATGAAATATTAAGGCTCAAAGATGATGGGTTGGAAGTGGGAAAAAAAAGTTATCCCACATTGAATGGGAATGTGAAAGGTAGATAGTTTAAATACTACTACACTTTATGTAAGGAGTAATTGTGTGTGGCATAGAGGCTCTCTCTCGCGCACGGGTGCGCAGGGGGGGGTGCAAATCATGGTCCAAAATAGGCTTGGGGCTACCGAACTCATGTGCGTACGCGTCCTGCGGACACGAATGTAGCTCCGAAATGGCCTACTCGCGCAAGCCCACCTTTTGCTAAAATTGAATTTTGATTTCGGAAATTTACTCCCATTTACCCATTGTAACTGAAACTGAGTTAATTCGATTTTAAATTCTTCCTTGTAATGTACCATATCACGTAATCAAATGCAAAATTATTACCGTAATAATTTTCATGATTATGATGGAATTGGCGCTTTGATTCAAGGCATCTATAAAATGGAGTCTTCACAAATCATTTGACACACCGTAAATTTTCCCGCAAACTCTCACTCTCTCTTTGCCGCATATTGTTCTATCTTCGTTTGGCCTCCTTGCATATTGCATTTGGTGATATTGTCTAGGCACACCGCCAATTCGCCGGGAACTTGAGGTGCAAAGTGCCCCGGTCCGCACGTTCTATCCCGGGAGACTCGCGTCCAAGGCAAGCCTCAAGCACTATTGGTGAGGGGACGAATAAGTCTTAAGGAGACCGATTCATCAGTGGCTCGTGCACAACCGTGTTGCCGCTATCTTTTCCTTTATTTCCAGTTTATATTGTCTGTTCAGACTATATATTTTTGTTCTGTATTTTTTTATTAGTAATTTCTTTGCTTCTGTAATTGCAAATTTTGCTAACAATCTTAAGACTTATTCCTACAGAAGGGAAGGAGTTACTGAAAACCATTCGTACTAATAATCCGTTTCGTTTTAAATGGCAACCGAGACAAACAAAGCCGGAACCGAAACCGTGAATGGAACCCAAACTGAACCGGAAATGGCTCTGTTCTCAAGGCACTTCTATTGTGACTAATCCTCATACAAAGTGCATATCTCAACCCCCATGCCGAAAAGCCTGAAAAATTTGTTGGCCATGACTTTAAGAGGTGGCAACAGAAAATGTTTTTCTACTTAACCACTCTGAATTTGGCTAAGTATCTGAAAGAAGATATGCCAGTTGTGGCTGAGAATGAGACGGATGTGACAACCGTGGCAGCGGTTGATGCTTGGAAACATGGGGAATTCCTTTGTAAGAACTATGTTCTTAATGGCTTGTCTCGATTCTCTCTATAATGTGTATAGGGGGAAGAAGAATGCTAAGGAACTATGGGAGTCCTTGGAACAAAAGTATAAAATTGAGGATGCGGGAACAAAGAAGTTTATTGTTGCCCGTTTCCTTGATTTTAAGATGGTGGACTCTAAGACCGTGAAAACTCAAGTTGATGAGTTGCAAACAATTTATCATGAGATTGATGCCGAGGGCATGGTTCTTAGTGAGAGTTTTCAAGTGGCTGCAATGATTGGAAAAGTTGCCTCCGCCTTGGAATGACTTTAAGAACTACTTGAAGCATAAGCGAAAGGAGATTGAATCTTGAAGGGCTCATTCTTCGGCTTAGCATTGAGGAAGGCAATAGAGTTGCCGAGAAAAAGTTTAACCCAAGTGTGGCCAAAGCTAATGTGGTGGAGCATGGCCAAAGCTCCAAAGGCAAAGGCAAAGGCAAGGGGAAAGCTAAGGTTGAAACAACTAGAAGGTCGTTCAACTTGAAGCCTCAAGGTGGGGTTTCCAAGAAGAGGTTCACAGAACTTGTTACAATTGTGGTGGTGAAGGCCACAAGGCGTCAACATGTAGGGCTCCTAAGAAGGCTCGTGAAGTGAACATGGTGGATGACATTGCTAGAGATGTGTCCGATATGCACCTTGCGGCGGTAGTTTCCGAGGTGAATATGGTGGGTTCGAATCCAAATCAGTGGTGGATTGACACCGGTGCTACTAAACATGTGTGCTCCAACAAAGACATGTTTAGTACTTTTGAAGCTATGGAAAATGGCGAAAAGTTGTTTATGGGGAATTCGGCCACTTCCGACATCAAAGGTCAAGGGAAGGTGGTTTCTGAAGATGACATCCGGCAAGGAATTGACTCTCAACAATGTACTTTATGTGCCCGATATCCGGAAGAACTTGGTGTCCGGCTCGCTTTAATTAAGCATGGTTTTCGTATTGTGTTCGAGTCCGAAGTTGTCACTTTGTCCAAGAATGGAATGTTTGTAGGAAAAGGTTATGTGAATGATGGGATGTTTAAGCTTAGTGTTATGGTAGTGAAACCGAATGTAATGGCTACTAAGCCCAAAGTTAATGAAATGAATAATTCTTCCGTTTACTTGCTTCGAGTCTTCCCATTTGTGGCATGGTAGATTAGTACATGTTAATTATGATGCTATTCGTAGAATAATTAACTTGAACTATATACCAAAATTTAAAGTTGATTGCAAACACAAATGTGAACCTTGTGTTGAAGCAAAATTTACAAAACCTTCATTCCATTCAATAACAAGAAATAGTGAACCACTCGAGTTAGTTCACACGGACTTATGTGACTTTAAATCAACACAATCACGTGGTGGCAATAAGTACTTCTTAACTTTTGTTGATGATAGCACAAAATATTGCTATGTGTATCTTATCAAAAGTAAAGATGAAGCTATAGAGAAGTTTATTCTCTATAAAATGAAGTTGAGAATCAATTAAACCGAAAATTAAGGTGCTAAGAAGTGATCGTGGTGGGGAATATGAGTCTCCATTTGAGGCACTATGTGCTCAAAACGGCATTAAACATGTAACCACAGCACCTTATACACCCCAACAAAACGGTGTTGCCGAACGAAAAATCGAACATTGGAAGAAGCAATGAATGCCATGTTGATAAGTTCGGGATTACCTTCTAACATGTGGGGAGAAGCCGTGGTTGTCGGCAAATTATGTGTTAAATAAGGTACCTCGAAAGAAACTAAACAAAAGCCCATATGAATTATGGCATGGAAGAGCACCATGTTATAAATACTTGCGAGTGTGGGGTGTCTTGCGAAGGTAGCCGTACCTCCACCTAAAAGGGTGAAAGTTGGTCCTAAGACTCGTTGATTGCATATTTATTGGATATGCACAAAACAGCTTGTGCTTATAGATTTCTTTGTTCATGAATCGAAAATTCAAGATATACACAAGAATACTATAATGGAATCAAGAAATGCTTCTTTCTTTGAGAATGTGTTTCCGTGTAAAAGAGATGAGGCAAGCTCATCTAAACGGACGTTTGATTCAATAGAAGAAGAAGTAGGAGAAGAAAATCATCATGAAAATGATGAAGCGGAGGTAGAACCTCGACGTAGCAAACGAGGTAGGATAGAAAAATCCTATGGAACGGATTTTATAACCTACATGCTTGAAAGTGAACCACAAAGTTATAAAGAGGCCGTGAGCTCTTCGGAAGGACCTTTGTGGAAAGAAGCCATCAAAAGTGAGATTGATTCCATTTTACAAAATCACACCCGGGAACTAGTGGATCTTCCTCCGGAAGTAAAACACTAGGATATAGGTGGATTTTTAAAAGGAAAATGAAGGCCGATGGAACCATTGATAAGTATAAGGCCGTACTTGTAATAAAAGGTTACGCACAAAAAGGAAGGTCTTGATTACTTTGACACGTATTCTCCTCGTTACGAGAATTACGTCTATTAGGATTGTACTTGCAATTGCCGCTTGCGAAATCTTGAAGTACATCAAATGGATGTAAAACCGCCTTTCTAAATGGAGATTTAGGAAGAGGAGATTTACATGGAACAACCAGAGGGATTCTCTCGCTCCAGTGGCAAGAAAATAAAGTGTGCAAGTTAGTGAAGTCATTGTATGGCCTCAAACAAGCACCAAAACAAAGGGGCATCAAAAGTTTGATCAAGCCATGATTGAAAGTGGATTCAAAATCAATGAATGTGACAAATGTGTCTATGTTAAAAGCACCGAAAATGGCTATGTTATTTTGTGTCTTTACGTAGATGACATGCTTATCATAGGAAGCCGTGATAAAATGATTAAATCCACAAAGAATATGTTGAACTCGATGTTTGACATGAAGGATATGGGTTTAGCTGATGTGATTCTTGGAGTTAACATTTCAAGAACATCAGATGGACTCGTTCTAAGTCAGTCATATTATGTGGATAAAATTCTTGAGAAATTTAACAAGGATGACGATAGAACGGCAAATACTCCAATTGACACAAGCCTACATTTAACGAAAATCGAGGCGAACCCGTGTCTCAATTAGAGTATTTGAGGGTCATTGAAGTCTAATGTACCTAATGAGTTGTACAAGACCAGATATTGCATATGTTGTAAGCAACCGAGCCTGGTATACAAGTAATCCCGGGAAGGACCATTGGAAGGGTATAGTGAGAGTACTAAGGTACTTAAGATATACTCGTAATTATGGATTATACTATACTAGACATCCAAATTGTAATTGAAGGATATAGCGATGCTAATTGATATCGATATCAAAGACTCTAAGTCTACTAGCGGATATATATTCACATTAGCCTGCCGTTTATATCATGGAAGTCTTCTACAGCGTATCGTTATAGCCGATCCACTATGGAATCTGAGTTTATAGCATTAGACAAGTGTGGTGAAGAAGCCGAATGGCTACGCCAATTTTTAGAAGATATTCCAAAGTGGACAAAGCCTCGTGCCAAGAATTTGTATACATTGTGATAGCCAATCCGCAATTGGTAGGGCACAAAGTCATATGTATAATGGTAAGTCTAGACATATACGTCGTAGACATAATACCATAAGACAACTACTCTCATCGGTACCATATCTATTGACTATGTGAAGTCAAAGGATAATTTAGCGGATCCGTTAACAAAAAGGGTTAACAAAAAGAGGTAGTTGAACGTTTGACATTAGGAATGGGACTAAAGCCTCTTTAGAAGTTAAACACAAAGGGAAAACCCCACCTAGTTGACTCGGAGATCCCAAGATCTAGGTTTTCAAAGGGACAACCTAACCGTTAAAAGACTTGTAGTGTCACCGTGGGGGAGTCATCCCCAAACCCATTCCTTAAGTGACATCTCGAAAGGAAAAGGTTAAGCAGCCTTGCTTTTAATGATTCTTTCGCTTCGAAAATGTCGAGCGGGAATCACCTATGTGAGAGAGAAGTGTGGCCGCTTCGAGGAGAATTGCGTGAGGCTCAATTCTTAGACCCTCTCACGCAACTGTGCATTATGTTCAGGGCCGTGAATGAACATAGTCATGAGAATTGAAGTGTGTTAGGAGATACCTGTGTAAAGTATATGATCGGCTACACAAAAAGCTGAACAGCTCAAGGACATCGTGTCTACCGATTAGCGAGTAGAGTAAATATATTTTACAAGGGAAGGTTCAAAGGGCAAACCCCTACCTATCCTATGCAGTGTCAACCTGTCGGACTTTATCACCATTTCCTCATTATTTCCTTCATGTGGGGGATTGTTGGAAAAATAGTGGGTGTGTGAAAGAAATTTGAGATTATTTCCTAAATGGGTTATTTGTTAAAATGACCAAATTGATTATGAATTTGTATTCTACTCCATGAGAACATTAAAATCGAAAATTTATTTGTCCAAAATGGTTGATGGATGAATGAAATATTAAGGCTCAAAGATGATGGGTTGGAAGTGGGAAAAAGAAGTTATCCCACATTGAATGGGAATGTGAAAGGTAGATAGTTTAAATACTACTACACTTTATGTAAGGAGTAATTGTGTGTGGCATAGAGGCTCTCTCGCGCACGGGTGCGCAGGGGGTGCAAATCATGGTCCAAAATAGGCTTGGGGCTACCGAACTCATGTGCGTACGCGTCCCGCGGACACGAATGTAGCTCCGAAATGGCCTACTCGCGCAAGCCCACCTTTTGCTAAAATTTTGAATTTTTGATTTTGAAAATTGAATTTGATTTCGGAAATTTACTCCCATTTACTCATTGTAACCGAAATCAAACCGAGTTAATTCGATTTTAAATTCTTCCTTGTAACACCCATATCACGAATCAAATGCAAAATTATTACTGTAATAATTTTCATGATTATGATGGAATTGGCGCTTTGATTCAAGGCATCTATAAAATGGAGTCTTCACAAATCATTTGACACACCGTAAATTTTCCCGCAAACTCTCACTCTCTTTGCCGCATATTGTTCTATCTTCGTTTGGCCTCCTTGCATATTGCATTTGGTGATATTGTCTAGGCACACCGCCAATTCGCCGGAACTTGAGGTGCAAAGTGCCCCGGTCCGCACGTTCTATCCTCGGGAGACTCGCGTCCAAGGCACCTCAAGCACTATTGGTGAGGGGACGAATAAGTCTTAAGGAGACTGATTCATCAGGGCTCGTGCACAACCGTGTTGCTGCTATCTTTTTCCTTTATTTCCAGTTTATATTTTCTGTTCAGTCTATATATTTTTGTTCTGTATTTTTTTATTAGTAATTTCTTTGCTTCTGTAATTGCAAATTTTGCTAACAAGTTCTAATTGGATTTCTAATTAATCTATGAACGGGCCAAGGGAATAGATTAATTGGAAACACTTGATTGCAAATCACCCGCCGAAGTGTCCCAATCATACTTTTGTAAGAACAAAACCCCAAGTATACTTTGATTGATGAATTGTGAAACTTGAGCATAATTTGTGAAGCCAATTCCGGGAATTTTCTCCTTATTATTGAAATCTCTTTTATAATCAATTTTACTTAATTTTTGCAAAAGCATTAGTCTTAAAAATCAACAAATCCTTCACTTTACAAAATCTTTGTCATAGCAGTAATTTTATACACTTTAAACTTCGTGTCTCGGTGGTTCGACCCTACTTACCCTATCTACAAATCAACTGTAGCTAGTTTGAGTTGGAAATTTTCTTTTGACGTTTCGACGTTCGTCAGAGCTCTTCTTCAAGCCTATACGGAATGCTTCCGTAGCGGTGGACACATCCAAGTTGGGTATAGTCAATGCCTCCTTGTTAAACCTGTGCAAGTACTCTTTAAGATTTTCGTTAGGCTGTTGCACAATTCTGTAAAGGTCACTAGTCAACTTGTCAAATGCCCTGTTGCACGAAAATTGATTAATAAACATATTGACAAGTTGAGCATAAGAAGAAATAGAGTTTAGAGGAAGCCCTGTTAGCCATTTTAAGGCTGGTCCTGACAAAGTAGAGCCAAAGCCCCTGCAAAAACATGCTTCTTTAAACATAGGGGGGATACTTATGATATCCATTGATTCCTGATACAGCAACACATGCTCTGCTCTGCAGGGTCGGTGCTTCCATCATACTTCTTCATATCACTACTAGAATAAATAAATTTGGAGACAACAAAATTCGTCTCTAACATGCTAAAATGGTTGCCAAATAAGGAAATGGAGACCAGTTTTGTGGTTGCAAAAATCTGGTCACTAAAGGCAACCAAACAATGGTGGTCGCCACTTCGCGACCACTTAATGGTCTCCAAAACTGATGATGGTCTCCAAAATATGTGGTTGCCAAATATTGTTGGTCGCGAAATGGAGACCACATCGTGGTTGCGAAATAATTGGCGACCTGCCACGTGGTTGCAAAATGGATACCACATCATGGTTGCGAGTTAATTGGCGACCTCACTTGATTGCCAAACTTACTAAGGCAGCAACCACTTTGTGATCTCTAAAGTCTAATTTTTATTTTTAAATGCATTTAGATATAAATATATTTTAATATCCGAATTTTTAAGAAAATAATATTAAATATTCAAATAAACAAATAATCTTATAATTAAGCAAAAATTTTGCTAAATTTTATAACTTCATCATTAAACCATTCCAACAAAAAATACTATGCAAGGTTTCATCGCATTTATAAAGCCAAAATTTGATCAACCACGAGGACTCAAAATGCTTAAAGCACTAAATTTGATCATTACAAAATAAACTATGTTTCTAAAGTCATGCACTTCAACTGCCACCAACTCTTCCATAATTTGGATCCATAAGCATTTCAAGAAGCGAACTATTTCCAACGACATCGGCAACAAAGGAACCATTTCCACCAACACTGCCACCTCCATTTCCACCAGGAATATTACTGCTACCTCCATTTCCACCACTACTGCTACCTCCATTTCCAGCACTACTGCTACCACCATTTCCACCGCCGCTACCTAGTGAGGCTGAACCATGACCGCTATGTGGTTGTTGTAGTGGTTGTTGTAATTGTTGTAGTTGCAATAGTTGCATTTGGGGCGGAACTTGGTGGTATGGCACATTGACTCCAGGTATGCTTCGAAGCAAATCCTTTATAGTCTGCATTTCCTTAACAAGTTGACTCTCTGCGAAAAGAGGATTGTTATTAAACTGAGATGCAGAAGTATCAAAAGCATTAAAGAAATTCCCTGCTTGCCCCATTGAGGGTGTAGCATAGGTGTAGCAAGATGACAACACGGGTTGGCTAGCTGGAAGGCTGAATCTTGGTTGCTCGATAGGAATGGACGCCACGATCGTGCTCTCTGCTGGCAAGGTATTAGTCATAGGGATATCCCCGACATGGCTTGGTCCTGTACCTGCACCAAACAAAGATCTAGGAAGTAAAGGTGAAAATGGAGTAGATACTTGAGTTTCGACTTGCTTCCCTTTACGCAGGTTATCAATGGCGTTGAATATCATGGCCTTCGTATGCTCCTGGCCATCCAACCAATCACTTACTTTCCTCGGCATGTCCGCCATGTTGGACAATATCTCCAAATTGACAGCTTCCGCACTTGGAGAAGGATTGCCTTGGGTGCCGAAAACAGGAAGCGGACGACTCCTCTCAGCTTGACTGCCGGACGATGGATTAGCCATTTCTACTTGAATAATCAAAGTTTCCCACAGATGGCGCCAAATTGTTTTGGTCAAATTTCAACAAGTGTATTTCGAAGGAAAGAAAAATGACTAAAGTGATATGAATCTAGGTACAATGATTATCAAGTTGAATGGAAATGAACACAAGATGTTTGTTGACTAGGGAAAGCCCTTGAACAACTTGTTCGCCAGCATAAAACCCCGGGAGGTTTTGGTACCTGCCTTGACCGAAAGTTTACTAAGTATATCGGTGATTACAGAGCTATGAGCATATCAAAAGGGAACTTAAGCTAGGGTGAAAAAGTGTGTGCAAAAATACAGTGTTTGATCCCTTTTATACCTCAACTAACGGCTAATTTTACAAAGAGAAAAAGTAGGCCTAAAATCTCGGGAGTAATGCTGATCTTGTTGAGATATATCCGCCATTTGCTGCTGAGGGAGGAGATAACGATTTGTTGCTGAGGAAACGTCTTTGAATCGGTCTTTGCCCCCTTTGTCACGTTCCCTGAAAAATAGGGTTAACGTAACTATGTTCCAACCTGCAGAAGTTCAAGTTGTGATAGAATAACTTAAGTTCGTTAGTACCAAGTTGTTTGATGCAAGTTGTAAACAAGTTGAAAAACGTAGGGCCCAACAGTTTACTTGTTATTGCATTAAAGAACCATGGAAAACCAACAATGAATAATATTGGGCTAGATCTGCTATTTCGTCAAAAAAGAATCAAGCATATGAAATGATACAAGTTTACATAAGATAGTCATATTTACATGGTATATCATTACATAATGAATCAAAAATTAAACAATAAAAGAATACTACAGAATTTTGCTACAAAGAATCAGGCCTCTATTATTATTCGTCTTCCCTTTGACAAAACGAGATGAAGGCTAAAAGGAATAGGTCAAAGAATCACTCTCGACATCTAAGCGAGATGAAGGTTCCCCTGTAAGAATGCTCTTCAGCCATCCAGCAGACTTCTTTGGGTATCTAATAAGTAAGTTATTTTTGTAATCCACATAATGAAGACCAAAACGAACAGTGTAACCTGAAGACCACTCATAGTTGTCCAACAATGACCATATAAAGTATCCTTTAAGTTGGCTACCATCCCTACAAAGATTAAGAGAGATTGTTAAGCTTCATGATACCATCAACACGTATAATAATGGATTATAAGTGGAATAATAAGCTTACTTGATTGCATCGAGTAGGCAACACATATGGTCATGAAGATAATCAACCCTCATATTGTCGTTAAGTGATTCCTCCAATGTTAATGTGGGACTGTTTGCCTCACCAACCCCTACACCAAAAAATAAAAAATAATTAGTCGAGAAAAAGGTGCAAAATACTTGAATACTTCATGTTTGTGTGTGAGATTTATTTGATATTACAATAAAGAAGATTGTGTAACAAAAGGAAGCAAAATATTTGGTGGTTACCATTCTCAGTGATCATAATTGGTGGATTGTTATAGGTTCTTCTTATGTAGTCCAAAAGTCCGAAAATTCCTTTCGGGTAAATGTAGAGCCAAGAAATTCCAGCTTGTTTGCCTATTGGAATTCCATTGCGAACACCTATTTGGAAGAAAAAAGAAAGGTTAATTTATTGAAAATGGTGTAAAGATAGGTATAAAATAAAGAGTCTCTTCGAGATTTACTTGTCATAGTAGCTTGAAAGTCTGTAATGTAGTTGAATGGTCCGTTACTTGCGTCACTTGGTGCATCTTGAACATACGTAGCTGTATAATAGTTCATACCAATAAAATCAAAAGACCCCTTTAACATCCTTGATTCACTTGGTGTGAAAGTTGGAAGCCGACTTCCTACAAGTGCACGCATACTATCTGGATACGAACCAAAGATTATTGGATCCATGAACCTGTCATAATCAACGAAAAAAATGATCTTGTTAACAAATAATGAATCCTACACAAACAAGGATTTTTGGACATTTAGAAGTTGTAGGAAACAGAATATTAGAAGAACCAAAATGTGGTATACGCACCATCCTAACATGAAATCAAAGGAACGTTTCGTTGCCAACTGATCTGCGGTTGAATTTGAGTAAGGCAGAAACCAATATGAAACAAGTGTAATTCCAATGCTGCCATTTTGATGTGCCTGTGTTAGAATTGGGTCCTCATCCCCTTAAAAGGCCTTGTTAAGGGGTGAGGTTTAGCCAATCTATATATTTGATCAATTTTATTCTCCAAGTTGATGTGGGATACATGGGACTTCAACACGCCCCCTCACGTGTAGGCCGGTAACTTGGCACTACACGTGGACTTCAAACCCAACACGGGCACCCAACACGGGTTAACTTAAGCCCAACATCAACTAGGGCCAGCTCTGATACCATGTTAGAATTGGGTCCTCATCCCCTTAAAAGGCCTTGTTAAGGGGTGAGGTTTAGCCAATCTATATATTTGATCAATTTTATTCTCCAAGTTGATGTGGGATACATGGGACTTCAACAGCCTGCACAATTATGAAAGGTAGATAAGCATGACTGTTTGAATTCACTTATATAATGCCTTAACTTGTTGAATGCAAAGAATGTTTTAGATAATGACTAAAATAGTACCTGATATTTTTGTTTGTAAAGTTGGACAGTAGCTGCATGGGCAAGAAGCTGGTGATGCGTGACAATATATGGCTCTGTACCAGAATCTCCACCTAAGCAACTAGTATGATTTGAACAACGTCCAGGAGCAAAGTCACCAGTTGAATAACCCATTCGGCTAAAAGACCATGGCTCGACCCATTCGGCTAAAAGACCATGGCTCGTTTAAAGTGATCCAGTTCTTTACTCGATCACCAAAGTTTTGAAAGCAAACATCCGCATAATATTCAAATTCTTTTACAATCCTTCGGCTTAGGAATCCACCATAACGGTTTTCTAATGTGAGCGGAACAACCCAGTGGAAGAAGGTCGCATAAGGCTCTATACCATTTAGTAGCAACTCGTCTATTAATTTGTTATAGTATTCAATGCCCTTCTGGTTCACACGTCCACCAAATAATCTTCCATCTGCAGATCATAATGAGCTGTAATCAATACTTAAGAATTTGAGGGAACAATAAAAAATCTTCTTTCAAATAAATACTTACGAGGTAAAATGCGAGACCAAGATATTGAGAACCTGTAAGAATTTAATCCAAGACCCTTTCCAAGGCGCACATCATCCTGAAATGTGATTGAAAAAAAAAATGATTATGACAAAAGAATACTAGGTTAATTATTTGTATAAACTTGTTTTAATAAATCTGATTTTGCAATAAAATGATTACAAAATTACACGGTACCTTATATTGAAGGTAGGAATTTGTGGCCACGTCGCCATTGGTACCATCTGCTATTCTTTCCGGATGTGCGTGAGTATAATAATCCCAATTACTTAAACCTTTTCCATCGTGATTATAAGCGCCTTCAAACTGATAAGCAGAAGCTGCTGCCCCAAACTTGAATCCATCTGGAAAGCTACTGCGCTTCACCCCCTCCACGCATTTACACTTTGATTCATTCTCCATATCACAACCATATCCAAAGCTCGTAGAACAACAAAGAATCAGTAAAAGGCTAATTAAAGCATAAAACATTTGAGTAGCCATATGAAATATTTTATCTGGAAGTTCAAATGTATTAATTGCTGGAAGAAAAAAGAATTTGAATGATTTTGAGTGCAAATAATTTGAAAGATTTAGTTATCGAAAGAATTTGAATGATATTGATGTTCCTGTATTCATAGCTCTTATATTATATCTGCACTTTAAAAGTAAAAGATAAGGATGAGAATACATCCGTTCTTTTAATACCTTTTTTGTTTGGTGAGTGGCGAGACTTTGTGAGTTTCTTGATTAAAACTCAAATTCATGTGGTTTTGTGATGATATAGTACAAGTCGTTGATTGTTGATTGTTCGTATATGTAGCTCATAGCTGTTGACGTTAATTTTAGTGCTATTTAATTTTCTTGTTCTTTTGTGGTTGTCGGGATTAATGGTGTTGCATACCCTAAATTTATTGACTTGCTTCCGCTCACGCCCAATAAGGTGTTGGGATTGTAGACAAAATAGAAGATTATGGCAAAGGAGAAGAAAAGAGGTGTGGACTGACTAGGAGGTGTAGGGGAATTAGGGTCTTTGATACTAATGGTGCTTCCGGATATATGATTGAATCGTGTATAATCCACTTTCCGAATAAAGTATTTCGACCCTTATTGCCTGGGTTACACGAAATCCTTATTGGGATAAGACAATCACGCAATTTGTTTTCTAGGCAAAGAGAACAAATCAAAAACTAGAGAATTGTTTGCTTTCGTTATTGTTGTATCACTTGTGTTTTTCATGTGTGTACAACTGAGATCAATCCCTGTATATATACAGATGGAGAGGTATGAGTTAAAAGGTATAACCAAAAGACATGATTTTAGCCAAGAGATGTGACTATTCGCCTTGAACCGGCACTGCTTCAGAACCGCTCGGCCGAGTCAAGGGACTCGCTCGCCGAGCACACATGTCCATTTGAATTTAGCCAAGCCGCACGGCCGTGTCTTATGAACCGCACGGCCAGAAAGAAGCCATACCGCCGCCGAGCAAGGCACTTGCCTCGGCCGAGCATGACACTCAAGAAACTTGGCCAATCTCGCAGCTCGCTCGGCCGAGTCAAGGACTCTGCTCGGCCGAGCACATCAAAGAAAATGTGCTACCCTTTAACTTTTACTTCTTTAGCGAGGTTGACTTCGTTTTAGCTCAAACGAGTGTGTACTCCACACTTTCCCCTTACTCGTATCCGAGTCTAATACGAATCACATTGATCTCTTAGTAAATCACCATTACAATAAAATAAGTTGATGATATAAAAATCACCAACAAATCCCCTCCATTTTAATGTAATCCTTTCGATTTACTAAACTTTTATAAATAACGAAACAAACGAATGCATAAATGAAAATGTCTTGCGATTGAATTTTCATCTTAGTATAATACACATTTCAAATACTCGAGAATCGTGGTGTCGTAACGATTGAACCCGTCAACTCATATGAATACCGAAGATACTATACACATAAGTTCAAGTACAATTCTCTTTGTTTAATCTTGACACTTTACAAGCCATGTGTCCATATCCATTGGTGAACATATAGGAAGCCAAGTCCTAGCTTCTTGAAGCGGCAAAACTTCATGTTCATTAAGGTAGTTCCTTTAGTCTTGCACCCGCATTTGCAATTTTTCAAAGGAACTATTAAGAAGATATTCTTCAACCTAGGTTTACTTGCAGTGTCCGAACACATACCTTGGGAAAGATAATAACATGTGTTCCAATCTCCAACCGCGAGCTTTCCACATTGAATTCAAGCTTCTAACGTTGTATTAGAAGCGGAATTGGGTATCTCACAATTAGAGGATTAAATGGACTTTAATCCCATTCCCATTGCAGACTTATTTACCAAGTCTCCGGCTAACCCCTTCGTCAAGTGGTCGCCCAAATTTTGTTGCGACCGAACAAACTCAACCGATATCACACCATTCATGATTAACTCCCGAATCATACTATGTCCGACACCCAAGTGTCTAGACTTGCCATTATAAATTTGACTATAGGCCCTAGCCAAAGTGGCAAAGACTATCACAATGGATAGACATTGGTGATATCGGTTTTGGCCATAATGGAATCTCATATATCAAGTTCCAAGCCACTCCGCTTCTTTTCCAAAGCCAGCACCAATGCTACAAACTCGATTCCATTGTAGAATGTGTAATACATGTCTGCTTTTAGAAGCCCAAGAAATGGCACCTCCTCCAAGCAAGAACACCCAACCACTCGTAGAAGATGAATCTTCTTGGTTGATCCAATCGCATCCGTGTAACCTTCTAAAATAGAAGGATGTCCACTATAATATAAACCATAGTCCATAGTACCTTTTAAGTACTTGAACACCCTTGTTATAGCATGCCAATGTTGTTTACTAGGGTTACTAGTGAACCTACTCAATCTTCCTACCGCATATGCAATATCGTGTCGAGTGCTCGTCATAGCATACATCAAACCGCCAATGGCTTTTGAGTATTCAAGCCGTGACACAGTTTACCAAAGATAGACACAAGTTTCTCGCTTGGATCCATGGGAGTACTAATCTTAGAACAATCTTCACAATTAAACCTCTTGAGAATTTTCTCAATATAATGAGATTGTGAAATTGCGATTCCCTTGTTCATCCGTTTAATCTTTATACCAATAATAACATCGGCTTCTCCCATGTCCTTCATAGAAAACTTTGATGATAAAAACTTCTTAGTTTTATCAACTACTTTTTGGTCGCCAAAAATCGCATGTCATCAACATATAGGCATGATTACACCTTTACCGGTTTCATCAAATCTCGCTATATACACATTTGTCTGACCGATTTAATACAAAACCATTCGACAAAACAACCTCATCAAACTTTTGATGCCACCGCTAGGTGCTTGCTTCAGCCCATACAATGACTTAATTAACTTACATACCTTATGCTCATTACCCGGCATAACAAAACCTTCCGGTTGTTTCATATACACTTCTTCTTCTAAATCACCATTTAGAAATGTTGTTTTGACATCCATTTGATGGATCAATAGATTCTCGAATAGCCGCCAAAGCTATCGAAATCTAATAGTAGTGATACGAGCAATCGGTGCATAGGTATCGAAGTAATCGATCCCTTCCTTTTGTCTAAAGCCTTGGATTACCAATCGAGCTTTAAACTTGTCAATTGTTCCATCGACTTTCATCTTCTTTTTGAAGATCCATTTGCACCCCAAAGGTTTACAAACTGGTGGTAAATCGTACAAGACCCATGTATTATTTTCCATAATAGAACCAATCTCATCATCGATTGCTTCTTTCCAAAACCCAAAGATCTCGAGATTGTATTGCTTCATCATATGTTCTCGGATCCTCCTCTATACTATAACAAGAAGAGTATTGAGATTCAACTCCGATCTCTTGATCCCTCAACTAAATATAGTTGAAAATCGTAACCATATGATTTAGCTTTCCTTACTCTTTTACTTCTACGAGGTTCGGTATCTCACTTGGTACATCAATTAAATGATCATCCATTTGAGATTCAAATTCGATATTGGTATAATATCCTTGGGTCTAGGTATTGAAGAGAAACGATTCTCATCAAAGATTGCATCTCTCGATTCTATAATTGTGTTAATAGAAATGAATTCATTAGGTTCTATAACATAGAACCTATATGCCTTGGAATGCTCAGCATATCCAACAAAGATGCAATCAACACCTTTTTCTCCCAACTTTTTCCTTTTAGGTCCGGAAGTCTAACTACGGCCCTACAACCCCAAACTCGCAAAAATGCTAAGTTTGGTCTTTTCTTATACCAAAGCTCATATGGGGTAATCTTGTTCCTTTTATTAGGAACTCTATTCAATAGATGACAAGCCGTTAACATGGCTTCACCCCAAAACCCGTCACTCAAGCCCGAGTAAGACAACATGGCGTTAACCATTTCTTCAAGAGTTCTATTCTTCCTTTCACCACACCATTTTGTTGTGGTACATAAGGAGCCGTAGTCTCATGAATTATCCCTACGGATTGGAAATATTTAGGATCATAATATTCACCACCTCTATCCGTACGTAAGGTTTTAATCAAGCCACTTAATTGAAGTTCAACTTCGGTTTTATAAATTTTAAATTTATCTAGGGCTTCATCTTTTGCATGCAAAGCAAATAAATATAGCAAAACCTAGAAGCATCATCTATAAAAGTGACTATATACTTTTTATTGCCTAAAGATGGAGTTGCATGAAAGTCACATAAATCACTATGAATCAATTCTAGATTTACGTAATTCCTTGTAACACTTTTTAAAAGGTTTCCTAGTGATTTTTGTTAACATGCAAGTATTACACCTTTCCGTATTATTATCAATAACAGAATCAAACCATCTTTGGACATTTCCATCATTCTTTTATAGTGCACATGTCCTAACCGAGCATGCCATAATGAGGAATTAACAACAACAGAGGAAGTCATATAAACAACTAGAGTTAACCGGAATTTTATTCAAATTTAACATAAACATCCCATTGTTATAATAACCAAATCCTACAAATACACCCGACTTTGATAAGATATACTTATCGGACTCATAAACTTGTTTATAGCCACACTTGTTCAAGACAGACTTAAATTAAATTCTTACGAAGTTTAGGTACATACAAAACATTAAACAAAGAAATAGTTTTTCCCGAACTAAATTCCAACACCACACTTCCTCTTCCTTGAATAGGAGCGGAATGGTCATCACCCATGTAAAGGACTGGTCCGTCTACCATTGGTTCGTATGTATTAAACCAACAACGATCCTTACAAACATGAGTTGTGGCACCGAATCAATCCACCACGCAATAGCATCATCCCGCACATAAAATGCCTCGTAAATTGTTGAAACAGAATTTTTAATAAAACTGTTCCAACTATGTATTAAATTCGACCTTGGTTTTGAGAATGGTCCTTAGACCCCTTTCACGAACCACTTGTGCTTGCGCCGTTCTTGTTGTTTCCAACACGACAATCCTTCTTAAAGTGACCAGATTTGCCACACTTCCAACAAGCCAATTTAGGCTTCTTGTTAGAACCGTAACTATTGTCATTGAAACTACGTTTCTTTCCTTTGTTCTTGTTTCTACCATCATCAATCATATTGACCGATGGTCCACCAACTTCCTTTCCTTTGCCTTTGTCATTCTCTTGCGCCCTTAGAGATTCCTCTATGCGCAAGTGACTACCAAGTTGAACCAAAGATAGATCATCTTTACCATGTTTCAAAGTGTGTTTGAAATCCTTCCAGGAGGGAGGCAACTTATCAATCACACTTGAAACCGATATTGACTCATCCATCTTTAACCCATGTTGAGTATATTGTCCAAGGATTCTAAGGAGTTCATTGAATTGTTCCATGACAGGTCTAGAATCGACCATCTTGTAATTGTTAAAATTACTCACAAGGAACTTCTTACTAGAAGCATCCTTCTCACATGTACTTGGATTCAAGAGAATCCCATAACTCTTTAGCGTACTCCTCATTTTGATAAATGTCAAATAAAGGATCGACATACCGTTCAATATGTGTCCTCTCGCAGATGTAGTCATCGTTCTCCCACTTCGATCTACGTCTTACGGCCTCCAAGTTATCCTCTTCAAGCAATTCGAATTGGAGTAGAGAGAACATACACCACCTTTAATGTTGTCAAAAGGAAGTGCATCTTCTTTTGCCAACGTCTGAAATCTTGCCCTTCAAACTTGTCTAGCTTTCCAAACTTTGTTGTCATCTCCTTCACAAGATTTCCACCACCCATGAGTATCACCAAATACTTTATTCATTTGTAGGGAATTAGGGTCTTTGATACTAATGGTGCTTCCGGATATATGATTGAATCGTGTATAATCCACTCTTCCGAATAAAGTATTTCGACCCTTATTGCTCGGGTTACACGAAATCCTTATTGGGATAAGACAATCACGCAATTTGTTTTCTAGGCAAAGAGAACAAATCAAAAACTAGAGAATTGTTTGCTTTCGTTATTGTTGTATCACTTGTGTTTTTCATGTGTGTACAATCGAGATCAATCCCCGTATATATACGTATGGAGAGGTATGAGTTAAAAGGTATAACCAAAAGACATGATTTTAGCCAAGAGATGTGACTATTCGCCTTGAACCGGCACTGCTCAGAACCGCCGCCGAGTCAAGGGACTCGCTCGGCCGAGCACACATGTCCATTTGAATTTAGCCAAGCCGCACGGCCGTGTCTTATGAACCGCACGGCCGTGTTGCCATATCGCTTCGGCCGAGCAAGGCACTTGCCTCGCCGAGCATGACACTCCGTAAACTTGGCCAATCTCGCTAAGCTCGCCTGGCGAGTCAAGGACTCTGCCTACGGCCGAGCACATCAAAGAAATGTGCTACCCTTTAACTTTTACTTCTTTATCGAAGTTGACTTCGTTTTAGCTCAAACGAGTGTGTACTCCACACTTTCCCTTACTCGTATCCGAGTCTAATACGAATCACATTGATTTCTTAGTAAATCACCATTACAATAAAATAAGTTGATGATATAAAATCACCAACAGGAGGCAGTTGCACGATCGTGCGTTGTAGCTCGCACGGTCGTCCATCTGAAGATTAGAAGAAGCAGTTCATGACTTGTGGTTTGCACGACCGTGCAGAAACACGAGCACGATCGTGTTAGTAGCAGATTTGTTTTCCTTTTTTTAGCGCAGGATTCTTTTCTTGGTTAGAAAGTAGGTTACTTCTAAGTTTTTCTTTGTATCATATAAATACCAAAGTGGCAGCCACAAATACATTGAAGCACCATGACATATTATTGAGAATAATGTACGGTTGGTAGCGCCCCCGAATTAGTTGATTTGTTTGATGAACCGGGTTAACAAATTGTGTTCTTGTGTGTGTGATTCATTTTATGTCCGTGTGCATTCTGATTTCTTGATTGCTTTGGGGCCAATAATCCAATAACTAGTATCAAGAGCTTGGATTTTTCCGTTCCAATATCTAAATTGAGGTTCAAACTTAAGTTTAAGAAGAATATATAAATTGAGGTTCAAACTTAATAAATTGAGAATTTAAGGATCATTGTTTTTGTACCAATGAAATGACTAAAAGTCCACTTGCAGTTTACAAACTAGCACATCACATGTTGATTGAATTAAAAAAAAAAATTAACATTTTCATCCAAAATCCATAGTTGCTAACATTCAGTAATTTCAGACCCTTATTTTCTAAATTTAAAGCATTATTCTTTCCGAACGACCTCCAAACTTTAGATTCCAAACTTATGATTATTATTTATTATTTACTCTTATAAAATAAGATGTGGTCAAAGGTTCCACACAAAGCCCAAAACAAAAATTAATTTACCCAAAGTCATTCATAACAAACATAACTTTCAAAAATAATAGACACTTTCATTTATTCTCATAAGGGCCACATGGAGGAATCTTTAAGTAAATTTAATTGTTTGTTTGCACCAAATTGCCCATATAAAACTTGCCAAGTATAAATCTAGAAGAAATTACCCAAATCATCCTTTATATTTATTATATATCCTTCCTGCCTCTTTTTCATTCTTTGTCAATTCAAACAAATGAGTTGGAATCAACAAGCACAAAAAGGTACTCATACAATAAACATAGCGTAATACTACATGTTAAGTATTTTTATTCCTCAATTCTCATCTTAATTAATTAGTTCACAGAGATTATTAATTTTGGTTTGCTCTGTGTGATGACGCCACAACTTTTGGTGTCTCACTGTATATAGGGATATATTGCTTGTATATGAAGATCGTACATATAACACAACAAGACAAGAACCACCGTTAGAGAACAGGCCGGAGTTTAATCCAGCTCAGGCCCTCGGGTGTGAGAGTAAGATCTTTGAGGATTTATAACTGAGAGTAAGACTTGGAATCTCTTAGTGGGTTGTATGCTAGGGTTTAGATAATGTGGCTTACAAATAGTGATTTTTTACTTTTGTGTCCATGGGGAAAAGGGTTGATATATAGAGTAAAAGAGTGATGTTGATGATGTCAGCCCTGGAGGATATCTTTGTCTTTGGACCTAGGACACGTCGTGTCTCGCGTCCGTGGACACGCACAATAAAGTAAGATTTGCAGCAGAGTGATGTCTTTGATTGGACAAGGACGGAGGAAACAGCGCTAGTTGGGGCGGCGCCTTACGCGCATCCGCAGGTGCCCGAGCCACCATTTAATGCTGTGATGGGGACAAGCCCCGCTTTCTTGACGTCAGTGCAGGTACAGGCCTTTGTCTCACTATCTTTGACTTCAACCGGGGGTTTGGTATGAGAGCACGCTCAACATAGTTGACGTGGTCTTAGTCATCACGATCACGGCTAGCGCGATCATCTTGCTGACGGTTTTATGATCGCGGTCTTGACTCTAGCGATCTAGGTGCCCGCGTTCTTGACTCTAGCGGTCTAGGTCCCCGCGGACTTGGATATGCCATGTCATACTTGGCCTTTGGAGCAGATCGAGCTTTAGGCCCGGTTTAGAAGGTCCGAGCTCATCAATAGCCCCTAGCTTTAAGCGAGGATTCATTCATGTTCTGAGCGAGGGGAAGAAGTCCGTGGGACGCGGGCGCCTAGAATTTGATCCCCTTTTATTTATTTTTTCGCTCCTCTAGTTGAAGTCTCGGGCCCCTTTTTTGTTGCCCAATCCTTCGGAATATCCCAGAAGGGAAAGATCGCCTTTGCGGTATCAAGTGATGTATTTTTTTCTTTGTCTTGCCTAGACTCCCTTGTTGTGACGCACGTGAGGGGAGTTTGGTAGAAGTTGGTAGAAGCTTTGGGCTACTTCCCGGATAAGTTTCGTGTGGACCACTTGACTGTTGAGGAGCACGTGTGTGTCAGGTATGGAAATGACTTTTCTCGAATTTCAAGGGTCGTCATAAATGCCAACCGCCTTTAATTCAAAATTTAAACTTTTCCCACCGGTCATGATTCGAGAGAAACGGTTTGTGGGCTCATTAATATGGGTAGAACCGTATAGGTTGGCCTATAAATATCAAACCCCTCTTCCGTCATACTATTTTATCACCTTCAGAGTTTTGAAGTCGCTTTTAGAGAGAGAAATTTTCTTGCTCATCTTCCATCCTTTTTCGTAATCCTTTTTCGTAAGTGATTTCACTTTCCTCCTCTTTTTTTGTTCCTTCTGTCTCCTTTCTTTAGAATGAATTATAGGATGGAGCGTCCCTTAGAGTTAGGAAATGGCATCACTCCTGATACCTTTGCCGTCGACAAGAAGTCTGGTGGTATCTATAGGAAGGTTGCCACCTCTTGGTTTAAGTTATCCCTATAGGCCTTTAAGTATTTCTCGGTCACGAGGTATGACTGGGAAATTGGGTCCCACTCCAGTTGTGGGAGGCCGAAAAAAGAATTTTTTGCCCGGAAATATGTTGGTTCTAGGTGACCATAACCGTCTGAGAAACTTTGTAATGGGGGTTTTGAACAGGTTTCATCGTGAGCGTGACCCCGCAGATCAAGCTATTGAGTTGGTGAGGAGAGCCTGCATAGATCCTACTGGTTTTGTGATAACTGATTGGGAGAAAGTAGATCTGATGGATGAGACTGAGATGTCTGTGCCCCCTGATGCCACTGGTGTGCCTGCGGTGGACCTGAATTTGCCATTGGAGATAGAACCTTTGACCGCAGTTGCACCTGCTACCCAAATTGAGGCCCAGCCCAGAACAGTGGTGAATCTGGGGAGTACTGATAATGAATCCACTGATATGGACATGGTGGAAGCTGTAGGGATAGTGGAGTCATCTTTGGAATCATCCTCTGGTCTCTTTAGCTCTAATAGCTCGGAGACAGAGGTTGATGATCGCGAGACCCTAGACCGCAAGGCGGTGAGCACAGCATAGCGGGCAGTTGAGATAGTCAATGCCTTTGCTGAAGGACCGGAGGAGATTGCTACTGCTCGCGGAAAAAGCCATGCTGGTGCCTCAACTTCTGGTCGGGCCAGAAGAAGAAGAAGAAAGGAGTGCCCTGCCCGGACTGGGAGATGGATTTATATACCACTTTTGGTGTTGACCCCAATTCCTTCCATGTCCGCGAGCTGCAGGAGGTGGAGGTTAAAGGAAAATTGTGGCCAGAGACTGTGGCCGATGTCCACAGGGACAATAAAGATTGCATTTTTTACGGGGTTTAGTTCGAGAACGGACTCAGGCTTCCCCTTAACCCCTTCATTATCAGATTTTTAGCCTTCAATAGATGCCTCCCTATGCACCTGACTCCAAACACTGTTCGAGCTCTTGTCTCTTTCATTGTGATGTGTAGGGTTCTTGACTATGAACCTTCCTTATCTGGGCTTTATGCCTATTATTCTAACCAGATAACTAACGGCAACCTTGGCCTGAAAACAAAGAATAACTCTACTCGTACCTTTCCTCCTCCTTCAAGCTAATTTGACCAATGGAATCAGAAGAATATTCTGTTCATTGAGAGTATAGATTTGGGTGGAACTTTCCATGACCGGAGGGTGCTGCCCCAATTAGGGTTTCTTTCAGTTCTTACCCCCAGTCCATCTGAATCTGAGGACCTTCAAGTTGCCATAGCTAGATAGTTGGTCGGGTTCGTGACCGAGGGAGTTCAGCCCCTTTTTGATGTGGGTGCGATCATGGGACAGCGAACTATCAAGTGATCTTCGCAGGGGTGGCACCTCAAAGAGAAGGTTGCTACTATGCCCCTAGAGTTGCTATTGAGCCCCTAATCCGTGATCCCGTCCGTAGGGTTCACGAACTTTTTGACTTTGAGTCCAAGTGTGGGATGTGTATGATGGGCGCGGTCTGTGAGCCTCCAGCTTGGATTGGTCTCTACATTTGTCCTTGTTTGAACTGTTTTATTTTTGCTTTTGATTTTTCCGAACTGCGGTCTAACCATTTGCTTCTATTTTCTTTAACGCATTCATCAATGGCCCCCAAACGTCACAAGCAAAGGTAACTCAAAGCAATAATATAGCCAATGATATGTTTGATGAAGAAAGAGACGGGACAATAGAAGCGAGAATAACACTGACCAAAGCATCCATCCCAACCAAGAATGCAGTGGTAGGATTAGAGCACACACTAGTGCAGTTTGGTCGCCCAACAATTGTCGATAACTAGAGTGATGCTACACCATGTGTGTCTGTTTTCTTCAAATGTAAACAACATAATGGACCAATATAAACTCATACTCCCTCCGTCCCATAGAACATTACACGTTTACTATTGAGAACGGAAAATAAGGAATAATGTTATTAAAGTAGGTGTTGTGAGTGGGAGGAGAGAGAATGAGTGGAGAGAATAGTAAATTATAATGGTGTTGTGAGTATTAAAATAATGTTGGAGAGAGAATGAGTGGAGAGAATAGTGATTTAAGGTTTCCTTTTTAGGAAAGTGGGACTTTAAAGAGGGACGCCCAAAATAGCAAAAGGGGTAATGTTCTATGGGACGGAGGGAGTATATAGTTCTTGCCACATAAATTTTGTTTAAAATACAGCAATTATCCTTAGTTTACTTGTTATTGCATTAAAGAACCATGGAAAACCAACAATGAATAATATTGGGCTATATCTGCTATTTCGTCAAAAAAGAATCAAGCATATGAATTGATACAAGTTTACATAAGATAGTCATATTTACATGGTATATCATTTACATAATGAATCAAAAAATTAAACAATAAAAGAATACTACAGAATTTTGCTACAAAGAATCAGACCTCTATTATTATTCGTCTTCCCTTTGGCGAAACGAGATGAAGGCTAAAAGGAATAGGTCAAAGAATCACTCTCGCAATCTAAGCGAGATAAAGGTTCCCCCGTAAGAATGCTCTTCAGCCATCCAGCAGACTTCTTTGGGTATCTAATAAGTAGGTTATTTTTGTAATCCACATAATGAAGACCAAAACGAACAGTGTAACCTGAAGACCACTCATAGTTGTCCAACAATGACCATATAAAGTATCCTTTAAGTTGGCTACCATCCCTACAAAGAATAAGAGAGAGATTGTTAAACTTCATGATACCATCAACACTTATAATAATGCATTATAAGTGGAATAATAAGCTTACTTGATTGCATCGAGTAGGCAGCACATATGGTCATGAAGATAATCAACCCTCATATTGTCGTTAAGTGATTCCTCCAATGTTAATGCGCGCAAGACTGTTTGCCCTCACCAACCCCTACACCAAAAAATAAAAAATAATCAGTCGAGAAAAAGGTGCAAAGTACTTGAATACTTCATGTTTGTGTGTGTGAGATTTATTTGATACTTACAATACAAAGAAGATTGTAGCGTAACTAAAGCTTAAAGCCAAAAATATTTGGTGGTTTTCACCATTCTCAGTGATCATAATTGGTGGATTGTTATAGGGTTCTTCTTATGTAGTCCAAAAGTCCGAAAATTCCTTTCGGGTAAATGTAGAGCCAAGAAATACCAGCTTTGCTTTGCCTATTGGAATTCCAGTAATGCGAACACCTATTTGGAAGAAAAGAAAGGTTAATTTATTGAAAATGTTGTCAAAGATAAGTAGAAAATAGAGAGTACTCTTCGAGATTTACTTGTCAT